>VZRX01007291.1:87722-98239 GCA_013398075.1 Notiomystis cincta | reverse complement strand
TTTCGTTTTGTTTTGTTTCAGTAGCAAATAAGTGGAGCAGCACTGAGTAGAAATCACTCTGCAGAGTTTGGTCTCCATTCCTGGAAAAGCCTGAGGTGTTCTTTGGGACCTGTGATCCTGCTGGTGCCTCAAAATTAGTCAAAAGATGGGTGGGTGGGTCAACCTTTTGAAATAATCACCCTTATGTGATACTATATATTATCATATATATATAATCATTTATTATTATCTGTGTCTTTTACCTATATTGCATCTACATTGTGGATGTATGTGTTTGTTTAAAAAATTAAATATTATAGTATGGCTGCATCTGTTCATGTCCAGGAGAAGAGAGAGCTCTTTTTAAAGAGAAGCTGTTTCTGCTGTCTTAGCAATTGTTTGTGCTTAAGCATTTAGCATCACATTTTCTGCTCTACAGGAGAAAATAAATCCCAGACAAATGCTTCTCCCCAGGCAAAGCAGGAGGACTGAGGACCTCTTGGAGGGATGTTCAGCCTGCAGACTTGTTTTCTTCTCCTCTGTTGCAGTTAAGATCACTAAATCAGTGCCTGCACAGTTTGTCTAGAAGAGCAAGAGAGATTGAGAACAGAAGGAACAGTCAGTGTGGTATGAAGACAGGTGAAAGTGAGGATGGATAAGAAAAAGCAAATAGATTTGGAGTTTTTTCACAGTCTGAGAACTTAATAAAATGGCATATCCTTTTATGACCAAGTGACCTGCCTAGTGGGGAAGTCTGTGGATGCAGCCTACCTGGACTTCAGCAAAGCCTTCAGTACTGTCTCCCACAGCATTCTGGAGATGCTGGCAGCCCATGGCTTGGAGCCCACTCTTCTCAAAAGGCTTAGAACTGCCTGGGTGGCTGAGCCCAGAGAGTGGTGGGGAATGGTGCCACAGCCAGTTGGTGACTGGTCACGAGTTGGGCTCCCCAGGGCTCAGTATTGGGCCCAGTTTAATATCTTTATTAATGATCTGGACGAGGGGCTGGAGAGCACCCGCAGTTTGTTCACAGGTGACACCAAGTTGGGTGGGAGTGTTGATCTGCTGGAGGGTAAGAAGGCTCTGCAGAGGGATCTGGACAGGCTGGATCAATGGGCTGAGGCAAATGGTATCAGGGTCAACAAGGTGAAATGACAGGTCCTATACTTCAGCCACAGCAACCCTCTGCAGAGCTGCAGGCTGGGGGCAGAGTGGCTGCAAAGCATCCCAGTGGAAAAGCACCTGGAGATGCTGGCTGACAGTGACTGAACATGAGCCCAGGTGGGCAAGAAGGCCAGTGGTCTCCTGGTCTGTATCAGCAATACTGTGGCCAGCAGGACCAGGGCAGGGCAGGTGCTCAGCACTGGTGAGGCCACACCTCAAGTGCTGTGTCCAGTTCTGGGCCCCTCAATTCAGGAAGGACATTGAGGGGCTGGAGTTTTTTAGCTCTAAAAGTACCCGAAAGGAGGCTGTATGAAGATGGGGCTTGGCCTCTTCTCCCAGGCAGCTGGTGACAAGAGGACAAGAGGAAATGGCCTCAAGCTGCACCAGGGGAAGTTCAGGTTGGGCATCAGAAGGAATTTCTTTACAGTAAAGATTTCAAACCCTGGAATGGTCTGCCCAGGGAGGTGGGGGGGTCACCATCCCCAAAGTGTTCAAGGAATGACTGGACATAGCACTTAGTGCTATGGTTTAGTAGTCAAGGTGGTGTTTAGTCAAAGGCTGGACTTGATGATCCTGAGGATCTTTTCCAACTTTAGTGATTCTATGATCAGTCTGTGTCAAAGTCTCCATTTTAAAGGCAATGTGAGGTGTGTCCTCCTTGCTGATGCTGACTTCCCTTCTGCCTCTTCACACCTTTTACAGAGGGTAGAAGAGCCTTTTCCCACAGATTGCATTTGGCATTCTTTCTCCTTCTATCTCCATCTTTGTGCAAATGTCTATTTCATCTTTTGCTAACAAGCTGGCATCAAACCAATTCCTCAAAATAATTTTGCTGATCTAATGCTCTTTCACATTATAATAGTGTGTAATCTTCTTGTATTGGTTTTGTGTTTCTGTGTGAATTGCACACCTCCTATCACTGCCTTTTCACACAGCCTGAACAGCAACCTTGCCCTTGCTCAGGCAGTCACTTGAGCAGTGTTCTGCAATGTTCTATAGCTCATGGCATTGCCTGCCCTATGTAGAGAACTAAAAATTACCCTGCATCCAAACACTAATTGCTGTGCCTTGCTTTCACTGTTGAGATCCTTACCAGAATCCCTTGCAGGCATAAGAAAATCTCAGCAGTCTGTGGTTTTTGCATTGCAAACTTTCAGCTATACCTTCGGATTATAGTTCATATCTGCAAATGAGAGCGAGGAGGAGGGAAAATGATTCAGAACAGGCTCTTATAAAGAACATTTTCTTATGTTACAAATGTTAAGGGAGAAGTTATTCCAGTTGCTTGAATTGGTTTATGTAAGAGGGGAGCAGGGGGGCACGTTTCAAGCTCACTGCACTCTGTCCCTGTCCATACAGCATCACACCCCTGCACCCACAAGGGTGGTCCCATCCCAGCTCTTACCCGCAGCCCAGCACCCTTCCTGCAGAGGAATNCCACAGCCAGTTGGTGACTGGTCACGAGTTGGGCTCCCCAGGGCTCAGTATTGGGCCCAGTTTAATATCTTTATTAATGATCTGGACGAGGGGCTGGAGAGCACCCGCAGTTTGTTCACAGGTGACACCAAGTTGGGTGGGAGTGTTGATCTGCTGGAGGGTAAGAAGGCTCTGCAGAGGGATCTGGACAGGCTGGATCAATGGGCTGAGGCAAATGGAATCAGGGTCAACAAGGTGAAATGACAGGTCCTATACTTCAGCCACAGCAACCCTCTGCAGAGCTGCAGGCTGGGGGCAGAGTGGCTGCAAAGCATCCCAGTGGAAAAGCACCTGGAGATGCTGGCTGACAGTGACTGAACATGAGCCCAGGTGGGCAAGAAGGCCAGTGGTCTCCTGGTCTGTATCAGCAATACTGTGGCCAGCAGGACCAGGGCAGGGCAGGTGCTCAGCACTGGTGAGGCCACACCTCAAGTGCTGTGTCCAGTTCTGGGCCCCTCAATTCAGGAAGGACATTGAGGGGCTGGAGTTTTTTAGCTCTAAAAGTACCCGAAAGGAGGCTGTATGAAGATGGGGCTTGGCCTCTTCTCCCAGGCAGCTGGTGACAAGAGGACAAGAGGAAATGGCCTCAAGCTGCACCAGGGGAAGTTCAGGTTGGGCATCAGAAGGAATTTCTTTACAGTAAAGATTTCAAACCCTGGAATGGTCTGCCCAGGGAGGTGGGGGGGTCACCATCCCCAAAGTGTTCAAGGAATGACTGGACATAGCACTTAGTGCTATGGTTTAGTAGTCAAGGTGGTGTTTAGTCAAAGGCTGGACTTGATGATCCTGAGGATCTTTTCCAACTTTAGTGATTCTATGATCAGTCTGTGTCAAAGTCTCCATTTTAAAGGCAATGTGAGGTGTGTCCTCCTTGCTGATGCTGACTTCCCTTCTGCCTCTTCACACCTTTTACAGAGGGTAGAAGAGCCTTTTCCCACAGATTGCATTTGGCATTCTTTCTCCTTCTATCTCCATCTTTGTGCAAATGTCTATTTCATCTTTTGCTAACAAGCTGGCATCAAACCAATTCCTCAAAATAATTTTGCTGATCTAATGCTCTTTCACATTATAATAGTGTGTAATCTTCTTGTATTGGTTTTGTGTTTCTGTGTGAATTGCACACCTCCTATCACTGCCTTTTCACACAGCCTGAACAGCAACCTTGCCCTTGCTCAGGCAGTCACTTGAGCAGTGTTCTGCAATGTTCTATAGCTCATGGCATTGCCTGCCCTATGTAGAGAACTAAAAATTACCCTGCATCCAAACACTAATTGCTGTGCCTTGCTTTCACTGTTGAGATCCTTACCAGAATCCCTTGCAGGCATAAGAAAATCTCAGCAGTCTGTGGTTTTTGCATTGCAAACTTTCAGCTATACCTTCGGATTATAGTTCATATCTGCAAATGAGAGCGAGGAGGAGGGAAAATGATTCAGAACAGGCTCTTATAAAGAACATTTTCTTATGTTACAAATGTTAAGGGAGAAGTTATTCCAGTTGCTTGAATTGGTTTATGTAAGAGGGGAGCAGGGGGGCACGTTTCAAGCTCACTGCACTCTGTCCCTGTCCATACAGCATCACACCCCTGCACCCACAAGGGTGGTCCCATCCCAGCTCTTACCCGCAGCCCAGCACCCTTCCTGCAGAGGAATCTCCCTGCACCAGGCTCCCGGGACACCTCACTGCTCCACACCCACACAGCCAAGCCTCTCCACTGGGTCAGCGTCCAGAGAGAGGGGAGGTACTGACACTGTTCCCCTCTGCAGATCCTGGTCATAGGGACAGTTAAGGAGTTAGCAAACAGCTGCTGGGTAGGTTCTGCTTGTTTAGACATTTCAGGATCATGTTGCTGACAGCTTGCTTACAGAACATGTCCCATGGCCTTCGCAAAGGCGGACAGGAGACACAAAACAATTGTTAGAACATCAGCTAAATGAAGTGGGCCCTGAGGTTTGGACTGAGACCAAGTTGCCACTGGGCATGTGTAAGGAGAGGAGGTGAAAAGTTCAACAGGGAGGAAGAGTCCTTACTTCATCCTCGAGACTCTGCCCACGATCACCAGGAGACACTGCGCAGGCACAAGAGATAAGCAAGCTCATTATAATAAGAAGTGGGGACAGGATTTGAATATGTATAGGCAGGTTGGGAAATCTCATGCATATGTAACACTTTGGGGCATAAAGATGGGACCAGGAGATGCTGAGGGTGCACATGCCTTTGGAGGAGCAATCCCTCATGTGCCTCAGCACTGCACACCTACTTTACACCTCTCGGCTGTGGAGTCTTTTCCTCACTACAATGGCATTCCCCACTGCTGCAGAGCTGGACACATCCACAGGAGGTCATACAAGAGGAGACAGAATGCTTGCACGTGCACCACGTGCCCTGCAAAGTCTGAACTGGTTTCTCTGGTTTGACTGCCCTAACACAATGACCTCTTTGCCCAGGTAATGCCTCCAGCCACCTGTCCCACACGCACTCTCCTCATGTGGTTGTGTTCCTTTTCACAGTCTTTCAGTGGGTGTTAGTAACCTAACACATTCACCTCCTATACTGTCTGTAATAAAGAAGAAAACAACACTTCTGCCTAATCACCGTGTCTTGGGGTGATTCTGTGACAATTCATCGCCTGCTCGAAGTTTTTTTGTACCTTTAAACTGCAGCTGAGAGGACTCTTCAGAGCGGCTCACTTGACCTTGCAGCCAGAATGTTTGCATAGTTTTACCTGGCTGGAGACTTTTTTTTCTCTGCTAGTAGCAGAGGAGGGAGGGGTTGCTCTCTCCCTTTCAGCTTTCAGCTGGAGAGGGACTGAGATCTGCCTTAGTGGCTTCTGTTCCTTTTTGGACTGTTTTTGGCTCGTTTCTCCATCCCAGACCAGCTCACCATCTCTGGGACGCTCGGTGGGACTCTGCCCCAGACCCGTCGGGCCTTGGGCCTAGAAGCTGAATGATGGAGGAGTTTTACAGAGACAGTTTTACAGAAGAGAGACTGTAAGAGAGACTCTGGGATTGGAGGGGGGTTCAGTGTCCTTTTCTGCCCTGTGCCTGGGGGAGGGGGAACTCTCTTTGTTAAATAAACAGGTTTTTTCACTTTCATTCGAGAAATTCTTTTCCCAAACCCGTGGTGGAGGGGCTGCCAGGACCTGCTTGTCTAGCACACAGGAGAGAGACAGAGAGAAAGAGAGAGAGAGAGAGACAGAGAGAGAATGAGAGAGCCTTATCAGGTTGTTTCCTCCTGGATTTGTGCCCAAACCACCACACACCTGTATCAGTTTCAGACCACAGCACAGGGCATATCCAGTTTGCCAACCTTTCCCTTTAGCTGCTGATGCCTTTTGGTTGCCCACCATTCAGGATGAGTGCCAAGTCTCAGAGGACCAGCTCCCAATGAGCTCCTCTTAATCTGCTGAGCACTGGTCACACTGGTCATATTACAGAGCAGAAATGAAACCCTTTGAATGGATTTTATTATTATAGATAATAAAATCCTGGAACATTATGGGTGTCATACTCATCAGTCATCCAAAATTTCTAGCCTTAAAAAAGCATGAGAGGTTTTGCCTCTTTCTGTGTCACCAAAAACCTTCAAAGCACGTATTTCTTGTTGGGCTATTTACAGAATACTGTGGGCTGCCTCGTAGGAGATGTCAAGCCACTGTCTTGATATTTTTCATTTACTGGCTGAGACAAAAACAATGTACAGAAGCCCATGATTAGGTTAATTTACTACTTTTTTTTAAACACAAATATTGCAGTTTACTATTTCTGCGTCACAGACAAGAGAGCTGGCCTCTCTTTGTAACCATGTGACTGATGAGAGTTAAGTTACCTTTCCTGTGAAGAAGTTTCCCAAACTCAAATTCTCATTATTACAGTGAAGTAAACCACCTAGTGATCCTGGGAGTTTTTCCCACCCCCTCAGAGGAGGATGGTGAGGGTTAAATGACTGTAATTATCCACACCACACAAAACCAGGAAATAAAGTGGGAGGTCAAGCACAGTATCTAGTCAAAGCAAAGGAGTTTCTACTGCCCAAAACTGAAGGAAATTGTACCCTAGGTCTCACTCTTTCCCACGTGATATTCTCAGAGCCACAGGGAAGATGAGATGCCAGGCTGGAAGCCACAGAGGAAGAAAAGGGAGTGTGGAGGACAGTCCCAGTAAGACAGAATGCTGCTGCTTTGTAGAAAGGTGAAGCTTAGCTGCTAATCACTACAGATGGAACTTTTACCTCAAGGAAAACTTATTTTCCTTCAAAATGAGTTCAGGGTTCCCAGAATAAACAGGATGGCAAAGCCCATGATTTCCCACTTTTCTTGTTGATTGATATTTGCATGTGAAACAAAGACTACACATTGTGAGGGAAAATAGCTCTTTCTTTGTTCCAGGGAAAAAGGCAGTAACCTTCCACAGATAAACAATTGTGCAAAAGTCTTCGAAGGGGCAGCCAGGGGGGAGGAGAGGAGTGGGGTGGTGGAGAGGGGAGATTATTTACAGATAAAAGGCATTTCCTCATAAATGAGAAGGATTCAGCTCTAACTCAAGGACCTCAGTAACCAGTTCAGAAGAAGTTTCTTAAGAGCAGCCACGCAAGCACAGTTTCCTGTGTATCTCAGAGTCTGTATTTATTAAATACTGCTTGTTCACACAGATGAGGCAAGGACTCATCCCAAGCATCCTTTATTTTTCAGATGGTGCCTGTGAACTTGATGGGATTTTAGCAGGATAATGCAAACCTGTTCAGTGTGGTAATACAATCGCTGAATCATAGAATGATTTGAGTTGGAAGGGACCTTAAAGCTCCCAGCCTCCCTGCCATGGGCAGAGACACCTTCCACTGGACCAGGTTGTTCCAAGGCCCATCCACCCTGGCCTTGAACACTTCCAGGGATGGGGCAGCCACAGCTCCTCTGGACAGCCTGTGCCAGGGCCTCACCACCTCACAGGGAGGAGTTTTCTTCTAATAGCTAATCTAAATCTACCCTCTGCTGCTCTTTAGCATTAGGTGGCAAGGAAGTTTGGGGGCTGTTTCTGTATGGAAATTGATGTACAGCTCCTATTGACTTCCAGCTTAGAAACACAGCACTTCTGTAGAAACACCTTATGAGCTCCATATATTGTCAGTACAACCAGTGAAAGTTTAATAAAGTATTTGGTGGTGTTAATGCAAGAAGAGTAACTAAAAACCGTTTGATTTCTAGTAGTCCCCAGGACACACAGTGAGAAATGTATAGTTATGCAAAAGCTGCTTCCTCCTGCCAGTGCTGAAAACCCTGAAGGAGATCTGTTTATCTGCAACACCTGGATTTAAAAATCAAGGATTTTATTCAGCCCTGAAGGTTGGAGCCATCCTAAAAGGGCTTTGATCTTGCCTCTGTATTCATGTGGCAGGCAGGATGACCTCCTGCTCTCTGTGTCTGCCTATGAAGTCAAGGCTGTGTGGCAGCATTTATTTCTCTCCACTTTCATTGCCAATACCTGTGCTCACAATGTGAAGGATAAAGTGCCTCCTGCTGATCTCCCCAGCCATCAGAACTGTGCTGCTGCAATGCCACCATCCATGCAGAGAGGGGATCATTTCTCCTGCTCTCCCCAGAAAAAGAGATTCCAGGGACACATTTGTGTCTCTCCAGCCTTTGTGCTCTCTGCCCCAGGTCTTCACCTGTAAAAACCCACAGCTCATATTAAATTCACTGTGGTTTTAGCAGGTACAAATATTCCATGAAATTTAAAGTCCTTGCAGGAGCATCCAACACTATAATATAAATTTAATTACAGTGCTATTAGGAATAATTTGCATAACAATTAGCAGTTAAAGGAGTCACCAAATCCAAGTCACTTCTCTTGAAGCAGTTTTTATGCAACTGAACCTTTTGAAATCAGCAGGGTTTCTCCTGAATTGGTATTAGAAATAGTGTGCTTTTTGAAATAACGAGGTGATTAAAAATAACTGTGAGCCTTTCTACAGTGCTCTGCTGTCACAGAAATCTGCCCCACGCTGGTGGCAGCGCTGCTGGACAAAGGGACAGAGGACTCCAGCTCCAGGAGGTCTGAGTGGCACAGCTCAGAGCCAGGAGGCAGCAGTGTTGCCTCTTGATCTGTTGCAGTCTCAGAATTTCCTTTGTGCTGTGAATCTTTGCATCCGGCCTGCAGCTCACAGAAACCAGCAGCTGTTTGGGAATCAGCTTTTGTGAGCCTTGTCTTGCTACATTGTGCATTTTATCGTCAGGGAATAGAGCTCTTAATGAATCAGTCAATTACTTCTCCAAAAGTACCTGGCATTTCAGCATTTAGGCATGTGTTAATCAAGAGTTTTACATTGTCTTAAGTAAGGACTCACAATCATGAAGTAAAAAAAAAAAAAAAAAAAAACCAAAAAAGAAACTTTCAGGCCTTTTTATCTGTTTATTTTTACTTCATTGCGATATATAAAAGCAGCCTGGAAAGTTAACTCTACTTCTCTATTAACTGTTCAACTTGCATCTCTGTACACCAGAAATACCAGATTTTAGCTTCCACATTTTTGCTGAGGGAGCCAGGGAGAACTGGAGAATCTTTGGGAATCAGCCAAAGAATCAAGGTGATAAAGTGACTGTCTGGTCTGCAGGAACATTTCACTTGCAAGGAGTAAATGAATAAAAGGTTCAGCAAGCTTACAACACTGCTCAGGCTTAGCTTCAGGTGCTAGGGACCAGCAGAACAGCTTTGCTGTCCCTGGCAGCATTAAGAGCTGTAGATGTGAAAGCAGAAAGATTGGGGGTGGTTTTGGTAATTTTTGGTGAAAATAAATTAGCAGATGGTGTTCAGCAATAACCTTTTTAGAGAAGTACATCTTTAAAAAACCTGTCTTTATCCACAACTAATACATGGACTAGCAGAATTAATTTGGTTGTAGGCAGTCTGCTCAGGAAAAACAGCTCCTTTGACCTGCACTAGATCTATCATATTTCAAAAAACAAATATTTCGGATTGCACCATCTCAGAAAATGCCTTGAAATTGCTTAAAGGGAGAACACAACCTTCTTCCTAATCTCTGATCCCTCTAACCTCCCTTGTCCTCTCCCTTCAATTACCTACATCTAAGTTTATATCCTGTATTTTTTCTCCAGCAAAAGCACAGTGCCCTTCCAGAATGAACAGTGTTTCCCAGAGCTCCTGCAGCACTGTGCAGCTGGAACCAAGGAGGCTTAGGAAGAATCAAAGATGTGGAGATGTGAAACCCGGACACCTGCTGTAACCCAGTGACTGCTGGTGTGTGCTCTGAGGGAGAAGCAGCCCTGAGGATGGGCTTTGAGCAACTCAGCTGAGCAGATGCTGCTTGAGAGCAGAGGAGAGAGGGCTCTGTGAGCCTCCAAAGCTGCTGGGGGATTTCTGCTGGGCCCTTAAAACTTGCACAGTAACTGCTCCATTTTTATACGAACACTGCTTTTCTTTGACTCCTGTGTGTAGTGGTGAGAGGGACCGATCTGGTTTTTATTTATGCCTCAACATATGTTATATTCTCAGAGGGGCTGTGCATGTGCTGGCAGCCCTGTCCCAGGGGAGACTTCTCCCAGCAGCCCCTCAGGGCAGAGAAAGCCTCCACGGTCGGACTGTCAGCGACCTCCCCGCACTTGCCGGTGGGGCAAACGCCGGGATGCCTGCGAAGAATGCCCGGGAAACCAGGCTGTGGGAGGAACCTGAGCACGTAAAGCAGCTAATGCGACACAACGGGAGCTACTTTTACTTCGGGCTTCTTGGAGAGCTCGGGGTCGCTTGGAGGGTCATCTTGGCCCTTCTCCCCCGCCTTTTCCTCCCTGCGGTCCTGCTTCCCTGCCCGTCCCTGCTTCGCCGTGGCCGCGAACCAGCGCAGCACCGGGACGAGCCCGCGCTCCGCGGCCTCCCCGGCGGAGCGGGCCCCGCCGC
>VZRX01007291.1:37988-87266 GCA_013398075.1 Notiomystis cincta | reverse complement strand
CGCGCTGCTCTCTGCAAAGCGCGCCCCGCGCGCCGCGGGAGCCGCGCACACCCCGCGGTTCGCGGCACACACGCTCCACCTGCTGAGTCGGTGCTGCCAGACCGCCGGCGTTCTTGTGGGAACGCTGTCCCTGTCTTCTGTTTCCTTCTCCTTCTCTCTTTTTCCCTCTCTGCTCCTTTTCCTATTCCCCCTTAGTAGGAACACTTACCCTATTTTATCAATAAACGGTTCTCAGACAAGTGGTAAGAGGAATTATTTTCTCGGGGAGTTCAAAATGATCCTCCATGAGTCCCTGCCTCGCAAAAAGCGTTATAGGCAGAAGTATTTGGTCTCTTTGACCAAACTCATCTCTTCACATCTGAAGAGTGGATTGCTCCCAGAGAGAGGGTGAGGAGGAAAGGTGAAGACACAGCAGGGACAGAGAGGAACGCCTCAGACAAACCAGGGCAACAGAGAGATTAGCGGTGCAGGTCTGGTCCAGTGAGCCAGCAGCACGACCGAGACACACATGGCTCTGGTGAACTGTTCTGGGTATCTGCACTGCAGCAGAGGGCACCAGAAAGCAACAGAAACCGCTCTGCGCTAACAGCTCGTGAAATACCAATGTCGGCGTTAGAGACCGACCGTGGCCTTGGCTCTGTGCCTCAGGTGGGAAGGAACGATGAAGAACGACTCCACAGCCCTCTGTTGCATACTTTAAATTATCATAAAGCGCTAATGGCCTCTCGTGTCCCAGCTCAAACCCACGCGGTGGCTGCCACTTCGGTGTGGCTCCCGCGTGTTACAGAGGTACCTCGGAGCAGCGGCACCGCTGCCCTGAGGAATGTGATGTCCTTCCAGCAGGCTGAGCGCTGGAGACCTTCCCGAGATGGGGAGATGGGTCTGCGTGACCTCCCGACCCTTCCGCAGCCACACTGGGGCTCGCAGCTGCCCCGTGCGGAGGGCGCTCGCAGCCCCCTTCTCCTGGCAGGGCCACCCGGCGATGTGCGGTGTGCGATGTGCGATGTGCGGTGTGCGGTGTGCGATGTGCGATGTGCGATGTGCGATGTGCGATGTGCGGTGTGCGATGCGCGGTGCGCGGTGTGCGATGCGCGGTGTGCGATGCGCGGTGCGCGGTGCGCGATGCGCGGTGCGCGGTGCGCGATGTGCGGTGTGCGGTGTGCGATGTGCGATGTGCGATGTGCGATGTGCGATGTGCGGTGTGCGATGCGCGGTGCGCGGTGTGCGATGCGCGGTGTGCGATGCGCGGTGCGCGGTGCGCGATGCGCGGTGCGCGGTGCGCGATGTGCGGTGTGCGGTGTGCGATGTGCGATGTGCGATGTGCGATGTGCGATGTGCGGTGTGCGATGCGCGGTGCGCGGTGTGCGATGCGCGGTGTGCGATGCGCGGTGCGCGGTGCGCGATGCGCGGTGCGCGGTGCGCGATGTGCGGTGTGCGGTGTGCGATGTGCGATGTGCGATGTGCGATGTGCGATGTGCGGTGTGCGATGCGCGGTGCGCGGTGTGCGATGCGCGGTGTGCGATGCGCGGTGCGCGGTGCGCGATGCGCGGTGCGCGGTGCGCGATGTGCGGTGTGCGGTGTGCGATGTGCGATGTGCGATGTGCGATGTGCGATGTGCGGTGTGCGATGCGCGGTGCGCGGTGTGCGATGCGCGGTGTGCGATGCGCGGTGCGCGGTGCGCGATGCGCGGTGCGCGGTGCGCGATGTGCGGTGTGCGGTGTGCGATGTGCGATGTGCGATGTGCGATGTGCGATGTGCGGTGTGCGATGCGCGGTGCGCGGTGTGCGATGCGCGGTGTGCGATGCGCGGTGCGCGGTGCGCGATGCGCNGGGAGTTTCCAGGAAGTGGCCATATTGGATCCATTCAGCCGCATCCACCCGCGGCGGGCAGCGACAAGCGGCGCTCCCGCAGCCGGAGCCGCGCCAGCCCCGGCCATGGCCGCCACCGACCTGGAGCGCTTCTCGGTGAGCACCGCCCCGCTCTCTCACGCGCCTCTCCTTGACCGCACAACTTGGCTTTTCTTTGTCGCTCGGAGCCGGGGGAATAACCCATCGGGTGGTGGGGCCAGGACATCGCGGGGGATGCGCGGCTGCTGCCTCGCCGGCCCTCGCCGGGAGCCCGGCGGCGGCGGCGGGTGAGCTGGGAGGGAGCGGGGCGATGGCGGTGCCCGCGGCCGGAGCGAGGAAAGTCCTTGCGGGAAGGTCCTGCCCGCGCCGTGGGCGGCGGGAACAGCGGCTGGAGGGCTCCGGGGCCTCGCGGCCGCCGGTGCTGCCGACACCGGTACCGCCCCGTTCGGACTGGGCCGGGCTGCCCAGGATGCTCATAAAGCGTCTCCGGGTCCGTGTGTCCGCGGGCGTGCGGCAGCCCGCAAAGACGGGCGGCCAGAAACGGTGTCAGACCTTCCTAAACGCGAGTTGTTTACATAGCGCTGGTATCCAAACACTCCGCAATAGTAACTTAGCGGTGTGTGTCTAATACAGCGAGAGACGCGCTCATCCAAACACGGGTAAAGCAAACTCTTGAGTCTGGCTGCTCTCTGAGCCAATGTATGAGGAATGCTGTACAGCAAATATGGAGCGTGACCCGTGCACCGCCTCCTCTCTGCAGCTCACATGTTGTATAACTGCTATCGGAAGTCAATCTGGCTAAAATCTGTGTCGGCTCGAAACTATTCTTTGTCTACAGCTTGAATTTGTTGTTGTTGTTGGAAGGCTGTTCTCGTTAAATAGCTTGGTGTTGTGTCTTGTATGCTCTCAGAGCTAAAAACACTTTTACTGCATTAAACAGCATGGCTCTCCAAAGTATAAAAGTCTGGAGTGATATTACTAAATAAATGGGAGCAGCAGTGGTGGTTGTCTGAATTATAAGCATGCCGTTTGGCACAAACAAGTCCCTGCTACTGTTTTCTCTGTCAGCTGCTTTTTGCCAAGGATCTTAAACCCTGCTTCATTTCTTTGAATCCTGGCCCAAAAGTTTCCAGCTCAGGAATGACTTTTCAAGACTGTAACTTACTTTAAAACTGCATAAAGGAAAATTGAATTGGGGCTCTTATTTAAGAAAGCTAATGTGTCTAGGCTCTGGGAGGAGTAGATTAAGGTAAAGACAGTGGCAGAGAATGAAAACACCAAGACTCCCTCACTGCAATTCTTTCTGCATTTGTATAATTGAAAAATACTTTTAATGTTAATTTGGTGTGCCTGCTGTTGCCTGTGCAGGTTTTCATAGGTGTTACAGGAACCTAAAATATTGCCTAGTTCCAGAGAAAATTAAATTAATTTGCATTCTTCAGTGTGGTTGCGTGAATGCTTGGTGTACTTACATCAAGACTCTGTCACTTTGATTTAAAAAAAAAAAAAGAAAAGGGGGGGAAAAGCCTCCTGAAGGTGCTTAGCTCTCATTTGGGCACCAAAGGGAAATGGCTTGGCTCCAGCATGGCTTGAGTGCCCAGCTCCATTAGGAAGAAATCTGCTTGCTTTGTGCAGGGAGCTGGGATGAGTTTGTAGGATTTGCAGGCACAGTAGGTCTGGTGGTCTGATGATCTCAGTTTGCCTTTTGCCTGGGACCACGGATCTGGCAGAGGTGGGTGGGAGAGCATTTGTTTCCATTTGATGTGGGGTAGATGTCTGTTCCAGCTGCTGTTTCCTTTACCCCTACCATGTGTCTCTGCTGTTGTTCCTCCAGCAGTATCATGGAAACTCATGATTCAGGTGTTCTGAGTTGTTGTTTCTGCAGGGCTTACAGGTTTCTTGTTGCCATTTATATCACCATACTTCAGCTTCCTGAGCATGAAGTCCACGTGGGAGTAGCTTATTGATAAATTAACTTATTTTTTACCAGTTGCTTTTATTTGCAGTAAGAAGTAATGTTGAAAAAGTCTCTGAAGTAGGGTTTTGATACACAATGATTGGTGAAGCTATTTATAAATATCAGCTGACACTGATACCCTGGAATGTAGTGACCCTTAGGTTTGGATAATGTCTCTTGGAAACTCCCCAGATGCACATTTCTCTTTCCCTGCAGTCCTCCAGAATGCCTCTGTCTCCAGTGCAATACAGTTCCCTTCAAGTGTTGCTGTTGGAAATGACCAACAAGAACAAATCAGGGAAGCTCACCCATGGAAAGCTCTCTCTGAGGCAGCAGGATCACACCAGTGGTGCTCAACACCACCTTTGTTTTTGTGGCAGTAGTGTTGAGAGGGAGATTTACTTCAGCCCCTGCAGACTGAAGTCTTGTGCTTGTCTGCTCTGGTAACAGGGCTCACCACAGCTCTGTTCAGGGCTTGGGCTGCTTCTGGCTTCTGGAGACTCACCAGGATGGAAGGAAAACTGATAAAGTTTGGTTCATTTATGAAATACTTTTGTTCTGTCATTAAAGTGCAGAGCTTCTCTATTGCCTGGGCTGGCAAGTGCTGAGTTAGCATTTGTGGTGACTGTGCTGGAGCAGAACTGGCAGTATTAGCAAGGGTGTTGGGATGTTGAGAGGGAAACAGCCCAAGCACCACGTGCAAGTGGAAGCCAGAGGGTGCCTGAAATCCAGAAGCTCTGAAGGAACTTGGAAAAGCTGGAAGGAGAAAAAGTGACAGAAGCGACTGGAGATGTCTAGGAGAATAAATGTGATGAGATGTGAGACTTGAGACTGCAAGACTTCTGCTTTCCCAAATCTGTTGCTTTCTCTCTTTTTAAATAAAACCCACTGATCTCACAAAATGCTGTTGCTTAACTATGTGCATTAAGCCACGGCCTGATATGGAGGTGCAAAGGCAGTGGGCTCCAAACTGAGCGGTTCTGGGAGGAGAAGCAGGTGTCCTCAGTCTCAAGGTTGGGCTCAGATAAGAGTTTTAACACATGAAAAGGTAACTTTTGGCTGATTGCTCTGTGTGAACACCAGAGCTGCCTGCACAGGCAGGGATGTGTGAACATTGATGCCCAGGGCAGAGAGCACTGGACACATGAACACAGCAGTGTGTGAGCTGTGGCTGGGGATGGCTGTCCACGTGCAATCCTGAGATTTCCCTTCATGTAAGTGATTGACAGCTAGGCAGGGACTGGCAGCTTTACAATAAATTAATGTCCCTTAGAAGATCTTGCAGAAAAAACACCACTTTATACAGAGGAAAGCAGACGAGAAGAAGAATAAAGCAAGAGCTTGATACAGAAGAAAGTGGAGGATAAATAGAGATGGGATTTGCTTTGTCTCAGCGAGTTGCTGAGCTTAGGGAGGATCTGGTGAGCTTGTCAGCTGTGTGTGAGTACTACCTTTTTACACACCACTGTCTTCTTGTCACCTGCTCCCAGCTCTGTGGGAGGAGAGGAGCCTTTGGGCAGTGCCTGTTCCTGCCATAGCTGCCTGCGTTGTGATAAACTTCATGTGTTGCTGCTGCTTTCTCTAAGCTCAGGGTTCACTTAATGACTGCACAGCCTAAACCTGCTCTTCCCTTTGGGGGGCCAGTGTGATGCTTAGTCTGTGACAGATGGGCTTGAGGAGTGAGCTGAGAACCACTCTGTTTCATGAGCTGAAGTCTTATCACTGTAGGTCCTAGGCACAGGCTTACATTTTCTTCTGAACAAACTCTTAAGGAAAACCTTTTCATGGCTCAATTCCAGTGGAAAATGAGGTTGCTTTGAATTCAGACATTCCCTCTGCTCTCTTTTTCACCCAGGCAGTTGGCACCATTTGGAAGCTCCAGGATTCAATCTCCTTGTCTGTTTCTGCTCTTCAGTTATTTTTACCTTCTGCCTGGGAAAGTGGTCCCCCCCATGCAGTGTGGAGCACAAGTGACAGGTTTTTCTCCAAGATGGTGCCAGGCACCAGGAAGCCAACCCAGCAGGAGCAGCCCTTTCACTCCCTGCCCTGGCCAGCTCTTCTGCATGTAGCATTTGCTTTTTTGGGAAGGAGTGATGCAGAAAATGGCCTTCCACTGGAGGGGACAAATTGGTGGTTGCCTCTCCAAGCCCTGTGATCCCTCCCCTGGAATTTCGCTTGCCCTCACACAGGAAACCAGCTCTGACTTCCTCAACCACAGAATCAATTACACAGCCCCATGGCAGTTAAATACTTGTTTTCAATGTATGCACTGGGTTGCCCAGAATAAGATTTTTTTTCTATTTTTTTTTTCTCTTCCCTGCTGTGGTGCTGTCACTGCTGGTGAATTTGCAGTGTCCCTTCCTCCTGCAGCAGAGATGCAACATGTTGTTCTGCGTGGGAGCTCCAGAGCTGCTCTGAGCCACTCATAACTGCAGTGAGTGCTGAGGCAGTGGGTGGAGGGACGTGAGCTGGCGGAGGCTGAGGCCACGTGTGCCCTCAGCATTGGCAAAAAAATGGGAGCCTGAAGAATAACAGCCTTTCAGGAGGCCGGCACGGTGTCAGGGCTTGTCGTCTGTGCTGTGGTGACAGCTGTCAGCCAGTCCCCAGTGTTGCTGGAAGGCCAGAGGCTCCCTAAATATTACCTTCTGTGGCAGAATACCAGTGCTGTCTCCAGCTGCAGGGAGAGGCACAGCCCTGTCTCTGAGTGCCTCCGCTGTCCCCAGTGCTGTCACCTCAAAGCACCACTGTGCAAGCCAAGGGCCCCATCACTGGGCTGTTTTTCTGTCTGCAGGAGGGACAGTCACGCTCATCTCCTCTCTTTCCCATGCTCCTTTGGCTCAGAGCTCGGGAGGGAGAGAGACTAGCATGATGCTGAATTGGCTTTTCCTGGGTTGTGCAATTAAGAGGAGGAATTTGGGAGGTGATGGGACTGAGGGAGACGTGCAGGGTGTGGGCACGCTGGTTCACCCCGCCTCTGTAGGGTAAGGGCACATTTACGAGATTAGTTTTAATTATTCCGAGTGTGTTTTGGACACACTGCAGGCTGTGGATGGGAGAAGCTGCCCTGTTTGTTTCAGATGCCCTGTTCTCACAGCCTTTGGAAATAACATTGTCCTGTACTTGTGTTGTTGAGGTGGGCCTTGTGTTTCTGCAGAATCTGCTTGTGTCTCTTCTTCCCCACATCTGTGTAGCTGCAGCGAGCTCTGGATTTATACCTGAAGTTTTGCATTTGTATTCATGTATCATAGAAGTGTCAGCTAAGAGAGACCACCTCTTCTCCCAGAGTGGCTCAAGTGAGGAAAAAAATCCTGAAAGTGCTGTTTGTCCTCAGTCCCAGCCGTGTGCTTTTCTTCCAGAGCCTCTCCTCTGGCATAAGCAGCCAGGCTCACCTCCAGCTTGTGACACTGGGATGCAGAAGGTGAGCCCTTCCAGGCACTCAGCATTCTCCAGATGGGGTGATGGAGACTTTCAGAGGAGGGTGGTGTCAGTGAGAACCACAGGATTCTTGGATACAGCCCTGGTCTCTGCTCTTGACTTGTGGCTGACTAGGTCAGGGCTGGGGAGGCACCACTTTTAGATGTTCAGATTCATTTGTGAAACCAAAAAGTGTCCGTCTCCCACACACATGACATTCCAGAGATGTCAGACAGCTGGAGCAGGGTTCCCATGGAGTGCCCTGTCTCAGGGCTCTTGCCCTCTCTGGCTGCACCGCCTCAAAACCAGACTGTCACAGGGAGCTGTGGAGCCAGAGAGCCTGGGCTGGATTTCCATCACAGCCTTGGGGTTCTTCCATCCTCATCTCACCATTGCAGGGGATGCTATGATTAGTCTGCATTCTGTGTGCAAGGAAGCATGTGGGGAATGTATCAAGTCCTCCGCTGGCAACCAGCGGTTCAGCTGCTCTGGCTGTAGCAGAGACAGGACTCAGCCCTCAGCTTCTGCTTGGCCGAGTTCATTTCTGCCTGCAGAGGACTGTGCAGGCATGCCTTCTGTTGTGGAGCCTGTTCCCAGAGCTTGTGGTGATGCTGGAGAAGGGAAGCTCCCCGTGTCTGCCGGGATCTGCCCTGCAGTGCTCAGGGCTGTTGCTGGGAGAGGAGACCATCCCCGCTGTGTTGCATTCCTGGGGTGCCTGGAGAGTGGGGCAGCTCGGGCAGAGGGGCACTGCCACTCTCTGGTCCAGTCTCTGCTCACAGCAGCCTTCCATCCTGAGCCACGCTGATCCTGGCTTCAGCTGTGCCACAGAAAATGCTGCCTGAGGAAGGCTGGCAGCTGGCCTCCCAGCAACATTCCCTTCCCTTTTTCTGTAGCAAAGGTGCTTCCAGCTCATGTTCCTGAATATAGATTTATTCTGTATGTTCTTACAGAACAAACAGTCCTTTCAGCTTATCTTTTTGCTACCTCAAATAGAGGTTTTCTTTTCCTTTTTTTTCTGTTGCCTTGATTCTTCAAATTAAAGGTATTCTGTGCTAATACCCTTGGAGGCTTTCTGGAGGCATGTTGTTAATAGGATATATAGCAGTCAGCTTATTAGTGTGATGACTCTGGTTTAGCCCTCAGAGGAGCTGTGTTGCTGGGGTATATTGTGGGATATTTTCTTTCTAGTGTCTTACAGGCATTATTACAAGAAGACATGATCAGTAAGGGGAAGATCTGTTTGTGGAGATGCTGTGGGATGGTTGCATAAGGCAAACTGGGAAAAAGCATACAGTGATGACCAAAAGCTCTTGGGTTCCCATTATATCTATTCCCTTCTCTAAAAATATACTGGATAATAGTATTTATTGTAATTGGGCAGTAAATTCTGGAAATGTATGTGGGAATTAGCCATGTTTATTTTAAGTGGTAACTAAAGCAAATAATCTTGATGGCTGATATCCAGTGTGGCTTTTTGGTGGGATGGGGATCCAGATCCTTTCTCTCCTCTTCAACATTTCTTTTAAACTGCTCCAAACCTTTTTCATTCCAGTCCTTAAGTTCATCTCCTGGCTTTGTCCCACAGCCCCTTGTGTTTGCCAAGTGTCTCCTCTTCCTCATGGAAGGATGCTGGGAAAGGGAAGAGATTCCTCAGCTCAGAGCAGCTGAGTGTAAACTGGGAATGCTGCCTTGGGTGAACTTGGGGAAAGTCTGTACTAGATAAGGTGCTAAGATTAGCCTCTTGACAGGGTTAATTGGGAAGTGCATTAAATGAAGAGCCTCAGCAGCTTCTGAATAAATAATTTTTAAAAGAAACTGACTAGGGCAGTGTTGAGTGGTGTTATTTGTCTGTATTTTAGGTCCTTTTCTTTCAGTCTGTTTAAAAAGTTTTATTTGTGTTTTGGACTTTGCTTGCTTTTGAATGGAATGGGGGATGGAATTCTCAGGCTGCCGAGAAGCTGAACTTTCTCATCCTTTAAGGTCATTTTGGAGGAAATGTCTTTCATTTTTGGTTCCATAGCTTTCTCTGTTTAAACCAACTTTGTGTATTCTCAAAGGCAACATTCATGCTTGCAAAACACTGTATACATAATGCCTGATAAATCCTGCTTTGCTCTGCTGTAAACTCTCATCCAGGACTTGTGATAGAGACAAAATGCATATTTAATCCTCTCTTGATTAAGAAAGACCTCACAATTAATTAATTAGGATTTATATATGTTATAGGGAAATCACTAAATAGCAGCTTAAGAAGAGGAAGCTTGTGGTGTAAAAAAAGAGAGGAATTTAAGCCAGAAAGAGTCAGTTTGTTTGCAGAAAATTAAAACTGATGTTGCATTCACAGGTTGTGAATTGTATGGATGTATGTGGTATGAGAAGCTTTACTCTCCCTTGAGACTTGGCTCTGAGCATCAGCAAAACAAGATGTTTTAAGCCTGTGCCATTTAATTCTGAGATGTGTGTAGGATTTTTATTTTGTGTTCTGTGGTTTGTTGTGGTTTTTTGAAGGAGGAAAGGCTGCTGGGGCTGAAGTGGAGCTGCAGGCAGTGCCCTCAGTTCAGCTGTGTGCTCACAAGCATTGAAGGGAGCAGGCTGGTGCAGAAGGGGAACACGTGGAACGTGCAGGTCCCTGCTCCTGGCAAGCTGCTGGAAGTGCCTGGCATCCAGATAGTTGCTGGGATACAGCACAAGGTGTGCCACAGGAATCCAAACACGGCTTGGTACCAGGACCTTGGATACAGGAGAGAATCGAGGAGTTTGCCTAAGGAGCTCCTCCCTTCAAAGGAGCTCGTCTTTCTCAGCTAAATCCCTGTCCACCTTCTTCCCAGAGGAGGCTGCAGTGTGTATTCAGCACTGGGTTTCCCTGGTGTGCAGCAGAGCCTTTGCTTCCTGAGACTGCTCTGGGGCACGTGGGACATTGTGAAATGTTGGCACTGGACCAGTGACTTTTTGAAATATTTGTTTTCCATAGGTGCTGAGCATTGCACTTTGCAGTGCACTCACTGGTCACTTGCTGGTCTTAAAGTTTCTGAATAGCTCTTAAAAATGGGTCCAAAAGTTAAAGGGAAGAACCTCAGCTCTTGAGCCTTCTTGCTTCTGTAATATAAAGTGGCTTCAATTTTTACTTGGCGTGTCTTGGTGGTGACTCCATATGTGATTTCTTCAGTGATGTTTTTGCCTGCCTG
This sequence comes from Notiomystis cincta, assembly GCA_013398075.1. Classification (NCBI taxonomy): domain Eukaryota; kingdom Metazoa; phylum Chordata; class Aves; order Passeriformes; family Notiomystidae; genus Notiomystis; species Notiomystis cincta. Next base: position 76,863 of record VZRX01007291.1, on the reverse strand, counting down.
GAGTGCAGCTGGGAGCCAGGAGGGATATGAATAAAGGCTTGAGTGTCTGGGAAAATTCTTGGCATTCTTAGAACAGCAGTTTAACAGGGGGCTGGGAATTGTGTTGGTTTAGTGTGACGTTTTTTGGGGGGACTCCAGTGTAGGCTGGGAGCTTATTGTGAGCATGCAGCAACTGGAGATGGCTGGCTGGCAGAGTGTCTCTCACACAGAGCTGGCTCACATGTGGCTGTGCTCCCGTGTGCTGCTTGTTGGAAAACAAGAGGGAAGGAAGGCTCTTGGGGCTCTGCCCTGCCATTGCTGGAGGGAAGAACAGTGTTAGGCATCACCACGTTACCTTTTACAGCTCTTTGGGGTTGCTACAACAGGGAAAAACAACTGTTGCCCTCCCTGCACAGGCACAGAAGGCTCATGGTCTCAGGTGCATCCTGGTTGATTGACCATGTACCACCACCAGAGTGGGCAGGAGTGGGAGGCAGCAGAGGAGATGAAGCTCTTCATCTTCTGTTGTTGCTATTGCAATACAAGTGGTAAATCAGCAAAAACCTCACATCTAAAACTTTCCCTGTGGGCTTGGTTTTTCTTCCTTTTTTCTTTCCCCAGCCTGTTATTAAGTGCTCCACAATGGGGATCTGAAATTTTAAGCCCATGCTTAAGATTAACTGAAAACCTTCAGAATTGAGTGTGTCCTTGCACATTGTAAATCTGCTTGAGATTAGGTACCATTTAGATGTGACAATTTTAGCCTAAGAGGTGCTGAGAGCTCCACTGGCCAGCCCCAGCTGAGTGTGCTTCATTTTGTCTCCAGTGCCAAAAGCACCCACAAGGTCATGCCTGCCCCACCTCTGCTGAGCCCTCTGTGAAGACTTACTATGCTCAGAATCCTCTCACTGTCAAATCTGGTCTCATTACCTCTCTTGGACCATCTCTTTCTGCTTAGTAGACTGCAAAGTCCAATCTCATTCACTGATGCTGTTATACCTCTAGTAGTCATTAGCCTGTGAGGACAAGACAGGTAATATTTTCATGTGTGTTAATGACTTTTGAACGTTGCTCACACCACAGAGGTGTTTTTCATACATGAGGTGTGGTGTTGCTGTTAACTGCCCATCAGCTCTGAGCTAGGCAAAAGAGAGGTTTTCTTCATGAAAACATGAGTCTGTACTCACTGGTGTTGCTTTTCAAATCTCAAGTGGCATTTATTGAGCCAGCATTCAGAGGTGGAGAGATTCTCCTGAGAGAGGTAATTTGTCATTTTTTTCTGCATTGATCCAGAAGCTGGGCCAAGCCCCAGGGAGTGCCTGTTTGGACAAAGAAACTGAATTTGGCTTCTGACACTGTTTGCCCAAAGGTCTCTAGGCAAGTACTCAACTGCTCCATGACTCAGTGTATTTGTGAAACGATGATAACTGCAAGTTCCTTTGTGAGGAATCTTGCAGTGGTGGGCATTTGGTTTGGGGGAGGTTGTGGGGTTGGGCCAGGGACCTGCCTGTGCTGGACCTGAGGCAGCCCTCTGGGTTGTGTGGTCTGTGGACCTGCTGCCCGAGTGCCAGCCCGGGAGGGGCCAGGCAGTGCCTGTGGCTGCCTCTGCAGCTGCTGCCCTGCCAGCACTGTGAGCCTGGACCTGGGACCAGCCTGCTCTGCTGGGACAGGATAAACAGCCAAATAGCACTCAGTGCCTTCTCTGCTCTGTTGTGAAATGAGACTCCCTGCATCAGGATGGGGTGATTCCCGATTCCATGTCTCTCCATGCAGGAGACAAAGGAATAGCATCCCACAAACCCCAGTGGTGCATGTATTAATCTCTGTGTTGCATGCCCTGTTGTGGATTGTCAATAGGGCATCAAGAGGGTGAAGTCATTGTTTTGTGCCAGCAGCAGTCCCCAGCTGTGCCGGGTGCTGGGCCAGCCCCTCGGAGCAGCATCAGTCCTGCTGCTGGAGCTCTGTGCAGAGCAGGGTTTGGGCAGCCTCCCTGCTCTCCTCCTGCTGCTCTCTGAGTCACTGATCAGGGACCTGCAATCTGCTAGCACTGGTTTCTCTTTCTGTTTTGATTTGATTGTAAATTGGAGGGAAGAGGATGTGTGTGTACTCTGCTCTTTGCCGTGCCTGGCACTCCATGTCCAGGTGTGCCCGGCAGGGCAAGGCAATGCTCCCCTGGAACAGCCAGTGCCACAGACCTGCTGCAAGGCATTGGTGTGGCACAGACAATGCCTGGACCTGGGCTGCAAAGCACTGGAGGATTTGTAGTGGTGTGAGGTCAAGGTGACACCCAGGATTGAGGAATTTAGACACAAAAGTGTGCCTCAGTTGTGGGAATTGAAGTGCTGTGGAAAAGTGCTGTGCAGGTGTTGTGTTGCTGCCTCTCTGTGTTTTCTAGGTGTGTGGGTGGGTTATGTGGAGGTGAGGCTGTGTAAAATATAAATGGAAAAAGTCTGGGAAGAGGGGGACCTGAAATACAGCTGCCTAGGGAGCCCTTGGGAGACACAAGCTTCTCCCTGTGTGGGGCTGGCATGTGGAGAGCTGCAGCCTGGCCACAGATCCCGGGCTGGGGGTGTAGAGGTGCTGGAGAGAGCGTTTGGGAGCAGCAGACACCTTTGGGTTGAAGGTCAGTGCTCAAGTGTAAGCCCTATTCATGTAGCAGAAAGGAGAGAAAACTTAATTTCCTTCCTTCTTTCCCTGTAGGTTTTTGCTGTTTGGCCTTGGAAAATGCCAGCTGTTCATCTTTCTCACTTATGTTTTGTTGGGCTGTAGAAATGGGAAAGGGCAGCTCAGATACAGAAAAGTTCTGTGCTGTCCCTCAGGGTATAAGTCCAGGAGTCATCACTGTTTATCAGCTAAACCATGTGATTTTTTGTTTTCCCTCTTGGTTTTATTCACCAGTTGCTTGTACACTGATGAAGCAGGGCCCAGGGTTTACATTACAAATTCCATCACGCCAGATTCTTAAAAATAAATATCACCATTTAAAAAAAAAATTAAGTCTCACCATTTATGATTGTGGCACTCAATTACACTTTTGTTTACTCATTTGCTTCCACCTGTGTCACTCGGGGAAAAAAAGCCCAAGGGTTGTCTCAAGCAGGAAACACGAGCATATGTCACTGAGGACAACTCTGCAGGGGGATTAATTGAAAGATGATATTTCTAGAGATATTTTTATTTTTTACCAACTGATATCAGAATGATCTTCTCTATACAAGGTCCAGTCTGTTCATAGTGCTCCTGGTGAAAGCAAGGGAAGCAGAGGCAGCACATCTAAAAGCAGTGAGCTGCTCTGCTCTGCACCAGGAGCCCCAGCTAGAAACCCTCTGCAGCTGAGGGGCAGCTGAACATGGAACTGGTCCCACTGCTGACAGTGCCCTGGGTTGTGCAGGCAGTGGCAAAGCCACTTTTCCTGGAACAAACCACTGAAAAATGTAATGATGCAGAGTGAAACTGATGCTAATTTGGAGGTGAAGCATGAAGAGAAACTGTGATTGGGTTTTTATTTTTTGAGGAATCGTAGGCACACATTATGGAGCTGTAGCCTGTGCACTTCACAGATTTCTTAAATCACTGTCTATGAAGAAGAGCCTAATTAGTATGTGATGCTGTGTTGACCTTCTTATGGGGATCTGGATTTGGTTTTCTCTGATTGTGTATCCCTGCTGCCTTTTCTTGTCTGGCTTGCAGTAAAGGGCCAAATAACTTATCATTTGCAGTGGATGTGGTCTGTGGCCAGCTGCCCACTGCAATACTGCACATCTTCCTGCCAGCTCTGCAGTCCTGCTGCAGGGCACAGCCTTGCTGACCCTGCTGGGGCTGGGCTCGGAAGCCAGTGTGGGTTTGAAGCACAGTTTTTGGTTTCCTGGGCAGCTCTGTGCTGGTGTGGCCACAGGAATGGGCCAGTGTGCCATCCTGCATCCCAAGTGCATCCTCAGCCTCCAGCAGAGTGTGTCCACAGTGCCTGGTGCATTACAGCAAATTTGAAGCACTGTGGTTGGAGGTTTTATTTCAGTCCTTGTGGTGCTCAGCTCAATGTGTCCATCTGTGCTACCAAGGACATGTCTGTCTTTCTGCTGCATGCTAAGGAAAGGATTCTGTGATGTTGCTGTAAATCAGACCTAAAGATTGTCTGGGATGTTGTTCCTGTGGCCATGCCCCCAGATGCCATTTCTGTGCCTGTTGCCTGGACAGAACATTTGTGAAAATGTTTAAAGGAATTTAGATTTGAAAATATGTAAATTCTGCTCTGACCTTATGATGAATCTTTCATTTCCCGCAAAATCCCAGATTCAAAATATGATTTTATCCCCTTGGCTCTCTGCTTCAAGCCTGAAGATCAGCTCAAGGCACAGAAATCTTTGAAGAGCATGTTCAAAGACTGCAAGTAAAACCCTGGTAGCTGCCCCATAGTAGGATGTTATTAATGACCCAAGAAGGGATGTTCAGGGCTGCAGTGGCTATTTGAGGGGAGAGTTCCCACCTGGAGCCATTGCAGACTCTTAATTATCATGTTGTGTAATGATGAAATGGGCTTCAAGGAAGGTTGGCTGCTTTGTGGTTGTTTGCAGCCCCAGCATGGCTTGGTAAAGAAGCAGCAGAGGTTGGTAAGAAGCAGCAGAGTTGTCTCTCCAGGCCATGAGATGGAGGGACCTGGTTCACGTTGGGTGCTGTGGAGGGTAGGAGTGCTGCAGAGACCAGTGCAACTGGAAAGGGTGGGGCTGTGTTCCTGCCTGGCTCCTGCAGTGACTGATCCCATCTGGCTCTGCCGTATGACCTGCCCAGCTCCTATCCTGCAAGGCAGCCTCTTTGCTTGCACAAAGCATGGAGAAAGTTCTACTGAAATCCTTAGCTTTTGTTTAAAACAAGCAAAAACCCCCCTACATGGCTGCATTACTGCTGCCCTCACTTATTGCAGCATTTGTGTTCTGGACTGATTATTTATGCTGAGTGTAGCAGGCTGGCTGCTTCTGCTGAAAGGAGTTCTGTTTGCAGTGTGACCTTGTCTTTGCTAGCAGGTGAACTGTTTCAGGCTGTCCTTGAGCCACCCTGGCACGTGGGAGCTGTCCAGAAGGGCTCTTCATTTGGGGCTGCCCATTGGGATGTGAGCAGGTTCCTCTCCAGCACAGGTCCACACACAAACTCCACCAGTGAGCAGAAGTAGTGGTTGTATTCACAAGGCTGTCAGGTTCCCAAGCTTGGTGGATTGGAGGGAAAGAATACAACAGTGAAAACTTTCTTCCTCCTTTCTTTATTTTCCTGATATTATTACTTCCCAGCAGCTATTGCCATTGTTTATCCTAACACAGCAAAATCCCTTTGGAGCTGAATGACAGCACTGCAAGCACAGCAAATGGTTTTCTGCCTTCAACTTGAACCAGGTTATTTCTGCTGCTTACAGAAATAAAGGAAACTGCATTTCAAGGTCACTGGCAGAGATATTCCACTGAAGTCTGGCTCATTGGTTTAGCAGCTTTGGGAGATGGTGAGCAGTTCTGAGTAGGTGTATTCCTGTCCTGTAGTGAGCAGAGGCTGAGTGCCAAAAAAAGAAGAGAAAAAGCCCTGTGTGGATGCATTTGGGTTTCCTGCAGCCAAGGCATGACTGAGTTCTCAATGCAGCCCTGCCTGACTGGAGCCTATTTCAATGCAGCCTTGCTGAGCTGGAGCCTATTTTAAAATCTCGAGCAGTGGTGCTGCCTGTTGCCTGGAAACCTCCTCCAAGCCTCAGGCACTTTCAGCCTAATCATAGCCATCGGCAGCCTTTATTTATTTCCCATCCAAAATGTCATCCCCGGCTTCTGGTTTGTGTTTTTGTTTGCTTGTTTTTGTTTATTATTTAAAATGAAAAGACACAAAGTGTAACTGTCAAACTCGGTGACTTTCTGTGGGAACAGCTTGCTCGGCTGTCACTGCATTGCAGTGCTGGGAACTGGCATTTTAAGCTTTGTAAAGTGGTGGCTCAGAGGGACACAGGAAGGAGGAGAAGCTGAGAGATTGAGGGGGAGCATGAGGGAGCCCCCCGAGCTCAACTGGAGCCTGCAGTGGCTTCCTGTGCTTTGTGGCAGCCTCTTCCTCAAGGGCAAAACCAGACCTAATGAACTCGGAGTCTTTTCCCAGCACACAGGTGTCCCAGGTTCCCCTTCCCTGTGCAGGGATATCCACAGCTCAGCATTCAGCTGACTGCAGCAGCACAAACTCACTTTAAAACACCCTCTATCCTGGGGTCTGTGCTGTAGCATCTCCCTGTGCTGACAGGTGAATGGAAGAAAGACTTGGAGATGTCTCTGTCTTAGTGGCCCTTTTTATTTTTAATTCACCTAAACTCTGGCCATCTCAAAACCTTAATTGCTGACATCAGTTGCACATGGAATATTTAACTGATTGCTCTTTTTGCTAAGTTAGTGAGTGTGATTAATCCTGATTGGACAGGGCAGGATAGATCACAGGAGCCCATTCAATTGTGGGTTTTGTACAGGGAGTTCCTTGGGAGAGCACTGGGCTAAAATCATCTGAAAGTGGGTAAAAAATGCTGAGCAGAACAGCCAGAAGGCTTGTGTGTGAGGCATGGAAGATGTTTCAGCTGTTCACAAGTTGTTCTTGTGATTTAAATGGTTTATTTTACAAGGCTGAGAATATTTGTTGTACCAAAGGCTAAAGGAGGCTTTGACTCAAGGTGCAGTTGAAGAAAGGTTTGTGTTTTGTAAGATTGCTATCTTACTGCAGGCACAGAGCAATACACCAGGCTTATCACGTCATTTATTTTCCTCTTGAATTCATTTAAGTTTGACAGGCAGCTTAGGCTCTTCTCAGGGATGTTATTGTCTCTCAGTCTTAGTGCTGGCACATTAAGTTCCAATTGTCAGGAACAGACAGAAGAACTAGAGCCAGACCAAGGGCAGACATTTTTCCATTCCCATCTTCTGTGTGTGCTGGTGATTAAGAAAAACAATCAGTTACCAAAGAAATTGTGAGGGTGAATGATTTGTACTCTGAAGTCCTGTCTCCTTGCTTTTCTGTGGGTGGGTGAGAGTGCCTGAGGGGCTCCAGGGATGCTGGTCTGGTCCCTGGGTTCAGACATTGTTGCTTAGTTGTGCAGAGAGGTGTGCATCTGTTGAAATTCCAAACTTGCCTGATTTTAGCCACTAGAAAGAGAATTATCCTTCTGTCAGCTCCTCTTTGCTGGACTTTATAGCTGCTCTGCTCTGCCTTTCTGTGTAGCACGGGTCACACAGCTGCTGTGTCCTTGGATTTTGTTATCTGAGTTCCTAAGCAAAGCCTCTACAGGTGATCAGCCTCTCTGGGGGAGGGAGGAAACAGAAGGGAGAGCAAAGTACCCACGGGGGAGGCAGGAACAGGAACAGCAGAGGAACAGTGGAAAACTGTGTAGTGACAGATGGTAAAGCAAGAGGGTTCCTTGCCCTGCCTGTGCCACCAGCACCCCTCCCAGTGCCTGGTGGCACAAACCTAGCTGCTTGTGGTGATAGCAAAGGGGGAAAGACAAGTACTCAGGGAAAAATGCAGTCTTTCAAGCTGAATTCGCTGCTGGAGGGTTTACAAAAATAAAATACAAAAAAGTCAAGGAGAAATGAGTGCTAAAACACACTGTGGTGAGTTTTCTCTCCCAGCTGCATATAGTCCAAGCTCTCAGTAGTGTTTTCTTTTCTTTGGAGCCTGATAGCTTAGTTCTCCCAATGCCCCATGAAGATGAGTATTTCACATCCTCTTTGCTCTTGGTGGTGGCTGTGGGGGGGTTGTGCTGTGGTGTGCCAAAACACAAGCTCTTAAGGGCACTGCTGGGCTGTGCAGTGCCCAGGAGGGTGGGTGATTTTGGTCTCATCAGTGTGATTTGTCATCTCAGTGCAGTTTGCTAATCTGGCTTCTTCTCCTGGCCAGAATGAAGAGAAGAGGAACCTTTCCCTGGGAGGCCATGTGGGCTTCGACAGCCTCCCTGATCAGCTGGTCAGCAAGTCTGTCACACAAGGCTTCAGCTTCAACATCCTCTGTGTGGGTGAGCACTGTCCTCTGCAAACAGGCATGGGGAGGGTTGGGACTGGGGGTTCTGCAGTGTCCTGCTGTGCCACAAGCCTTGGCAGTGACTTAAGCAAGTCAGAAATGCCAAACTCTTAAAAAACACGTTGAGTCAAACCCAGAGAATTTCTGTAATCAGTGGGGTATTGCCCATCATCTCTGCTGCAATAAGAAGGATTAAGGGAAGGCTGTATATAGCAAGTTAAGTATTTCCATATGCAAACTGGGATGGCTGCCACGAGCAGCTTTTGCTGGGTATGATGTCTAGGTAGTCAGAGGCACCATGGGTTGAGAGCTGCTGGTGATAACTTGGTCATTTCCAAGTGTAAGCCTGCACCCCAAATCTGGGCACAAGAGGTTTGTGCCTGAGCTGTGCCTGGTCAGTGCTTTCCCAGGTGTCAGAGAACTTGAAGCATGGTCATCTCTGTACTTGGAAAGGGAGGTGGAGTGTTCCTTATTGACTTTAAAATAACCCCATTATATAGTTGGCTTTTAATTTGGGTATTGATGTGATCTAGCAGGCAGTGCTGGCATGAGTGCTAGAGACCAATTCCTTTCAGTGATGAGCATCAGTTTTGCTTTGGCTGGTTCTTGTATGGTGTAGGAGGTCTGAAGTATTGTAACCTGCTAGACCTGTAACAGAAGTACATCAAGAGACAGCAGCTCCTATAGACTGTGCAGTGACACCCTGACAACTTACACAAGGTACCTGTGCCATACCCAGGTTACTTTCGTATATCCACACCACAAGGAAAAAGCATGGCTGAAATCACAGCTGAAATTCACAGATTTGTTCCTTAGCAGAAGGGTAGTTGCAGCAGAGGTCAATTTGGTTGTAATTAGTGTTGTTCTTGGGGGTACCAGAATGGATCTTCCCACATACTTATTTAGCTTTTTTAAATTTTTTTTTAGACAGGAGAGAAAAAGCCCCACCCTGTTTGCCAGTTCCTACTCCCAACAGTGCCCACAACTGAGCAGGAGAATGTAGCTTACATCAGGAAGTGAGTTCTCCATATGTTTGCTTTCAGATTAATCTAGAGCACCAGCTGGTTTTATTTCCTTGCACAACCCTTAGCCACAGCTGGTAGGAAGCAGTGTGGGCCTCTGCCCTACTCTGAGCACTCTGAGGTGTTTCTTCTCCTGTGAAGAGCAGAGCCTGAGGTGCTGGAAGAAGGAGAGAGTCGCATGGCACCTCTGTGAAGCAGAACCTTTCCCACCCTCCTGCTCTCCTACCAGTGTATCTGTTGTAGGGCTCCTCAGCAGTGCCTGTCTCTGCTGAAGTGGTAGCAAGATGGACTGCCTGGAAAATGAGCAGAGATTAGAAGGTGATTTCCTTGGATTTTGCCTCTCTTCACCCCCATGACCAATAGGGCTGTGTGTAGTGAATAAGGAGTTTAAATGAGGTCCCTTCTAGGCCAATCTGGAAAATATCAGTCTTGTTTTGTTACCAGGAACAGCAGTTCAAAGCCTTTCCAGCTCACAAACAGCTCATCAGCCAGATATTCTGGGATGGAGGTTTTTGTCATACATCCCAGGTGTCCTTCAGTGGCTACTAAAATTGTCCTCTCCACAGCATCTCTAGTGCAGAATTGCAAGCAAAGTCGGGGTCATGGAGAGGAAAACTGTGTTTTGCTGTGCTGATGTGTTTTGTGTGGTACTGGGAGATAGGACACAAGTGCTCTGTGTGGTTTGCATTAAGCATGGAGGCCTTCAGGAAGGCAGACACCCGTGTGACAATCACAGTCTGTCCACAAGCAGTTCCTGGTCCCTTCCACGGTGTATCCAGTTCTGCTCTCTGCTTACTGTGCTCTGCAGTGCCCGTGGCAAACTCCTGCTGCAGTGAGCTGATGGTTTGTCCTCCCTAGGTGAGACTGGCATTGGGAAATCCACGCTGATGAACACGCTGTTCAACACCACGTTTGAGACCGAGGAAGCGAGTCACTACGAGAGCGCCGTTCGCCTGCGGCCGCGCACCTACGACCTGCAGGAGAGCAACGTCCACCTCAAGCTGACCATCGTGGATGCTGTTGGATTTGGGGATCAGATAAATAAGGATGAAAGGCAGGTCTTGTGCCATCTGTTCAGCATTTCTGGGCTCGCCTCATGCTTAGACATAACTGGCTGCAGTTCTCCTTGCAGTGCTGCGGAAATGTCCGTGTCTCTCTGTTAAAGGAGTCGCTCCCTGTAGTGGCTCTAGGTGTGGGGACAAAGGGTAGAGGGAAATGGGTGAGCAGCTGAAAAGAGAGGTCACAGGAGATCTGTCCAGCAGAGATTGCTGTCCCCCAGGAGTGTGAGCTGTTAACTAGCTGTCCTCAGAGCAGGGTCAGTTCTGGCAGTGATCGGTGTTTCCGGACTCGTCTCATTTAACTACACAGACATCTTGTTTAAGCCCCAGGTAAAGGCTTTCTGGGACTCCAGGGTGTCTCCTTTGTCGTGTTACATTGCTTCAAACAGATGGCTCAGCCCTGAAATCTGGGCAAAGTTTGATCTGGAGAAATAGTCATCTTTCTGTGCTCCACTGTCCTTAGACTTTGCAGTGCAGCCTCAGGAATCTCCAGCAACCTTTGGATTACAAGGTCTGTGTGTAAACACCACACTTTTCCCATTGTATGGCTAAATTGTTTGAGTCTTGTAACTTGTTTTTAAGCAATATCATGGAACGTGTAGGAGAATTCCTTCAGCCTTTAAGCAGTTCAGGTTTGCCCTTCAGAGGCTGGTTTGCTAATGGGATGGTTTTAGTTACAGGCCAATCGTAGAGTACATTGATACGCAGTTTGAGAACTATTTGCAAGAAGAGCTGAAAATCCGCCGGTCTCTCTTCAACTACCACGACACGAGGATCCACGTCTGCCTCTACTTCATCACCCCCACCGGGCACTCGCTCAAGTCCTTGGACCTGGTGACAATGAAGAAGCTGGACAGCAAGGTAAGGGGTTGGAGACTGTGGTCCCTCCTTCTGGAATGCCTCTGTTGGTACTGATTGTCATGTGGAAGGTTTTGTTCCTTCTGTGCGAGTGCTGGACTCCTTCCTGCACGGCAGCTGAGCCATTCTTACAACTTTAGTAAAGCTTTGTCTGGCCTGGTGGTTGTTTTCTCACTGACTTTCCTGAAGAATGTCAGGACAAGCCTGTTTTCCAGTTGGTTCTGTAAATTCCAGAGTGTCCCTCTACTGTAAGAATCTTCCCACCCAGATTAGCTGATCAAAGCCATCAGCTGTAGCTCTTTTGGGTGTGCAGGTGAGGATGCCTTCCAGCTTCAGCAGTTGAATTGTGGAGTCTGCTTTGCTGTCCTGACATGTCAGTGGGGACAAAGGGGCTGAGAGCCACCAAAACTGTAGATGTCCTAAGGTGGTGGTCAGTGCTGAGGGGACAAGGCTTGGCTGGGTGTGCTGGTGCACAGGGAGTGTGTGAGCTGTCACTGCTGGCAGTGATTGAGGTGATCTGCATAGGAGATTACATTCTTAAAGTGTAGATATGGTGAAGAACTCTCAAGGTCATAGGAATCCTAAAAGTGGGTCATGAGAGGGTCTACTGGGGTTGTTTCTTTGTGCATTAGCTATTCTGCCCTAGGGGGCAGGATGTTACCTAACCAACTACTTGCTTATATTCCTGCAGCTCAGAGAAAGTTTCTGACATAGTTTTGGGTGTTCCAGCTGGCTTCCAGGGAGCTGCAGGAGGCTTCAAGGGTCACTAGTGGCAGCAGAATCTCTTCTTCTCAATAATCTCTTGTCTTTCAGAGCAGTATTTTTAGCAGCAGGGTGGTTCCTTTCAGGTGGCAGATGCTGATCAGCCTACAGAGGGACAGGCGTGGTGGGTGGGACCCTGCAGGACCTGGGAGTGCCCTGGATTAACCGGGGGAGCACTCTCTTCTCTGGCTGTTGTTCACGTGCAGCTCTGTCGGACTCTCCTGGTTGAGTTCACCTCCTGCAGTCCCTGCTGCTTGCCTTCACCATCCAGGGCTCATGGCCTGCTTTTCCTTGGCCCCAGTCCAGAGCAGGCACTGGCTTCCCCTTGCAGTGGGCTGTTTGTAGCTTCAGTGGTTGTTACACTGATTTCATCAGGAATCTGAAAACTTTCCCTTAATAAACTTTCGTCTCTTGGTGCAGTGCCAGCATTACATATTCCCAGAAATATTTTTGGAGGAAAGCTTTTGCACTATTCCCCTTGGTGCTGGTGGTCCCACGAAGCATTTCACTCTTTTCTTTCTCATTCCCTACTTTTCACATCTCCCTGTGGTTGCTTTTAATGTGGTCCTTGGTTAGTACCAAAATAAATCCTTTGTACTTGTGCACAGATGAAAACTTTGTGTGCAGGCAAACTTTTTATATTTCCAAACTTCTCTTTAACAGTCCTCTCTGGAGTCACTTTATCCCTTTGTTCTCATTCCCCTTCTTGCCACAGCATGAGAACATCCTGAATTTCATGCTGTGGTGGCCTCACACCAGTGGGCACATGGAAATGAATAAGCAAGTGGAGCCCATTGATATTTTCTGGGCATCAGGGATTTATGGTGCAGTTCTGCCCCAGTGCCATCCCAGGACATCGGGGTGCTTTCCAGGCACTCCCTGAGGGCTTGTGCACTACAGATCAGCCATTTGTGCTGGGGGTTGGTGTGGGCAGAGTGAATTGGGGTGTCTGCAAAGCCCAGGCAGTTCTGCCCTCTCCAGATGGGAGCAGCCAGTGGTTACTGAGCAGGGGTGATGTGCACTGACTCGTGTCTGCTGCTGTGTGAGCACACCTGAACCTGCTGTTCTTCCTGGAGAGCTTTGTGTGCCTGGTGGCCCTTGGTTTACAGTTGAAGAAGGGAGCCTGTGGAGCTGGAAGGTGCATCAGAGGCAGTGCTTTGCTCTGTGCTCTGCTGGCACAGCCTCTGTGACTGCTTTAACAGGGAGTTTGTAGGACTGTGGCTCAGTTCCACCTTGCTTTAGCCCAACAGTGGCATGATGTGTGCTCCTGGACAGGCTTTTGACTCTGTGACAATTTCAATAACCAATCTTCCTTTTAGTGTAAAGTTCACATAATCCCTTCTGGGTAAAGCTGGGTTAAACAAAATCTTCCATTGTACTGTAAGACAGTATCTGTTTGGCTGAGCTCATGGCCAGCTGTTATCTGGGGTATTTATTTACAGCCAGAGAGCAGAAGCATCTTCAGAAGTGGTTGTAGGTAGATGGAATTTGGCTGGCTGGCTGCTAGTGGGAAGCACATAGAGCCTGACAGGTGTAGACTTTCCACTGGGTTTAATTTGGGAAAAGGAGGAGATAAACAAGAGTGCATTTGTATCAGATGAGAAGGTGATTTATTGATTTAAAACCCAGCCCTATCATGGGAAGTGGTGGCACAGTGTGTGCAGCCATGAGGGTCCTGGGGCTCCCTGCTTGTCCCTGGGTGGTCTTCAGTTGGCCTGTGCTGTTTGAGCTGTGGCTAGCTGCCTGCCCTCCCAGAGATGACACATCCCAGGCAGGTGGGGATTCTTGAGGCAGCCTGTGCCTCAGCTCTTTGCCTTCCAAAACAGGATTTGCCTGTTGACTTCACTGTTGCTTTCAGGAGCAGTTTGGAGATGGGGAAAAATTCAGCTGCATTTCACAGGACAGAAGTGCCTGCAGTCTGATTGCATCAGCAAACTTATTCTCTACCAAATGCCAAGTTTTTTTGTAAGTTTTCTTTTTGGAGATGAGAAGCAGCTTTGGTCAGAAAGACTTGAGATGGGGGTGCATTTTTTTGTGTGTGCATGGGAATTCCCTGTCCTGCCTGAAGCATAAACTGTCTCTGGTCATAATTGCAGCTCCAGCAAAGCCCTCCAGCACATGGACTGACAGGCAAGGGGACACTGCACCCCTCTCACATTCTGTGGGGTGACATGCCAGTAGTCAACTGCAGGTTTTTATTCCTAGATCTTTAAATAGAGAATACTGCTCTTCCACCATGAGATACAAGAATATTGCTCTAGGATTTTGCCTTCAACCCAAGGTCAATGTTATTTGTGTAAAAAGAGTGGACAGAGAACCCTCGTGTAGTTCTGGCATTCCCTCCTTTTATTGGGGCTTTAAAACCTGTTCAGGAGCAGAGGTGACTTTTCTTCTCTAGCCAGGTATATATCAGTTTGTCACTAATCTCAGAGCCACAGACTTTGCCTTGGCCTGGGGGTGGGTGTGTGGAAGATGCTGTGGGAAGGTAGGATAAGACATGCAGTCCAGGAGCATCTCATGTCTCAGTGGTTTCTTGTTTCCAAACTATTCCATCCTTTCTCTGTATTGTGAAGGAATGAACCCATTCTAGACTTTGGACTACACCCAGATGCCATATCCATGCCTCCCCAGAACTGATGTGGCTGTTGCTGAAATCACAACTTGTAAAACCCCTTTGTGTTGTGAACTCTGTGTCAGCAGGTGCTCACTGAGTTGCCTTTTCAAAATGCAAGACATGTGGTTGAGAACCAGCTTTCTTTGAGCAGTGTGAGACCATGGCTGTGACCACAGAGCCTGTCTCCTCTGCTTCTGGAAAGCTACACCAGGCTTCAGGCTCTGTACCTCCTGCCCTGCTGTGAGCAGGGCTAAACTGGTGCCCCTTGGAGAAAGAAGGGGAAATTGCTTGGGCCAGTTGAAAAGAGAAGTGAGCCCAGAGCTGACCCTTTTTCTATGGGAGATGGTGAATCCAAGCCTCCTCAGCTCTCAGTAGGTCAGGGAGATACCCAGCTGTGGTCATGGCCCTTTTACCTTCAAAATGAGGACCTGGACCTGCTGAGCAGTGGATGAGCAGCAGGCCTTTTCCTGTGGGGGGCTGTGGTCCTTGGTAAGAGAGTCTAGGTCAGTGGCTGAGAAAAAGAGGAATTCATTCTCTCATTCAGATACATTTGCAGTGAGCAAATTTACACTATTTTCCTTTGGAGTAAGTAAGTGCTCTTATGTTTAGTGAGTGCTAAACCACTAAACAGAGACAGCAGAAGGAGGGGGAGCAGTGGTGTGGGGGAACCAAAGAAGTGTGGAAAAAACACTTAGCTACAAAGAACTTGTGCTGGAAAGCAAAGCCATTGTTTTAATGGGCACCCACTGGAGACCAACTGGTTACTATGAATTTCAATTCTGTAGGACAAAAAGCATTGGCTGTTGGGAAATGTTAGATGGCAAATCAGACTTTCCCCTTACTTGTCTAAATTCTTGTGTTTCACTGCTATGAGTTTGGCTGCTGTTCAGTCAGATGAGTTCTGCTGTTTGTTTAAGGAGTGGTTTGCCAGTATCACACTTGGCTTTTCTGGGCACAGCAGCATTATCTAGCAGAGGTTCCTGTGATGGGTCCAGCCCCACTCTCTTAAGCACAGGGCCATAGTGAGCCCTCTCACTCCTGATGCAGGTGGGGTGTGGCCCTTGTTTACTTTTGGTCTTGGTGGATACTGGGCACAGGGAGACCTCCCCACTGTGCCCCTTGTGGATGGCTTTGAAGCCCAGGTGGATGGAGCTGTGTGGGCTATAGGGACTGCTGGCTGATGTGAAACCAGAGCTGAGCAAGAGCAGCATGAAAACAAATCTGCTGCATGGCACCCTGCACCTTCTCCATATAATCCACACGGTACACCCAGGTTATGATCCTCGCCAAGAGGCTCAGGGAGTCCTTGGAGAGGATCATCAGCTGCTCTCAGAGCATCTGAGGAGTCCCTGCTCTTTCTGCTTGAGCATGGGGAGGTTTCACATCAGCTCAGTGCAGTGTTTCATCCTGGTGCTTGTCTTGTAAAACATCCTGTCAGCACAGGCAGGGTGGGTGGGTGACAGCTGGGATGTGACAGCTACACTGTGTCTGCCTGCCTGGCTGTGTGTAACTAAATACAGAGGCGAGAGCAGGGGCTTTGATCTGCTCCTCCTGCACTTAGTGCAGGGTGCGTGGTTTATCTGAGGTCTTGGAGCCAAGTGAGTCCTGGAAAATTCTTCCCTCTAGTGTTCAGTTAAGCTGGGCTGCAGCTCCTGTGTGAGCAGAGCTCCCAGGTGATTTTAGGAGGTGTAGAACAGCCAGTGGGGCAGGATCCAGGTCACCCCTGGGCTCAACACAGCTGCTCCCCCAGCTGCTGCTCACCTGGGCTTTGTCCTTCCTTTGTCCTCTCTGCTCCAGGTGAACATCATCCCCATTATTGCCAAAGCAGACACCATCTCCAAGAGCGAGCTGCACAAGTTCAAGATCAAGATCATGAGCGAGCTGGTCAGCAATGGAGTGCAGATCTATCAGTTCCCCACCGACGACGAGGCAGTGGCTGAGATCAACTCTGTGATGAATGTGGGTAACACTGCCAGCTCAGTCTCTGCTGAGAGCTGTGACAAGTTAAATTGCTGCACAAAAATGCATTTGAAGGGCAAGTTTCCTTGGGAGTGTCCAGACCCTGAATCTGTTGGAAAGTTGAGCTGTGGGTTTCACAGATGCCAAAGGCCATTGCATACAGAATTAATTAAAATGTGGCTCATGTTTAATCTGGGGACTCTCTGGGGAAATTTAGCTCTAGAATTTGTTTTATTGAATTTTTGAAAAGTACTTGCCTCAAAATTAATTGTCTGTTCTTGGGCTATTCTGCATTTGAGGAAGAAGAGACTTTGAATAAAAATGTGACAGTCAAGGTTTACATTAGCCTTGTGACTTAAAGAGGCTGACCAGAGAAAAGGAAATTTAAAGTAAAGAAGAAAAATTTTTAATGTCTTTTTTGAAATTCAGAGATGAAATTCAGACCTGACTGAAGCACATGCAGAAACACTTTCAGGCTTCCTGTCTCCCAAATCAGAGTGCAGCTATGGCAATAGAAACAACTGAAATGTTTCCATGTTCATTTTATAGGTCAAAAGTAGCTTTTTCACCAAAATGAACATTTTCCTGCATAGCTGTTTCTGATTAAATGCTTTGTCTTTTCTTTCACCCTTCCCACCACCAATTTTTTTTAAAATTCAGTCACCAGTTGGTTTCTGGGTGAACTAGATATGTTTTCAATGTAATATTTCTTTTTTGCTGAAATCGTGAAAAATTTGGAGGATTCACTCTAATTTAAATAATTGCAAGCTGTGTGTATTGGGAAGAAAAACAGGAGTCATCTTGCTTGGCTTTTCTTTTTTCCTTCTTTCCTCCAATGAAAATATATTTGGCCACTTCTCTATGAGTTCCACACTTCTGGATCCACTTCTTTTTAAACATGAAGGATTTTGTCAGCCTCCTCCTACTGAAGCACCACTCCATGGCTCCTTCCTTGCAGTCCTGAGGAGGGTGTCCTGTTTCCTCCCTGTGCCTGATGCTGTGCACACTTGGAGGGCAGTGAGCACATGTCCCTTGCAGTGCCCACGCACTCACTGCTGTGCCAAGGATGTCCCTGCCTGTGCTTCCAGCCAGGCAGGGAGTGCCCTGCTCCTGGTGCCTACAGCCTGGCAAAGGGCTAGAGGAGAGCAGCAGTGACCATGGTGTTCCTACAATATTCTCCAGCTGGTGCAGCCCAGACAGCATTGCTGGTAAGCTGTGCTGTAGCCTGACACCACTCTCTGTAGTAATATCCCAGTTGAGAGTAGAGATTGCTCCTAGTGTCAGAGATGGGTAGGTTCAAAGAAGGGACTCACCCAGCAGTGCCTGGGGAGGGGAAGCTGAGGGTCAGGCTGATCTCTGAGGGGCACCCCATGCACTGAGTCCATCCCTTGGCTCTGTTTCAGGCTCATCTGCCCTTTGCTGTGGTCGGCAGCACGGAGGAGGTGAAAGTTGGGAACAAGTTGGTGCGAGCTCGGCAGTACCCGTGGGGAGTGGTGCAAGGTGAGGGGCTGCAAGCCCACCCCAGGCCTTGCCTTGTGTGCTCAGGCAAACCCTGACACCCCCCCAGCCCTGCACAAAGGTGCCCTGTGATAAGCAGTGCAGCCATGTCCCCTGCAGCCTTCTGTGGGCTGGCTGGTCTTTCTTTGAATTGCCATTCTTACCAGCAGGTGGGAGGGTCACCAGGAATCCCTGCAGCCAAGGAGTTGTGTTGTGCCCTGAGCAGGGCAACAGCTCCTCAGGATCCCAGTAGCTGGAGTCAGTCCTGTGTGCCCCTGTGTTCCCCCCACCACACCTGCAGTTTGCTGACTTGTCCCTTCACTTCTGCCAGTGGAGAACGAGAGTCACTGTGACTTCGTGAAGCTGCGGGAGATGCTGATCCGGGTGAACATGGAGGACCTGCGGGAGCAGACCCACACCCGCCACTATGAGCTCTACCGCAGGTGTAAACTGGAGGAGATGGGCTTCAAGGACACAGATCCAGACAACCAGCCCTTCAGGTGAGTGGCCTTCACATCTACCATCAATTCAGGGCCAGAGTTTGGTACTGACAGCCCAAAAAAATGGGAGGTTTGTAGGTGAAATCTACTGGAAAATGCCAGCACTGGGTTTGAGCTTTGCAGCTGATTTGGATGTTCCCTTCCCTGCCTGTGTGTCTTTAAACAACACAGACAGGCATGCATTTCCCCATCACTAACTCATCAGTGTCCAGAGTCTGGATTTCATTTGCTTTCTTTCCCAGCCTCCAAGAAACATATGAGACCAAAAGGAAAGAGTTCTTGGGTGAGCTCCAGAGGAAAGAGGAAGAAATGAGACAAATGTTTGTTAACAAAGTCAAGGAGACAGAAGCGGAGCTGAAGGAGAAGGAGAGAGAGGTGGGTGTGCCAAAAACTTGTGAGGAACCCAAATTATAGCCAGCAGGGAATGTGGGTCTGGGCAATGCATGAATCCTAGAAAGCACATGCAGTTGTTGAGCAAACCTCATCAGCCAAAGCACAAAGACATCCCTGGTTTAGGTCCCTCAGGAACTAGTCTTCCCTGTCCTGTGCCACGTGGACATATGGCTGCTGTCTGGGGAGTGAAAGCAGGAAGTTTAGGTGAGCATCCTTGTCAGAGAGACTTCCCTCTTGGGGCTCACTGGACAGCAGAGTAAAGGGGGCAGCTGGACTGGGGCCCCCAGTCACAGTGAGTCTAGTGGAGTCCCCAGTGTGAGGCCTCAGGAAGCAGCTGTGAATGGGGAGGAACTGAATGGACCACCCTCAGAACTGGTGAGGAGCAAAAGGTCCTGTGATGTCCCCAGTCACCGTGCTGGGCTGCAGGCTGAGCCAAATCCCCTGTGTTCAGCTGCAGGGCTCGTGCTGCCTCTACTTTGCTATGGGGTGTCAAGCAGAGCTGAGTTTATGGTGTCTTCCCTGCTTTTGGTGGGCACTGGGTGCTGTGTTCTCCTGGCAGATTGGTCCCTGTGGTGGGGATTTGTGTGGGAGGTGTGGCAGGGCTCCTGGGGCAGGGTTAGCACAGCCCAAAGGAGTGAATGCAACTCTCATAGGCTCTGTCTCCTACCAGCTGCATGAGAAGTTTGAGCACTTAAAAAGGATACACCAGGAAGAGAAAAGGAAGGTGGAGGAGAAAAGGAGGGAGCTGGAGGAAGAGATGAACGCCTTCAACAGGCGGAAAGTTGCAGTGGAAACCTTGCAGTCCCAATCTTTGCAGGCTACCTCACAGCAGCCACTGAAGAAGGATAAAGACAAGAAAAAGTAAGTGTCTGAGCTGGAGTGTTCTTCCTCTGCCACTGGAAAGCTGGGAGTCTCCTCAGATGCTTTAATGTTTGGTCAGTTGTTTAAACATCAAACAGAAAAGGGGATTTTGGAATCCTAATTCCCATCCTTCTGATTCTTGGCTTAAAGCAGAGAGATGAGGCCCTCCTGTGCCCAAGCACTGCCCAGAGAAGGCTGGGCAGCTGCAGGTGGGAGGGATTTGCAATCTGGGGCCATTCTCTAAAGGCTGATGGTCCCATGGGGCTCCCTCTTGCCTTTGTGCCAGCCAACTCAGGTTGTGAAATGGGGCTCCAGGGCACAGTTCTGATTACAAGAAAATTCTTTTCCCCCAAAGGCAGAGTTCTTACCTTAGCTTGCTGCACATTAATTGACTTTGCTGAAGCCAGCAGGAGCATGGGTATGTAAATATTGCTGTTCCAGCCACCTGAGTGTGTAATGATAGACCACAAATGGGACAAACAGGTTTAAAAAGAAAAGATGTTGCTGGGGTTATCATGCTTCCAAATCAAGCCAGTCTCTAAGGAGCACTGACTAGAAAGGAAAATAAGGAGCACTGTCATGCAAACTGGTAATTCTGCTATTGCAGCATTTTTTTTTTTACTTCCCCTTGCATGAAGGAGCTCGAGTCAGAACTGCATTCTATCAAACCCAGAGCAGGCTGGTGGCAGGGCTTTCTAAGGCTCTTAATGATGGCAAGGCAAAAAGACCACGAAGACTAGCAACACCCGAGTTTGTGCTTGACAGCACAGCATTCAGCTTTGCACTCTGATGTGGTCTTGTGGTCTGTCTGTCCCTGCTGTGAGCTGCAGCACCAGAGGAGCTCATTCTGTGTACTGACATTCTAGCAATTTGTTTCTTCCTGTGGAAGGTAACGGGGTAGATTATTTGAGTATCTCGTTGGAATGCAAATATGTTGGTGCTAAAGCCAAAGCACTCTCTTCTGCAGACTTCTCTGCATGCTCTGAGCATAGCCCACCTCTCACACAGAGCCTAAATGGTTTGTAGAGTACTTTGCTGAAAATAGGGTTTAATCTACATTAGGAGCTGAGTCCTGGGGTGTTCTTGGATCCAGGGCTGCTTTGGGGAAGGTGAGCACAGTGGTAACTTGTGCAAGTGATGCCAGTGGCAGGGATGGACTGTGAACATGGGCCCAGAAATGCTGCAGCTTCCCCTCTGCCCCTTCTGGCTGCAACAGGAAAGGTTTTCTTGCACTTTGCTGGGTTTAACCTGCAGATGTGAGTCTGGACCCTTCCTCTTCTGGGTAGTGATAGAAACAAGCTGTGGTCAGGAGCAGGACTGGGAGGCAGCCTGGTGGCATGCAAAGGTCTGAGGGGACCCCACATGGTACTGGGGCAGGGGGGCTGTAGCTCTGGAGTGCAGCTAGAGGAGGTGCACCATCACCAGGATGGTTTTACATTGGTTTTTGTTGTTGTTGTTTTCTTTTCAAACCTGTGAGCTAGCTCAAAATACAGGATTTTGGGATTTCTGCTCAAGTAAAATTTTTAGGAGAGCTAGTTGAGGTCTTTATCATCTCCTGGTTCAAGACAGTGTTCTTAGTAGCTTTGATAAGTAGAAAATGGTGGTAGAAAAATTGCAGAAGTTGGGGGAAAGAGAATTGTTTGTGGTGCTGAGCAGATTGTAGCAGGCTGCTCTCACCTGAAGCCTTCAGCTGCCCTAGCAGTGTTTGTCCTCCTCCTCTTTTTTTTTTGTTTTAACATACTTCGTTACACTTTGCTTTGATTTTCATAACTTTAATTCATGCTTTTTTATGTTCTGTTTCTTTCAGTTAATCACACACAGACTTTCAGGCCAAGAGTGGACTTGGTGCTTTCATGTGTTAAGTTGCTTGAGTTTCCCACCCTGTGACCCTTCTCATAACATTGTGTGAGTGGACCAAAGTGAAGGAGAAAATGAGCATCTCCGGTGGTTGCAGTGTTCCAACCCGCTGTTTTCTTTTCAGAATTACCAGCAGCTTTGCAGGAAGTAACCTTACATGTACATTTTGTTAAACAAAGCCAACTAATCCCTCAAGTAAGATGTTTTGTTCTAAACCCAGTGATTGAGCAGCCGTGTGTGAAGTGACCAAAACTGAACTCGTCTTACCCACCAGCTAAATAATTGCTTTCTACATTTATTTTTTTTTTAATTGGCCAAAGTGACTGCTGGAGGCTCATTGACCTCCCCAGTACATGCACAGTGAGAGGAGTGGTCTGAAGAATGCTGAAATCTTTATTTTTCTAACAAAATTCTCAAGTAAGTTTTTAGAATGAGTAGAAAAACACAACATTTAGGCTTTCTGCAGGAATCTTAGAGTAACCCTCATTCCAGTAATTCTGTATTTAATCCTGAATTACTCTAAACACTATCTACATCATTTATAATATATATATATATATATAAGGAGAGAGAGTGGTTAATAAAATTAATGGGACAATGTTTTGAATTTTCTTTACTGCTGAAGTAGAACATTTATGGAGAGGTTTTTCATGAGAGTTTGTTGTATGAAGTGGAACTATGGGATTTGTGTAACATTTCAGTTGTCACTTACCAATGTATTTACTGTTGTGGAAACTATTTAAGCCAACAGCTTTACTTTTACTCTTTAACCTTAAACCTAATATGTGCCTAATGAGGAGAATCCCCTGCTCTTGAGCTGTGCACTGTATTTATGCTGACAGGCTCTGTTTCTCTTAGAAGGTGCTTCTTTTGACAATTCCTCATGCCTAGAAATCACAGCCTTGTTTTCCTGGGCAACTGAGCTTAGAGGAATAGTTAGGATCAATATTAATTTTTTCCACTCAAACCATTTTGTGAATAGGCAGGGCAATAACTGAACAGAGAGTTACTAGCTGTGTTGTAATGGAAAAATAGTTGGACCCAATTCCATCCATCCATCCATCAGATCCTAGGCTAAATGAAAGGAAATATTTTATATTAACCCTCACATAGTGTCTTTAGAGTTTATAAAAACACTGGCTGGCTAAGTGTTAGTTGTGTGTGTGCTATTTTATTTAGTTATTAATGTTACAGGATTTTCCTGATCCATTTTTTGTTGAAGACTTGGCTTCAAGCTGTCAGCAAATTCCTGATGTTCCATGCAGAAGGAGATGCAGGGCCTGGGTCTGAGCTGTCACAGGGCTCTTGCAGGGCAGCATTTTGCTGGATTCTGAGGTTCTTTAACTCTCATATCCCATTAGAGCAGCTTTTCTTTTCCCTTTCTAAATACATGCTCAGGTATTAAACTGTTTTCCCATGGCCACTGGCCTTTTCTGTGGATATACTGACAGTGTTACTTTGATGCTTGTAGAAAAGAACCTCACAGAGACCTCACCAGTACCTTTTAGAATAGGCTTTTGTTGAAAGAATAAAAATTCTGCACTTGTTGGGAGTCTGCTGAAAGCTGGACATTTAATTTTTAAGGCTGTGCCTCCTGTTCAGATGTATTTTAAAGAATAACTATCAAATGTTAGGAGGGTTAGTGTAGGGTTTTCTCAAACACATACAAGGAACCCAACCTTCTGTTACATGCAAGAAGACAATTCCACCTTGCCTCTGACTACAGACCAATCATGTAGCAAATTGTTTTTTATTAATCTTTTGCTAATGAGAGAAAGTGTGGTGTGCTAATTGCCTGAGCAAGCAATGCTCTTTGGTTCTCTGTTTTGCCTCCCAAGGCGGCTGCTGGGATAAAACAGTAACTGGTGGTACTGGTGTGCTCCCAGTCAATAGTTCTCTCCTGATCTCCTGCTGCAGCCAGCAAGATCTATGCAAATGATTTCTCTCTGCCCTGGCTCATCAGAGATCAATTCTTTTTTCCTAGAATAACAGGTGGTTAAGAAAAAATTATTATAAGAGAGTAAAAATCTTCAAATTCATGGGCATTGTGGAGAAATTTACAGCATTTTCTGAAGACATTCAGAATGTATGTAACAATATTTTAATGATGATGATTATTATATTACTTTGACTTTATGTTATGATGGGCATCCCTTGTCTTTGTTCAACATCATAATCTTCCCAGATTCAGTCTTTTTTTTTTCCTAAGTACTTGTTTTTTCCTTTTGACTGAAACAAGATTTAAGTATTGTGGTATATAGGGTAGTTTTGTATCTTATTTTTATTTAACAAATTACAAATACATTGTGATACTAATCTTACCCAGTCTGAAGACCTAAGATCTTGTAGGCTAGAAAAAGTGAAAGAAATACCCTTTAGAAGTGATTGAAACCATCCAGTTACACGTTGTTCAGCTGTTTTATACATTTATCTGTAAAAGATTGGTCTTAATGGGAAAAAAAATCCAGGTTTTATCATTTAAACGTTTACCATCCTGTATGTTGTCTGCTTTCTAAATTAAATTGTGTTTTGTGGGTCTCTGAGAGGGGAGGTCATGCCTGGCTCCCAGGGGCTGGAGATGGGGGGTGGTTTGGAGCCATGGAGGCCTCTTGGGGACCTGCTCAGGGGACACAGCCCTCTGCATCCCTTTGCTTTGTCATTCCCAGTGTGTTGGGATTCGTGGTTTGTTGTTTGTTTTTTTTTTTTAATTTCTTTTCTTTCCACTCACTTTGTACTTTCTTTTATTAAATCTCACATGTATTTTGATTTTTTGTGGTGTCATTTATTTAGTGGTGCATTTTCTGTGCAATCTAGTTATTTTCTGTATTATGTGTCACAATAATAGTGTGTCATGACTGCAAGCTTACCAGTCACAGGCTGTGACTATTGGGAACATTCAAGAATATAATTAGCTAATTAATTACCAACTAGCAAATCATAGAGTATGTGGAAATGTAATTCCTGTGTAATCTGGGGGAAAATTCTAAGATATTAATCCAAAAGCCATCTGTGTTTGGGCAGAAGGAGCATTGGGGCTTGTTGGTTCTCCTTTGTGAGATCTGGTGACTGAGCAGGGGGATGTACCAGCAGCTTTGCTGGTTTTATGGTGCCCAAAGAGGTGATTTAAAGGTAAGGTGAGAAGGGAGCAGAGGTGGAGAGGTTTCCTGGTGGTACATCCAGAGCTGTGCCTTGTCTGGAGAAGGACATCATACACTCAGGTCTAGGCCAACAGAAGAGCCCAGCTTTAGTCTGGGGCTCTGCTCTGAGAGAGCTGCTGAGCTTTACCCAAAGGTTTGTTCTCAGTGTCCTTCTCTGGGCCATTGCTACAGACCAAGTTCTATTTACTCAGCTTCGTGTCCTTCTGGGGTTCATTTGGTGTTGGGCTGAGATCAGTGCTGCACTTGAGACAGCCAGTGTGGAGTTGGGCTGGTGCACAGTGTTTGCTGTAGCAGTGCTTCTGGTGGGAGGTTTTCCTGCAGCCCCAGCTTGAAGAACAAAACCAGGCTCGTGATCCTGGCTGCCTCTGAGAGCTTTTTAGGAATATGCAGCTGGAAATCTTTCAGGTATAAGCATTAGTAGGGAACTACCAGTTGATACCAAGTGGTTTGTATGAAATGTTTGCATCCTTTTCCAACCCAATACAGTTTAAAGTCAAATCCAGGAGACCAGAGAGGAGCACGTGCGTTCAGGTACCTCAGAATTCAGGGACCTGAAGGTGGTGGAGTAGCTGCTCCTTTTCAGACAGGCACCTGGTGATTCAGGTGTGTGTTGGCAAGTGTCTTTCCAGAGGAGCAGTGCTAAGAGCCCTCCTTAATTTTTGTGCAGAGCTCCTAGAGCTGCTTTGAGGAGAAGGAGAAATGCCCAAGTGTGTTAGAGAGGCAGCTCAGCAGTGAGGGATGTGCTGCCCGTGCTCTGCAGTTCCAGAGCCCCAGCCTGGTGGCCAAGGCCCTGGCACATGGTGGTCCTTTCCTTCAGGAGACTTGAACCCAGCCTTGTCCTTGGCTGTTCCATCAGGGGAACTGTGCAGCTGTGAGGGGTGGAATGAGGCAAGGACCCTGCAAAGCCACTGCTCCAGCACTGGTTGGCTGCTCCTGCAGGTCTCCATCACCTGGGATTTCTTGTGTTCCATCAGCAGTCTTTTCCAAATAAAATTTTAAATCAGTCCTCTGATTACCAGTTCCAAACAAGATGTTGGCAGCTATGAGAGCTTCTCCAAGTTAAACTCAAATGTCTGTACAATAGATTGGTGCTTTGATCTTTCATGCTGTCTTTACTTAATGTAAATAACTGAAACTTAAACACTGATTCTCTTTTGTTCTTTCTATAGCTTTTTTAGTCTTCCCAGTGCCTACTCCATAACAACAGGAAGATATGTTAATTAGAAGATTTATTAAGGCCAAAACATCTCATGCAGAAGAAATTAATTGGTGCTTACACCTTTAAGCTTGCAATATGTTGCACAGAAGAGAATATGTAGCAAGGACTAAAATTCACCGTGTCTTTTGATGGGGAAAAGTTTGCTTTATCAGGTTTCTTGGTAAAGTTGTAATCCAAGATTCTTGCCAAAAGGTAAACTGCTAATTCAGGCTGCTGCATGGCTGGCACTAAATCCAGAATGCTTATTCTGGGGCTCTTAGCCCAAGGAAGTTAACACTGACTGACTCCAGAGAGATAAGGACAAAGCTGGGGTAGTGTGAGGAGCTTTCAGCTTTGCTGCTTGAGCTGCTGCAGAAACAGGGTCCTGCAGGTCCTCTCCTCAGTCTGGTTTTGGGGTGTAACTGATGTCCCTAACCTGACATCCCTACTCTGACATCCCTAATTTTCCAGCTGGATTCTCACCTTTCATAGCAGTAACTCTTCTGTGCAGCTTGCTTCTGTTTACTTACAGAACTTACTTTTATAACCAAAATGCCCCAACTTTGATCTACTTAGTTTTCTGAGGGCTGCACGTGGTGCCTCATACCATAACCCTTCCCCAGAGCTCCCTGCCCACCTCCCAGCTACCTTTGGGGCCAGGTAACCTTGCCTGGCCAGTCTGGACTCTGCTCGTCCTGCTGGGATGTGGTGGGTGAGAAGGGAACCATTTTAAAGCACAACTAAATGTTATTTATTAATGGAGGGGAAATGGTTTAAAGCTGGAGACTCAGTGTTCCTGGTGTGAGTTCTGTGTTTGTAACAGACTGACTTCCCCTTACACAAATACTTTTTCTTAAAAAAGGGAAGGGGAAAAACAAAGTGTGATGTCTGTGCTCCAGTAACTTCACACAGGAACAGGGAGAGGCCCCAGTTTATCTTTGTTTTAAACAACCTTGTAAATGAATCTCAGGAATGACCTGTACCAAAGTTGGGTTTAATAAACACAAAACTGACTTGTTTAACAAACATATGTCAAAACCATGGTTTGTACACCAAGTATAACCAGAACAATGTCCTCTGTCCAAATTCACAGCCCTCTGTGATCCCAGTTTCCCCTTGTTAACCCTGTTGCCCAATGTTTAAAGTGTGATGTCCCCTGTGCACCCCTTTGTCTAAGCAGTTGCTGTCCCCAGTCTCCCTCCCTTTTTCCAGACTGCTGCTTTCCCCACTGCCCTGGGGCTGGGAGGGTAGGAGTGCCAAAAGCCAGTCTTTGGCAGGAGGTCTGAAGAAGTCTCACCCTGTGCTCCTACCTTGTGCTGGGTGGTGTGACTGCAGTGGGACAAAGGCTGAGCACAGGGAGTGGGTGTATGTGACAGGAGGCTCTGAGGCTCCCACCGAGGACACTGTGCCTCTAATCCCCCAAAGAGAGAGAGAGGCTGGTGTAGAGGTACTGACTGCCCCAGGCACAGAGTGTGGTGTGTGGCAGTCTCTGAACCCTCTGGATACCCTTAGCCTACCTTAGAACTGGCAAATAGATTGCAGCTGTAACAGGTGTAACAGCTGAAAGGGACTAAACTGGACACATGGAGAGGCTGTGGAGACTCCTGACACTTGTAGGCATTAGGGATAACTCCATGGCAAACATGTTCACCCCATGTTCTTCATCCCTGCCTGTCCCTGCTGCCACAGTGGGCAGGGATGAGGCACCACCTGTGTCAGGGGAAGTGGGACCTGGTGGGAAGCACCAGGGTCTGACACAGCTGCCTCTTAGGGGCCATGAAGTCAGAGCTGGAAGTCCACTTAGGAGGGCTCTGTCTGTCTTCATGGCTGTGGTGCCCTGCATGGAATGGGGGAAAGCTGAAGCTGTGTGTGACCATCAGGCTGAGCTATGAAACAGCCTTTGTGCTGCTTTGATGACTGTTTAAAACTTGTGTTCTCTTTTGAGGCCAGACACTCTAATTCCTATGGCAAAGCTTTCATCCAGCTTGGAGCTTTTGACAAGTTAGATTCCCAGCAGGACAGGTGAATTGGGAATAGAAGCTTTTTGTTCTTTTTCCAAATTGCTCAGAAGATTTGATTAAGTTCTGTTTGTCATGGCCATAGTTGGGTCACCAAGGGGATTCCAGTTGCATGTCTTGCTGAGGAGGAATGGGAGGGGGCTCTGAGACCTGCCAGAAGTTAATGCATCTCTCCATCTCAGTGCACTTTTCAGCCTTCCCGAAGAATTAAACTGTAAGTACTGCTCAAATTGAGTTTAACACACCAAAGTCAATTAGCAGGAGAAAAAAACCCAACTGTTTTCAGATGGAGCCCCACAAATGAGGGATAACTTTGCAGTTTTCTTATCTCTTGGTCAGTTCTCTGACCACAGGAGTTTCTTTATTTGTGCAACTGTGTAAATGAATTCTTCTAGGTCATCACACACCTTCCACAAGTAGTGACACCGAGTCAGGTTTATTGACAGAAACACCCCAGTGAGTGCTGTCTTGAAATGGGGCAGCCCCATCTTCACCTGTAATGGTTCCTGGGTGACTGCATGAGCTGTGACAAGGTTCCTGTAGCTGGGGGTTATGAATGGGGGGCATTGTGGTGGATGGGAGGTTCTGAAATGCTTTGCTGTTTCTGTAGGTGGTTGAAAACAGCCACAGAAAACAGCTCTGTAGGTCCTTACCATAGGGGATTTCAGGTGTAATTGCAGCTTTGTTTACAAGGTGGTGGTGGCTTCAGGTATCTGGAAATCTGGCCTGAATTAAGGCAACAAGAAGAGGAGTCTGGGTTTGAGAGGTGTGCCTCACCTGGGCCGAGATGCCCAAGGGAAGGGACCGTACCAGATCAGAGCTCTTGTGAAAATTCTCTATAAGCATTCTCTGTAGTTTCCCTGGGAGTGAATATTCCCCAAAACAGCAGTCATCACAGAGCTAGCCATAACCACATCAGACCTGTGCAAGCACTCACTGAATCTGGCACCAGTATTTTCACTGTAACTGGTGTGTAGCAAATGGGATCTGCAGTGGTGAGTTGAGCTGCAGTTGGAATAAACTCGTGTTGTACACACAGTCCAAACAGGCAGGCACAAAGGTGAGGTGTCATCCTCTCTGAGACTCACTGGGCCAAAATAATTGTTCCTGTCACTGCTGTGTGTAGGGAATGTTCATCTTGTCACTCATTACTTGTCCAGGCAGGGAGGGGAAAGGTATTAAAGCTTCTAATCCTATTCTGTGGAAAAAAAATAGAATTGGTCCTATTCTCACGATCCAAAAAGCTCTTTCTGTAACAAGAAGGACCCTGTGCAAGAGCAGCTCCCTCCTGTACCTGGCAGCTCGTTCTTTGGGGTAGGAAGCTCCATTCTGAGTGGTGGCAGGAATGCAAAGGTAAGTGAGGTTTTTAACCTGTTGGAGCCAAGACAGAAGTATTTGTTTCTTCATGGTAACTACAGTGCTGGGATAGGTGTGTGGGAGGAAGCTGTGCTGCCAGAGAGGAGCCAGCAGTGTGTCCTGGGAGAGCAGGCAGGCTCCAGGTGAACTGTTCCCATCCCAGTGTGGCATCTTGCACCCTGACTGGGAACACAGAGCCCTGAGGGGCGTTCCAGCACTGCCTTTATCTTTTAGAATTAACCCCTGTTAATGTGTACTTTTGAATGTCAGTCATGGAGATCTGCAGAGATTTTGAAAAGCAAGTTTGTTCGTGGGTTTTAACACATCATCTGGCTTATGGGCAAGAACTATACACATCGGCTCAGAGCTGTGGGGGGAAAACACAAAGTGATGATTGTTGTGGTGTAAAGTTACAGCATGTTAATTACTGTGTATAGAACTTCTCTGCTGGCATTTCCACAGGTAAACACAGCTGGTGACAATGCTTGAGATAGGGCAAAGGGAGGGGAGAGCAGCAGAGCCCATCACACAGCCCAGTTTTCTGCAGGGTCAGTAAGGGCATCTCACCTTTCAGCTGGGCTATTCCAGCAGACCAGAAGGAGAACAAGCAGACCAAGCTTATGTTTTATTTAGTGGAAACTATAAAAGAGAACTCACCTCCTTCCAAAAGCCAGCAGTCAAGTCACAGCTTGTGAGAGAAAAGGAAGATACTGCTCAGGAGGGAAGAGCACTACCATGAAATGAAAACCTTCCCTGTGGTAGGCTAAATAAATACCATGTCCCAAGCATGCTGCTGCCTGACCCTCAAGTATGTGGGGACCTGACAGACCTTATCTGGCCTAACCCAGCCCCCTGAGTCCTGCTCCTGCAGCACCTCTGGCCTGGGCAGAGCATCCCCTCAGCACAGCATCCACAGCTTGAGGTAGCTTTGACCTGGCTCATGGGAATTCCATGGCTTTCACTGCCGGTTCAAGTCATGTCTGCTCACACAGGTTATTTGCACTAAGTCTCCAGTACTGGATGTTACTGGAACACTTGGGCACTTCCTTTGCAGTTGAAAGAGCAGCACAGCTTTCTCCCTGTACACAGAGAGCTCGCTGTTTCTCAGAGCTCATTGGCAAATTTAGCACTTGAGAGAGAAAGTGTGAACAGCTGCTCAGCACATCAGTCCTGCGAGGCTGGCATTCAGGAATTCCCCTCCTACAATAAGACAGTGAGGAAGGGGAGAAGGTCAGAAACTTTCTTCTTGCACTGATGAGCTCTTCTGTTACACAGCATGAGGGTCTCCTTGCTCCTGTCTCCCATCTCTGTCTCCAAGTTATTTGTCCCATGAGACACCTGCTCAGTATTTAGCCTGTGCCAGTCTATGAAACCCTCTCCTGTGACAGGATGGCAGGTATGGTGCTGTTACCCATCCCATACTGGCTGGATTATACCTTCAAGATAGGGTAACAATCACATAAAAATGGCTATTGTTTAAAACAAAACCTCCACTAATTTTAAAAGGATGTACAAAGCTGGTTTTTAAAAGTGCAAGAGTGGTTTCATCTGACCTTTGTGAAACCACTTTGCTATGAAGATTAAGCAATTTGTAAGAAATAATGTGGTTGTAGTGGTGGAGGGGAATTATTAAAGGCATTTTATATTGTCTAGTCTGGTAAAACAGAATGAATTTTAAAAACCCTGACCAGCACATGCTGGTTGGTGAGATCCCAAGGCAATGGTGATTGCAGACAAGAAGTGATTTTCCACATTTCATAGGAACTGTGATTGACTCTACAATGGTTTAACCACAACAAAGCACAGATCCCAGGCCCCTGGATTACAAGGTGAGGCCTTAAGGAAAACTGGAGATTTGATTCAGACTTCTCACTGCTGAATCAAAGCCTTGGTTCCCTCTGAGAACTCCTGCAGAGGCAGCAGTGGGGGCTGCCAGTTCCTCGACAGCAGCTCCTGTTCAGGCTCCCATGGGCAGAGCCAGATTATCTGTAATGAGAGAACAATGGTACAAGCTGGATGAAAGGCTCAATCTGTCAAACTTCATCATGGCTATTTTAAAAATAAACTCTGAGGCATTTGGTTCTCCATGAATTTCCTAGCTGCCTGCCAACTGGATCCCTGGGCTGAAGGACTGTGACCAAGTCCCTCCTCTCCCCAGCTTTCTGTCTTTACATAATTTTAAAACTGAGGGGTAATACATACTGCTTAGGAAGGACATAGACTGATATTACCAACTGTCTTTCTCCTCTGAGAAGCACAGTGACATTTTTGCCCTGTTGTTTTGGCTGTTCTGTTTGCTGGGACCTGCTGGATCTGCAGGTGTTGCTCCCAAGGCAATAATTCTCCACTAGTCCTTTTGGGTGGCTGTAGGGGAGGACAGGGGTAGCCCAGCTGAGGGCACGAGCCTCCTGAGTTCATCCTCCCAGGACTCACTTGCCCATCCTCACTGTGCAGTTGTCTGAGTCCACCTCAGCATTCTTCAGTCTCAGTGTTTTGATCAGGAATTTGGACTGTAGTAGGTGTGAAAGGTGCTCAAACAGGCTGGCTTACAGCAACCCTCGACCTCCCTTCTGTTCAGAAGGGTGATGGCAGGGTAGCCTTGCTTTGAGATGGCCCTGCACAGCTTGGCTGATGGCATACAAAATATAAACAGCATTGGGTGGCTGCAAGCATTTTAACTCTTGATCCACAAGCTCTTTGCAGTGGATGGATTCACCTGTAAAGAAAGATGCAGATTTATTATAAGTTCTGGATAAATTACTCTCCTGTCTGGCCACTGCTCCTGTCACTTTGTAATTAGGGGGAGGGCAGGGACCAGCTGCAAGCCTCAGTAGATGCATAAGAGCAAATGCTGTTGATCCTGATGGAAATCACTTACCCAGGAGCTCCTGATAACTACTCCTATAACTAGTACTACTCCTTCTGTTACACAGAAGGTGGGCCAGTGCTTCCTCTTTGCAGGAAACAACAGGCAGCAGGGACAGCAGGAGGCCAGGTTATTTCAGACAAAATTCAAGACCTTAAAATGGGTGGATGGCAAGCTGACAGCCTGGGTCTTTAGCCTTCTAAGTGTGCTCTCATAAAAGGCATGTGTTTTATGAAACTGGGGAAAAGCCTTTAAAAAATGAATAGAGCTTTTCTTGAATCATTAGAAGCCAAGCTGATTTTATTTTTAGAGCAATGTGACTGTACTTAAAAGTTTTCTCAGTGTTCAGTGGGAGGCTGAGGAAACTGGGCAGATTTCTAGGCACTCTCAGATTCTCCCATCATGAGAGAGCCCCCTGCATCCTGAGCCAGGAGAGATTATCTGTGGCCAAGAATTTGGAACCCTCCCTTTCCTGCCAAAGGCATGTCCCTCTCCCCAGTCCCACCCCTGAACTGCACTTTTGTTCCCTTTTGTTAGCACCAGCAAGGTCTGCAGCAAAGGCAGAACAAGGACACAAGTTTTCGGAGCTGCTGAAGTGCAATACTGGCTGTAACACATGGCTTTATTCATTTATCATGTCCTGCCTTCAGGATTTGTGATCAAAGGCCACTTTGCTTCCTACCTGTGCTTTTTTTAGCAGATCAGTAATAACAGGAAACCAACCAGGAGTCTGCCTCTCCAGCTCTAAGGTGATGATCACCAAAGCCAACGTGGAGCCCTTAAACTGCACGAGTTGGTGGCAGGCCATACAGTGCTGCAGCTGCTTGGTCAAGAGTGCAACGTGGAGGGAAGGATTCCTCTGAGGCAGTCTGGGTGGGAGATGGGGCCAGCTGGACATCACCATGGCATGGAACTGCAGAGAAGATGAAGTGTACATATATAGAGAGAGAAATATATATATACACACATATATATATGAAAAGAAGAGCAGAGGTTAGTGAAGTTTATATGTTTTCATGTCATCACCCAGAAATACAGATGAATTTCATCTCATATCAGGAAACTTGAAGGCTTCTCCCACCTTTATTTTTTGTTTTGTGTTTGTACTTGCCAATCATTGAACTGTTTTTTTGAGCTGATGATGAATGTACGAGGTCTGTGTTTCCTAACAATTTCTGAGGTTTCTACATCTTCCAGATTGCTGCCCAGGAGATTAAATTCAGGATGGCAGCTCCAAATCCAGTAAAACCAGTAATACTCCACTCTGAATTCACAAAGGAAACAAGCACCTATGAAAGGCAGTTTTCACAATCAGCAGCCTAAAATGGCTTAATATTTGCACATAACCTTGAAAAAGGGATCCAGGATGTGTTCATATCACATGAATTTTGCCTTACTAGCACATGATCGTTTCTTGAAGACAAAGTTTAATTGTTTCTATTAAATGTTTAGTAACTGCAATGTGAACTAAGTGCCAGATCAGGGTAGTCTCATTACATAAATGAATAATTAGAGGGATGAGAAGGAAAATGGTTTAAGAAAAAACTTGTGTGTGAAATGTAGCAAAACTCTGACAGCTTTCTATGTACAGTATTAATGGAAGGGAAATAGTTAGAAATATTTTTGCAGCTTGCATTTAAAAAGAAATAAAGAAGGCATATAGTTGTGCATTATGAGAATCTTTTTAATGTTCATTCAGTTGTCCTTTAAAGATGAGAGTAAATTTTTTTGAGCAAAATAGAAGGTTTTAAATAGTAAAAAAATTTTAAAATAAATTTAAAAATAAAATTACTGTAATATTATTTAAAAGACTTGCAGATAGGTAGGAATAGGTGATTTGCCAAGCATCTTGGGAAGGATGGGTGGGGTTGTGCATCTGTGTTTTTTAGTCTTATTTAATAAGGAGTTGTTTCTTTAAAGAAAAAAACATTGCAAAACTAGTGCTTACAATGTTTAAGAAATCCATTGGTGTTGCTGTATAAAGATCCCACTGAAGCTTATCCAGTATAATTCTTTCCATTCTCAAGATCTCGGCTGGAGAGTGTTTACACCTGCTCTGCACCCGTCTGCACCGATGGTATTACCTGTAAAAACATTTTTAACAAGTACAAAAATAAATAAACCAACGTCCTGTACAGTGCTGTGTCTAGTTCTCTGTATTGTGAAGGAATCTGGCAAGTTCAAACAAGTTTATGTTAAGCAGAATGCTCATCCAGGAGATCTCATTCCTAGGTGCCTTCCATCCTAAATGAAGAGTGGTCGCTGCTCACCCCAGGGCAGCTGCAAGAATGATGCCATGAGCCTCCCCAGTGTGGCATCAGTGATGCACCTTCCCTGCTACCATTAGTTCTGCTCAGAGGAGGCTTCTTCTCAGCCTGTTTTACAAGACCTGCTGTGGTTGTCTTGTTTCCTGTGGTCATTGGCTCAGCCTCTCCTTTGTAGCTGAGAGGAAAAGAACAATAACCTCACTGTAACACCACCTAAGGGAGGCTGTGAAGAACATTCCACTACAGCAGTGGCTGTTTGAAGAGATGCCTATGTCTGACTCCAGCTCCTGGCTTTCCTCTTCTTTTGCAAAGCAGAAGGAAGAAAAGGTGAGGAATGCAATCTGAATGCTTTTTAGCTAATGCTTGTAAATGCCTGCAGAAGTCTATCACTGCATTTCTGCCATGAGAGATCCTGTGTAATTTCTCACTGGCTGCTGACTTGCTCATCTTGAGGTGCAGACCTCAGTCAGTTCCTCACCAGCTTCAGAAACCAGTTTTGGCTCCAAGCAAACTCATCTATTTAAAGGTTCCTCTGAAGAACCTTTGCTCTGTCACACCTGCTGTGCCCTCCCAGGAGCTACAGCATGGGAATTGCAGCCCTCTGATGTGCATCTTGACTGTCCCCCCAGACCAAGCTCTACTGTGAGCCATGGACTCTGAAAAGAGGAGAGAGGTTTGGGGGCAGGAGAGGAGCACATCCATGACATAAACAAAAACAAGTCTTTCATCCCTAAAGGTCACAATTCTTCAGAGCAACAATGAAACAGGACTGAAAACGCTACTCTCACCTCTTTAGGACTACTTAGGGTAAACAAATTAACACTTTTTCATTATGTCCAAGTTGTTGAAAGACCTGGAAACATGAACAACTTTTAGTGTGTTTAAAATGAACCATACAGACCTCATCTTCATTGGTTTTTGCTGCAAGGACAAAGCAGGAAATTGCAATGCACTGCAGATATTTTAATTGGGCCTGAAGGGAGAAGAAAACACTGTTTAAAGAAGATAAGAGTCTTGGGGGAAATAATTGTCATTCTATGATACATATGCAAGTTTCAAACTTTAATTTAAGTTACAGTTGCTTCTGAATTAGTTTAGCTACCGAAGCTGGAAATAGAACAAGGAAATTCAAAGTGAAGCAGAATAAATCCTCTTATAGGTGCCATTTTTATTCATGTCCCTCACAATTTTTAGACAATGCATTGCCACAGTATTTACACTGCAATGTTGCTCCTCACTTTCAGATATTGGTTCAGGTGGGACTTCAGGACAATTTTCTTCATGGGAGGGGTTATTAAACAGTGAGGGTGGGAGAGTCAGCATCCCTGGGGGTGTTCAAGAAACAACTGGACATGGCACTTAGTACTGTGGTTTAGCTGATAGGGTGGTGATCAGTCAAAGGTTGGACTCAGTGATCTTAGAGGCCTTTTCCAACCTTAGTGATTCTGTGACTTTATATGCCAGTATCAACCTAAATAGAATTGAGAGCTGCAAGGCTCAGCTCAACTCCTACCTTTGCTGCAGCTTCAGTAGCAGAAAAGGTCAGCCCCACAGTTTAATTAAAAATAGTAGGCTAAAAACCAGAATATTAAAAGTGATAATGTGAATAATTTGTTTATCAGAGAAAAACAGATGAATTCTTTGTCCTTACCACAGCAGTTGGACTAAGTTCACACAAACAATTCTAATGAGGTCAGTGGAACCTCATCAAACACTCAAGTTCTTACTTGTGTGTGTATATATATTTATTTGCTTAATGGTCTTCCCCAGCAATGACCCTGACTGCTCCCTAAATCTGCTGCCAAACATAGTCCTTGCTTTGTGTGTAAACTGATTACATGCTCCTTGCATTCCCAGTCAGTAATCTAGCCAGGGGAAAGCTCACAGAGATCTTTACCTTTACTGATGTCAACAGCCTCTTGAAGATGCTGGTGGCTAAAGCAAACGTTTCTGGGTAAAACTGGAACTGGGAGCTGATTTCTGCAATCCAGAGAACTGCTCTTTCTGTAGCCCGACAGAGAGAGATCTGTGCCCTGAGGGGAAGGAAAAGTTAGAAGAAAAATACAGTTAGTGCTTTGATGATTTTGTTAACATATCTCCAAAGGAAGACTCAGATCTTTTTAAGTGTCTAATTAGCACTTCAGATGGCTGGAGGCTTGAAATGAAGGAAGTTGTGAGCAGAGTATCCACAGAGGGAGGGCAAGGGCACATTCTGGAGCAGTTTAAAGCACCCACTTGTGTTGCCCACGCCTCTGTCTGGCTCTAGCAGTGCTTTACACAGCCCTGGCACTCGGCTGTTTTGGAGCACTGAGGGGAGAAGCACCCACCCCTCCCAAACACAGCTCTTACAAACAAGGTCCTGACCAACAAGCTCCTTATTCCCATCCTGAAGAAAAAGCTGAAGCCTCGATGCAGCACATGTTCCACTCAGCCAGCCTCAACAGAGAAACTGGAATCAGGAGTAGGCTTGGATTTACTTTGCAGGAGTTTTAAAAGCCCTTGGATTTGCTGAGTGTTGGGACCAGAGCCAGGTTTGTGACTCCCCAAAGGTACATGGCAAGATGTACTGAGTTTTTTCTGTCTTGTATCTTATTTGAAGCTGCATTCAGCTGAAAGGGAGGACCTTGGCTGCCATGACAAGGGCACCCAGGAGCCATGGAATGCACCTGAACATTGTTGTAGGAGAAGTGAAAGGGCCAAGCAGCTAAGCAGAACACACAAGACTAAACACCAACTTGTTTACTATTACTCATCACATTATCTGTTTCACTATTTTGCTTAATTTGGTAGTAAAAATACTTGGTAAAAAGTAGCATTTCTAGACTATTGCAAAGAAGAGACAAGGCTGTTAAGGCACTTCTGTGCAATTTTCCATGGTTCTGATGCATTTACAGAAGCAACCAAGCAAAACTGTTTGCATTGTACAGAGGCCTTGGAGTCTTGTAGCTTCCTAAGGTATCTTGGAATGGGGCTGGGTTTCTATTAAGCCTCAGTGAGTTCCCTCCTCTCCCATCTTAACAGATGGAATTCACAGATAGTGCTGAACACAATTAATATGCCAAATGTATGGGTTTAACACCAATTGGCTGCTCTTACCTGCTCTACCACATTATCCCAAACTATTTCACATTTCCCCAAACTACTGCTTGTTCTGGCTGAGCCAGAACAAAATACAAAGCCCCTGGTTTATACAAGGCATCAATAAAATGTAAAATGGGACAAAAGCAGACCCTCCTCCCCCTCCATTCCTTAAGCCTCATCCATGAGGGATGACTTTTGCATTCAGGTGAGTCAGATGGCATGACCAGCACTGCATCTTTGCAGGGTCCTTTAGGGAATTCCAAAGGGGACAGAGGAGGATACCTGCATGGTCAGATTCTGGAAAACTGGCACTTTCCAAATCCTGGCCTTTCTGGCTAAGGCATTTTCCAGAAAAAAAGGCAAATTGTGAGCTCTCTGTATGTCCAGAACACTTCATGGCAGCTGTTTGAGCCAGTTTCATGATGGGAGCCACTGACAAAAACAAACAAACAAAATTATAAAACAACATCCCAGTTCCTTGTGCTAAGTATGATTTCCTCTTTTGATGCCTTTCCAGCACTGAGAACTGAGGAGCAGCCACAGGACTTGTTTGTTTGCAGACAGAGCAATCCTGATACGCATTTTCCTTGGAGGTTTGTGATGAAAGGAAACGTGTCAGATGGCTGAACAACACCACAGTCCAGCTCCTTTCCTCTTGGGCTGTGTAATGGCTTGAGAAACCTTGGCTTGAGCAGTCCAGATTACTCCATTTATCCCATTTTACACATCTGGCTCTCCATTTGCAGAGCTGTTACATTGCAACCTGGTATCACCTGATTTCAAGTTTCTGGCAAATAGAAGCTTATGTTTTCCATACAAAGGCTCAAAGATGACTGTTCTTAGGAGGTTTATGAATTCCCAATTAAAAGTTTTCCTCAGAGCAGTTTAATCTTTGGAGATACAACTTTGGAAATCCCACTCTCCAGACTAAGGGGAGTATTTACAGGAAATAAATATCTCTGAATCCTATCAAGTGAGTGAGAATATCCAGCCTGAAACTATTTCAAGGCTTCCATTTTGGTGTCTCTTTAACAACAGGAAAAAGATGTTACTAGATATAAAATCCCTGCTTTTCTTTCCAAAGAGTGGTGAATGTGGGCTTTCCTCACCGTTTTTTTCTGGAACCTCACACCATTATCTATGCAGTTCCATTAAAAACCCCAAAGTGACATGAATCCTCTGGAAACCACTGGACGTCAGAGCATCCAAAGCCGGACCGTTTCAGCAGAGGGAGAGCTGGCAGTGATTTTTCTGACCGATTTGATGCACCGGCAAGTTTACTCTTGTGTAGCTGGGGGGGAAACAATTAAAATCTCGCCCTCTGGTTAGTTTCGACTGTCCCTGAGAGCGACACCGAGCAGCTCCCACGCCGCCAGCGGTCAGACAGCCCCTGCAGCACTGCAGAGCGCCCGGGGGGCGATGGGGACCCCTGTCCCGTCCCGTCCCTCCTCGCCCCGTTCCGTTCCCGTCCCGACCCGTCCCGTCCCTCCTCACTCCGTCCCGTCCCTCCTCGCCCCGTCCCGTTCCCGTCCCGTCCCGACCCGTCCCGTTCCCGTCC
>VZRX01007291.1:0-35153 GCA_013398075.1 Notiomystis cincta | reverse complement strand
GCCGTCGCCATGCCGGTGAGACCGGGGGGGACGCGGGCTGTGGCCCCCGGGGACGTCCGGGCACTGCGCACCTTGGCCCGCCGCGCCCGGGCTTCGCAGGCCCCGTCTCCTCCGTTCCCATGTGCACGCAGTAGGCGCGGGGCGGGCGGCGCCTGTCAGGCCGAGCGGCGCGGAGGGCGATGAGGGGTTGCGTGCGGGGCGAGGCCCCACAGAGGCGGTGGCACCTTAGGAGCGGGGGGTGGAGGTCCGCTCTCCCCGGAGGGTCTCGTCCCGTGTCCCGGGTGGCTCGTGGAGACGCCTGCCTCCCGCTCCTGGTTTTGGCTGGCTCCTCTGCGCTGTCCCTCTGCCGCCCAGGTGCGGCTGAGGCGCTCTCTGCCTTCAGCAGGGCGGCACAAGCCGCTGCTGAGGCTGGGGAGGAACAGGGCCAGTGGCACCTAGAGGGAGAAGCGTTTGGAAACAGCGTTTGTTTCGGCTTGGCGTCCAGTGTAGCTGCTCTAGGAGTAGGTAAACGCTCAGCTGCAGCACCTCTAGCCCAGGGGAGTGACTCAGGCTTAACTAGATTCGTCAGCCGTGCTTCAAGATTTATTTTGGTAGCTGTATGAGAAAAAGTGAATGTGAGGTCTTACAAATCAACATTCAGGTTTTCTAAAGGATTAAACTTCAGCATGTACACTGTGGGTTGTAATTGAAATTAATTCCCTTCAGCCAGCACTCCCTGGTATCTGCTGATGTGCTCTGTGAGGTTTGAGAGTGTGTTGTCAGTGTTAATGTGAAAAAGAATGTCAGGCTGCACCGAATTCCAGCATACTGATTGCAAGGTGAAATTGTTTCTTCAAAAAAATTCTTAGATGATGTTGAATGTGAAATGCTCAAGGTTTA
Organism: Notiomystis cincta; assembly: GCA_013398075.1. Classification (NCBI taxonomy): domain Eukaryota; kingdom Metazoa; phylum Chordata; class Aves; order Passeriformes; family Notiomystidae; genus Notiomystis; species Notiomystis cincta. The sequence continues at coordinate 34,274 of VZRX01007291.1, read as the reverse complement.
CTCATTCAGTTTCCATGCTGAACGGAAGAACATCCCGTTGCCTGAGTAGCTGTGTTATTCTCTCAGCTTTAATTATAAACCAGTCCTGGTTTTAAGTCCTCAAGTTGATGACCCTGTGGAGATGTAGCTGCTCAAGCTGATTCAGCAGAGTTTGTGCTTCAACACACCGTGGTGTTATAGTGAGAGACAGCAGGGCTGGATTGGATATTAGGAAGAAATTCTTCCCTGTGAGGATGAGGAGGCCCTGGCATAGGTTGCCCAGAGCAGCTGTGGTTGTCTCGCCTCTGTAAGTGTTTGAGGCCAGGCTGGAGCAGCCTGCTCCAGTGCAAGGCATTTGTGCCCTTAGCAGGGGGTGGAACTGGGTCTCTTGCACTCTCTGTGGTTCTACATTAACACTGGTGTTACAGCCTGTGTGCTTGTTTTTTTTTTTTTTAATAATTCTAGATTAACAAGGCTGAGAAGCTGGACAAGCCAGAGAGCTGTGACAATGTCAAGGTGGTCGTTCGCTGCCGGCCTCTCAATGACCGCGAGAAAGCCACGGGCTACAAAATGGCGGTGAACGTGGATGAGATGAGGGGAACCATAACTGTTCATAAGACAGACTCATCCAATGAGCCTCCTAAGACATTCACATTCGACACAGTGTTTGGACCAGAGAGCAAACAGCTGGATGTCTACAATTTAACAGCCAGACCGATTATAGATTCTGTCCTAGAGGGATACAATGGTAAGTCCCTTGCTGTAAGGGAAGGACCCCATCCTGTCTCCTACTCTTTGCTTTGTTGAAGTTCCTGCTGATCTTGTTTAAGGGAGTTTCAGCTTCTGAGGGCTGTAGCCCCAGATCGTTTCTCTTGTGGCCTCTAACTTCAAATAGCCTGAAGGTACTTGCTGTTCTGAGTGCTCAGTGGTTGTACCCACTACTGTCATTAACAGTGGTAGATGGGTGATGAAGGAGATTCCACTGAGGTCAGTTAGCTGCATGTTTTTGTTCTTTATCTTCTCTTTGCCAAAGATATGTACTTGCCTCATTATCAGAAATCTCAGTGGCTCCTCACTGTACAATTTCAGTACCCAGGAGGTGCCATGCCAGGCAGTCACTAGGTATACATACTAGACCTCTGCATAGAGCTGCTGCATTTTTTCTTCTGAACTTTGCTATTTTTGACTGAGATGATTGCTTAAACACATCTGTGCTTCCCCACAGATAGTCAGTCTGTTGCTTCCCACAGCTGGCAAGAGCACAGCCATGATTTCTGTGTGTGCTATGCTTGGAAATGTAATATATAAAGGAAAGCTGATACTGCTTTCCATAAGAGTATGCTATAAACAACAGTTTATAGAGTTTTCCAAGGTTTGTAAAGTGCCTAATAATCTCTTGTGCTAACTGACACTGGTTTCAGCTGATTAAAATTCATGATTTGAAAATGAATAATTTAAGGCTTTGCCTGGGGATGTTTACGGTGGACATTAGGAAGCATTTCTTTTCTGAGACACTGTAACAGGCTTTCCAGAGAGGTGATCAATGCCCCAGGTTGGAATTTGAGAGGCAGTTGGACTAGATGGTCATTGTAGGTCCCTTCCAGCTGGAATATTCTATTCAGTTTTTCCAATCTGCAATGTCAATGGCTTGATAACAAAAACTTGAGTTTTCAGCAGTGCTAGGCTAAATCTAAGAACTGGGATGTTTCTGGAGTTCCAGAGTCTGGGATCTCAGTAATGTTTCTGGATGCCTTCCTGTGCAGGCTGATTCTTTAATCCGAATTGTAGTTGTATCTGCAGGTTCAGAGTTGGGGTTTTGCTGTGGCTCTGCTGTAGAAGCCTCACACCATTTCTGCTGTGGATTAATGATTAGGAGTGGTTGGGTTTACTGTTGGTGTATAATCATGTGCTGCTTATTGACTGTGTTATTAATTGGGCTTGCCTGCATTGTTTGTACATGGAACTGTAGTGTCATTCCATGCTTTAGTCACTCTGCACTTTTAAAACAAGCTGACTTGTTATTAGACATTTGGCAGGCTGGATTAAGCAGCAGCTAAGTCTTTTTGCTGTATTTGCCCAGCATTTCTGTTGCTCCAGCTTTGCACTTAGTAGCTACTGGAGTGGGTGGAAAATTTTAACTCCATAATAACAGAGATGTTTGGTGCTATCAGGCTAAGAAGGGATGAAGTAGAACTGCAGTTAGAGTTTAGAGACAACTTAACAACTTAGAGTTTGTTCTTTTATCTTATCCTTCAGGTACTATTTTTGCATATGGGCAGACTGGAACAGGCAAAACCTTCACCATGGAAGGGTTCCGAGCAGTTCCTGAGCTCAGAGGCATCATTCCCAATTCCTTTGCCCATATATTTGGTCACATTGCCAAGGCAGAGGGGGATACAAGGTAAATGCCTTCTATTGACTGCTTCTGTACTTTTATTTTTTTTAAAATGTGAGTCCATGTGTAGCAGGAGCCTGACCTTGACATGACAACAGAAGTGGTACTTCTCCCAAGATGGAAGGCTCCCACTTAGGCACTTCTTGAGGGGCAGCAGGACTGTGTTGGTATTTCACTGTTTTCTTTGCACTCTGTGACTGTGTTTGTGGGACTTCAGCACATGTTTTGCTAAGTGAACTACCCAGCTGTTCATCTGCAGGTTTTTAGTTCGTGTCTCTTACCTGGAAATTTACAATGAGGAAGTGCGGGACCTGCTGGGGAAGGACCAGACGCAGAGGTTAGAGGTGAGCCTCCTCTTCTGAATGTGGTGTTTGTTTTGAATCAGAGCAATATTCTGTTTTAAAGATCAGAGAAGCACTGCCAGGGGAGTGGAAGGTTGGGCTCCTCAGCAGCCCTCTTTCCTTTGCCATGCAATAGCTGAATGTCACTGCTGGCTTCTCTGAATCTCTTCCACTTGGTCAGTTGCACAAACTGGCTGTTCCACCTGAGGCAGTTTTGTACCTGCAGTTAGACTCCAAAGGCCCCTCAGCAGTCCTGGGAATTGGAGACTGGAATTTAAAATCATGTCTTTTCCCCAGAGGAAGAGAGTAGCATATTGTTTGCATGAGTCTTTATTCCTTATCTACTCTGTTTCCAAGTGGAGTGTTTTATGTGCAAACCAGAAAATGGAGGAGTAAACCACTGTACTGTTAACAGTATCACTAGAATTGCTGTCAGGGGTCTCCTAGGGATGATCAGTCTGAACTGTTTCTCTCTTAGGTGAAAGAGAGACCTGATGTGGGAGTTTATATCAAAGACCTTTCAGCTTATGTTGTAAACAATGCAGATGATATGGACAGAATCATGACTCTGGGCCACAAGAACCGTACGTAGCCTTGCTGTGGGCAGATTTATAGTTCAGACAGAGTGAAGGTCTGGTTGCCAGACCACAGTAGGAGATCCTAGTCCTGTTGCTGGGAACAGTGTTTGCCTGAACAGAACAAAAAGCATACCTCCTCCCAAACCCCATTTGTGCAGGGGCAGGTAAAGAAGGCTGTGCCTCCCACATTGGCCAGTGCCAGTGGGGATCAGCAGAGGGAGGATGCAGTGAGGGCTGTCAGAACTGCTTGGTGTGTCTCTTGGTCCTTTTTCTGCTTCAGTTTGACCAGGTTGAACATTAGCCCTGTGCTGTGAGTAGGAGGCAGTTTGTGTTCTGGAAGACTTCTTAGTTAAGCTCAGATTATTTAATGACTTAAAGTCCTGACTCCTGTTGCCCTTGGCATGGATTGCTGTGTTCTTATTTCCCAAAATACAACTGTTTTCAGGGATTAGCTGCGAATGCCGTAAGCTACTGATCTTTAAACAGATGAGGACAATTACTGGTCTTGGGAGTCTGTGGTTGGCTTAGAGCTGTAGTGGGCTGCAGGGCCTTCTGCTAGTCCAAGCTGGAAGTGTACTGCAACTTCAGTGCCCAAGAATACGCTTTGCTGCTGAGTCTGAGCATCCCTCTGCCATCTTCTGGAATACAGGGTTGGGTAAAGAGGTGGGGATGAGTCTCCTCTGAGAGCAGGAAGAGTTAGAGGAAGATGTGATTAATTCTGAAGACATCGTTGTTTTTTTCTTTATTACAAGGTTCTGTGGGTGCCACAAACATGAACGAGCACAGCTCTCGCTCTCATGCCATCTTCACTATCACCATTGAGTGCAGTGAGAAGGGGGTCGATGGCAATATGCACGTGCGCATGGGCAAGCTACACCTCGTTGACCTTGCTGTGAGTAGGACCAGCCAGGTCTTCGGCAAGACATTTGGTTTGGGTTGTTGAGGTTTTCTCAGAGGGTTGTGAGCATGTTGTTCATCACTTGCAGGTCCCTTCCCTCAGTGTCACACTTTGAACCAATTAATTGTGCTGGTAAAACATGGCTTTAGCCCAAGATTTCCACTGAGGTACCTTTCCTTGGGGAAGATGCAGAAAAAGTGAGACTAAAGGCAATCAACTTCTTTACATGCATTTTAACTTATGTGATGTGTGTATAGGATGCTCTATGAAACTCTTTAAAATAATTGCCACGTTGCTGTTCACTCTTGTTCTGCTGATAGGAAGGGCTGTGGATGGTGGTTGGCAGCTCCAGCTGGGGATGCCTTTTAACTGTGGACTGACTTCCCATAATGTTTTTGTACATGGGGAGGAAAATCTCCATTTTCTCAGCTGCATTGCTTTGAGCAATTTGCTGGCTCTGAAAGCTTCTGTTTAAGACCTGTTTGACTTGTCTCTAACAATGTCTGAGATACTTAGCCAGGTTCTTTAATAATGGATGAAGTGGTTAGTGACATGTCTGCTAGTAAGATTTCATGTGTAGCTGATTCTGTTTGGAGGGAGATGTATTAGAGGATCTGTTTTAACTCCTGCCTCATGTTCTCTTTGCAGGGTTCTGAAAGACAGACAAAAACTGGAGCCACAGGGCAGAGACTGAAGGAAGCCACTAAGATCAACCTCTCTCTCTCCACACTGGGCAATGTTATCTCTGCACTGGTGGATGGCAAGAGCACCCACGTGCCCTACCGTAACTCCAAACTCACACGGCTGCTGCAGGACTCCCTGGGGGGCAACTCCAAAACCATGATGGTAAGTTAAGAGATGCCCTCTCCAGTGCCAGCTGTTGGGCTGCATCTTTTCAGGAATAGCATAGTGACTTGAAGAGCCTGGCATTTGCCCCTCTAAGCCTGAGCTGTTTACAGCTTCGAGAACCTTCTATGTGCATCTCTTTCTATCTCTTCTCTTTGCTTCTGTATAGATGAGGTTCTAAACACAGCACATGTGTGCATATATGCATGAGATCAAACAAAACCCATGCTTGGGTAGTTAAGAGTGGCTTTGGTGTAGAAGCAGCAGGAAAGCTTGGGAAAGACTAGCAGTGTGAGACTATCAGAGCTGGGGTTGGGTTCCTGCAGAGCCTTGTGCGGGGCTCACCTCCGGTAACTTGGTCTCCGCATGTCGCAGTGTGCAAACATTGGGCCAGCAGACTACAACTACGATGAGACCATCAGCACTCTCAGGTATGCAAACAGAGCCAAGAACATAAAGAACAAGGCCAGGATTAATGAAGATCCCAAGGATGCTATGCTCCGCCAGTTCCAAAAAGAAATTGAAGAGCTTAAGAAAAAACTGGAAGAAGGTGAGGCTCTCCTTCCCTCCTTTTGTGTTCCTCTCTGCGCGATGCTTGTCCTGTTTGAATGGGAACATTCTTTGCTACTTGAATATGTATCACATGAAGTTGGCTGCTGGTGCAGGTCAGTGTCCTGGTTTTGTTTGCCTTGCTGGATGCCAGGAGAGGTGTCTGAGGCTGCTCCTGGGGGCCCAGCTTTCCCACTAGGTGGCACTTGGCACTAGGGTGAGTGGTGGCCTCCAGACTGGGATCAGTGTGCTGGGGTTTCCCTAGGTTTCCCTAGCAAGCATGGGGGCTTTGGGCACAACTGACATGGTATAGGGAATTAAACTGGACTGTAACAACAGGTCACACTTTTTCTCTGGTTGGGGAGGAGGGATGCATTTGTCAGGAGGAAAAATGGACCAATTTGTGGAGCTGGAATTGGGTTTCTAAACACTGTAGAGCAACAAGAAACTTCTTTAAGCCATGTAACTTCATAGCCTTGTGTCACTTTTTAGTCCCTCAACATGGAGTGACCCTGCTAGAGGGATGCTTGCTAAACAGTGGCCTTGTCACAACATCTCTCTCCAGAGATACTCACAGGACAGAACAGCTGTAGCAGTAACTCCAACATGACTTGCTGTTTGTTGTCTGCCCCATTCAGGAGAAGCAGGAAATGGTCAGTAATGCTTCTTTCTTTTTCTTTCATCTGAGAGAGAATTGTGAGGTGGAAGAGAAGGTATGGTAGAATCCTGCTAGGAGAACTTCATAGCTTCAGCTGTGCAAAGATGCTCTATTTTCCATAAGAAGCAGCCTCTTGAGCTTGAATACATACACACTGACATCACTGCATTCACTTGCTTATGTTGGTTGTCCTTAAGTTGCCTGAGCCATGGCAGGCTCAACAGTTCAGGACTTCTGTAGGTGCTCATAATGTCAGGTACTGCTGTGTTTGGATAAATGCTGCTGTCACAGTAACAAGCTGATATGAGCTGAAGGAAAGCTTTTGATAAAAGCACACTCTTCTCTTCCAGGGGAAGAGATCTCTGGTTCTGAAACCAGCGATTCTGAAGAGGAGGATGAAGATGGGGAGATTGGAGAGGAGAAGCGGAAGAGACGGCGGGGTAAGGCAGTAGAGATTCCTGTCAGGGCCACCAGTCTCCTCTGAGCCACGAGCTGCTGTCGAAGGGTAGCCAGAGCCAGGCAGGGACAAGAGCTGCCCTATGCCGCTGCAATTATCATGCCTCTCCTAGAAACGAAGCCCTTTGATGCCATCTCTGTAGATGGACAGTTCCAAACCTTTGTAGTTCCTGCTTCCACTTGGGTAGCTCTGCTTGTGGTGACATCATCCGTTGTGGTGGCTCCCTGGGTGCCGCAAGGTGGCTGCCTATGGCTTGTGACTGGTGATGTGGAACTTCCCCTGCTTACAGAGGTGGGAGGAAGAAGACATCAAAGATCATTTGTAGGCAGATGTGGTTTTTATAGCCATGGGTATGATTGGAGGGGAATTTTGGCTGTGGTTTAGGCAAAGGATTCATCTGTCTGACAGATCTTCAGTAACTGACTCTTCTGGTGTCCTATTTTCTATTGATAGAGGGAAAACTTGACCTTTGGGTGTCTTTGTGCTAGCTGAAAAGCTTACTGGGAGCTGCATATAGTTTTTTTAGGTGCAGTCTGCAAATCCCATGGTGAAGTTTCCTTCATCCCATGTCAGTGTTGAACTGCTGTGTATCATGTAAACTCCAGGGGATGTTGCTGAACCTGGAACTGTGGGTCACTGTGTACCATGGGATGCTGTGGCTTCTTGGGAGCTTGCTGTTCTCCTAGAACCCTGCTGCTAATTCCTCATGGATAGTAGAGAAATCAAGCCCAGTGCTACATCCCAACTTCCAGCTTCTCTAGTAAACTTATTTTGACATTCAAACTGCCTTCCTGTCCTTAAGCACCCACATCTGGTGAAAAAAAATCCTGTGAAAGCATTCTTGCTTTTATGTCTACTCTCGTCATTTTGGTGTCTGTCCAAGTAGTCATAAATTACTTTTGCCATGCCTTTGGTGATAGTTGTAACTATTTCATTTTTCACCTTGTGGTTATTTCTAGAAGTGGAAGGCTTGATCACTTTCTCCAAATGTCCTGCCCAAATCTCCTTCCAAGAGGAGAGACCACCTTCAAAGTGCTGCTTGGAAGGAGTAGAGGGCGAAAAACTGAGTTACTGAACTCCCAAACAAGCTAGTCTAGTTAAGTTCCCTAAGGGAGCTGCTTCACAGGAGTACACACTGCCCGTCCCTGTGTAAGCTGCTTCTGCCTTCCTGACTGAGAAGTGCACATTGCCATGTGTGTAAGACTGGAAAGGATTCATGGTCACTGAATCCTCTGCTATGGCAGATATCCACAGCCTTCTCCACTATGATCTGGTGTTCTCTGCTGTTGTTGCTTGAAATTGAAGCTGCCTTGGCATGTTGTTTTAAGCTGTAGTCTGATTAAGATGGGTTTTAACTGAAATGTCTTTCTGAGCATGCAGTTTTGTGCTGGGAAATGGTGGCTTTGCAAGCTGAGTGTGGGAGGGATCCTAGCAAATGCTTCCTAATGGGAACTTGTGCTTTTTTGAACTAGGTTGCTGGCTCTTCTGGGTTTCTTTCCTTTAGAACTAACTTCCCATCTGCATGTTTCTTCCTCTCTGGGTTTTTCTGTGGGACGCATTTCTGTTTTCCAGGCAGTAGCAGCAGCAGTAGTTCAGACTCCACATGCTCTGTCATAGAGAAACCTCTGGATAAGTCCTTCACTAGTGAGTGGGAGCTCTTAAGTCCTTTAAGCTTTGGCCTTTCCATAATCTGCACACTCCATTTTGCAATGTTGCACTCTTCCCTGCTTTGTCTGTTGGAAAGATAAACCTCAAGCTGTAACTCTGCTAAAGCATGCCTTTCCTTTGCTATTTCCATGCTTGAAACAGTTATTCAATGTGCACATTGTTAACCAGATATGTGAGAGAATAGGAAACAATGTAGTGGGCTGCTTGAGCAAGATTTAAAGGTAATTGAGAAATAATAGGTTAAAAAAATCTAGTTTGCAACTTGTATTAAATGCGCCTTCTAAAATACAGGGGAAAAAAACTAAGCCAACTTTTTAATGGGAATTGCTATGAGTTCATATAAAGGACAGCTAGACATGTATTCTATATAGTATTGGACTCCACCTTCTCAAAGTTAGTTTTGGAGTAAACAGTCAAACAGCATGAGGTTTATAGACTTGCAAAGAAAATGTGGCAGTGCTTGGTTGGTCAGCTTTATTTTTGTAGATACTTTAAAAAATATCATTAGTGGTTGGGGTTTAAGTGCCCCATGATATTAAGTTCTTGATCTCTGTGGGACTTAGTTAAGAGAGACAGGAGATCCAGATTTTGATCTAGCAGTGAGGAAAGTCTGGGCTGCTCTTGGTCAGAGAGGTCACTGTGCCTGTAAAAACCCTACAATCACACCTTGGGACTCAGCTTGTGTGGACTTCACCCATTGTTGTTATCCTGGATAGAAGCACTCCACTCTTCTCCCTGTGTGGAGAGACCCTGGAAAGTATTACTGTATAGTTCACTCACTTTTACACTAATGATGTTAGTGGAAAGCCTCAACTCAGAGAAGGATGCTGGCAGGGTTAGAAGGAACACAAGCCAGGGGAGAACTTTGGTGGGCCATGTGACTGTAGCCTGGGAATTGGATTGCTTCAATCCTGCCCCTTTAAAGCTTGCTTGGTATCTGAGTGTTTTATTTGGATGAGGACAGTTAATAGCAAACTGCTGATGTGTCAGCAGGTGGATGAGTCCATCTCCTGCAGGTTTGGAGACAGCTCTGTTGAGGTTGTGCTGGGCTCTTGGCAATTGTGACAAGTGTAACTTTCTGTGGTTTGGGATATTAACTGTCCTCTAGTGTGACCCTTCTGCATGTGGTGTCTTTCATTATCCTTTCCCTGTCCTGCCTTTTTTGTTGCAATTGCTCGAGTAACCAAAAATGGCTCTATACCTCTATGGAAGCACCAGTTACTGCAAATTAACCTATTAATCCCCTGTGTAATTAAATGAAGAAATCTTATGTTGAGACTCCCTGTGTGCAACTGTCTTGTATCTTGCAAAGAATTGGCTTGGAAATTTTGGTTAAAACTTAGAACATGTATTCTGGATGCTAATATTTTACAGGTAATATAACAGAATTGGCTCTCTTGAGTGTGAGGAGCATTAAGTTTGTTAATTGAAGGAGAAATCCACCCCCTTTAACTGTTTCTTAGGGCATGATCCTTGCGGCAGGCTCCTAATGTTGTGTTTAGATCCAGCATTGCATTGAATGGGCAGAAGAATGCAAGAGTGAGCTGAAGATTTTCCTGGATTTGCAAAGCACTCTGAACTACAGACACATTCTCTGCTTTAGCATAACATGATGCATTAGTGCTTGCTCTAATGGAAGGAATTTTAGTTATGATTATCTCATATTTTCTACCCTAGAAACATGCATATAAAATTTGATGTTTGTTCTGGTGCTGATGATCTTTGTCCAAAATGATCAAAGCAATAACATTTTCTCTCCTCTTTTTATGTGTTTGCTGCCTCTCTGCGATTTGCTTTCTACTTCCTCTTAATGCAAGATCAAGCAGGTTGGTGTAATTGATTTTCACCTCCTTACAATTGTGAAAGCTTGTGAAAGGATCTTACAACTTGCTTCACTTCACCTTCTTCTCCTAAACTGAGAATACACAGGACTATGTCCTAATAGTAAGAAGCCTTTATCTGGCTTATCTCATATGATGAGCTCTGTATAGCACTTCCAGAAAGCTTCTTACTCAAAGAGTAATTAGTGAGAGATTTTTGCACCACAGGCCCAGAAAGAAGTGCTCATTATCTGATTCTGAAGTTTAGCAGATAGCAATGAAGATGTTGTTTGCTGTAGTGGTGAAGTCCTTGCCTTGCAACAAAACTAATTAAAGCTCTTGTCCCTATGAAGAAATATACATGCAGAGGTGAAAATATGTGCATGCATGTTTAAATATGCAGTGCACTTTACTGGAGTGTATATGTGTATAATCTATATATGTTTATAAATAAAATACATGAGTATGTATATAAATGAAGCTGGAGGAAGAGAAGCCTTTTACTGGGCAGCTTCCTTGAGCATGTTCTGACCATGTGCATTATGTCACTATGGAAAACAGTCAGGTGGTAGTCAGTGGCTCCTGTTAGTTTCAAGTACAGCTGGATTCTACAGGGTGGGTTTTTTCATGTCTGGAGAAAAGCAAAACAAGAAAATGATGGATTCACTTGTGAATGAATGGATATTTGGGACTTGTGGGTTTGAGAAATGCATTCTCACTCCACATAACCCCTCAGGAATCTCTATGTTCACCTGCCTTGGGCACTCCTGAGATTGCAATGAAAGTTGGCTCAACACTTGCAGAGTCTTTCAAGAGCAGCACCTCACACTTTGTTTCAAATTTGGTGTGTTTGGGACCAACCCTTGAGAGTCAGTAGGTGCAGTGAGTTGGTCTGGCCACTCCCTTCGTAGCCCTCCAAGATGTGGACCTGGTGTGCTGCTGTGGTAGTTCAGTTGTAAAGACACAGCTGATTAAGCCAGAGCCAGCCTTGGTGCTTTCAAATGTGTGGGTAGTCACTGTTGCATAGACCAAATATCATCAAGAGGTTTCTTTAGTTGCCTGGTTTTCAAAGGCTGTTCTGAACTTCTCTATTTTAATAGTAGTGTGTTCTTAAAAATATCTACATGCTCACTTTGGAACAGGTAAGCCTGTAAGGAGAGCAGTGAATGAGGGGAATGGTAGAGATGCTAATTTGCAATTTGAGTATGTAACTCTTGCTAGCTGAGCTCTTGTAGCTGTAGGTTGAGGCAGTCTTCTGTTTTCCTTCCTCTGGCCTGATCTGCATTTTTAGAACATCAGTTTCCAGACTGGGCTTCTCTTTAAGCAGTGTTCCTTCTCCAAGTGTTCTTTGTACGTTTTTTATTTTGGGAGCATTAGGTTCCAGTGTTGCTGGAACACAGCATTGCTGCTCTCTAGGAGCTGGTGACAACTGGCCAATGTTAAAACAGGATTTGAAGGGCTGAGTCTTCCCCATTTTGCAGCTGATACCTAATGAAATTTTTATGTAATAATATATAATACAAATATTGAATCTGAACTTGGAAAAATGCTGTGATACAGAGGTTGCTTTACTTTTCAGGTGAACTAATTTTTTTCCTCATGTCTTTCAAAGGCAAAAAGAAAGTTTCCCCTGATAAGATGGTGGAGATGCAAGCAAAGATTGAAGAGGAGAGAAAAGCTCTTGAAACTAAGCTTGATATGGAAGAAGAAGAAAGAAATAAAGCCAGAGCTGAACTGGAGAAGCGAGAAAAAGACTTACTCAAAGCTCAGTGAGTACCATGCTCTGAGCAGTTTGTGTGGTCATGTGGGTTATTCCTTCCTTAATCATACAAATATCTGGAGATGCATGGTAAGGTGCCTGTCAGACTTTGTAGAAATGAACATCATCCCTTGCTGTTGTCAAGGTGAAAGAGGAGCTTACTCTGAGAGCTTAGAGTGTATGGGAAAGACAAACTTTTATCCTTTTGACACTTCTTTTCTTAACTTTACTTAGTTGTGCAAGGTAGCCTAGAAACATAAATTAATCTCCCAAGACCTGTGAGGAGCAGCAGTACTGTTCTGTACCAGGCCAGGTTTCCTGCAGCACAGTCACAAACATGTCATTTTGGGTGTAGGGGTGCTCTATTCTGAAGCTAAAAAGCTGCTAAGATCACACTACCCTATGCAGATAGACTGCTCCAGCAGCAGCCAGCATTCCTGCTTTGCACTTCAGCTGCTCTGCCTTGATCTCTGTTCACTCCCCTCTATTTCAGCAACTGCCTCTGGGCATTGCTGTGCTGGCAGGGCCCTTTTGGGCAGAGGGTGCCTTGAGTAGCCTGGTGATGTCACTGGGTGCTTGCAGCCCCTCACAGAGTTGACTCGCAGCAGGAGGCTCTTCTGTGCTGACCTGGTTTTGCTTGAGAGAAAGTGGTGGGAGCTGGAGCTTGGGGAACTTGCTGCTCTCACTTGCGCTGCCTCAACAGCAAGACAAAATTTTCCAGCCCTGTGAGTGTTGTCTGGGCTATAAAACCCAGCTGGACCTGATGCCTGCTGAGCACGGTAGGATAGGAGTTCTCACACCTACCTGTCTGTCTAGGCAAGAGCACCAGTCCCTGTTGGAGAAACTGTCTGCATTAGAGAAAAAGGTGATTGTGGGAGGAGTGGACTTGCTGGCAAAAGCAGAGGAGCAAGAGAAGCTTCTAGAAGAATCAAACATGGAACTGGAAGAACGAAGGAAGAGAGCAGAGCAGCTTCGCAAGGAGCTCGAGGAGAAGGAGGTGGGGTTATGTGCTGTGGCTGCCTGCAAACAGCAATGGCAGGACACACCAGGATGTCTTACCCAGGTGTGGCTCTGCTCTGGAAGCACTGCAGAAGCCAACCCCTCCACAGGTCACTCACTGGCTGTACAACCCCTGCAGGTCCGAGCCAGCCTAGCTCAGCCAGGGCTCTGTGCTCTTGGCAAATGCTTTATTTGTTCAAGTAGTTTTTCTTCTTGTTCATCCTGTTGCAGAGAGTTTCTGTGATTGTTCATGTGTTTGTTCATGGTCTGTGCTAAATGTCATCCACAGCAAGAACGCCTGGACATCGAGGAGAAGTACACCAACCTCCAGGAGGAAGCACAGGGGAAGACCAAAAAACTGAAGAAAGTTTGGACCATGCTTATGGCTGCAAAGTCAGAGGTTAGTATCCAAAGTCCTCAGCCAGTGATCCTGAGAGGGACTAGAGCTGGGAAGGGTAAGCTTTGTAATGCTGGAAAAAGTGCCATGTGTTTAGAAATGTCTTCCTGTGCTCTCCATTTGGCTCACATAATTCAAAAATGCTAAGTGTGGAGTTGGAGCTTTAGAACACCATGTTGCAGAGCTTTTGGCCAGACTCAGAAGGGTTATGTGTGAGACCCTGAGATATCTAGAACTTCAAGGAAAACCACTGGTTATTTCTGAAACAAAATGCAAGTTGCTTCCTGGCAGTCCCATGTCCTGCTTTGCTGCAGCCCAAAGGCTTCTCTGCTCTGAGCTGCCTGTCCTTTATGACTGATGCCCTTGTTACCTCATCCTCAGTCACTGGATCAATGTTTCCTTTGGCTGGGAGCTGGAGTTCCTGTTTCATAAAAAATGGATTTGATCTTTGGGATCAGAGATTTTCCTTGAGACCTTGCCAGCAATACAACTTGTCTCATGCTCTTCATCTAGTTTTAGCTGAAGCAGCTTGGATTGGCAGAAGGCCAGTTTTGGGTTTATGAAACTGAGAACTTAATGCTGTTTTCAGCTATCTCTGAGCTGGAATGTTTCAGATGGTTTATTGTTCAGAGATAAACATTCTGGTACTAATAACCAGAGTTTGCTTTTGTTTTCCAAAAATATCATACAGACAAAAGACTTCTCTTTAGGCTGTTACCATGTGGTAAGGTAACTCATGCCTCTCAAATGCCTGGTTTGTTTTCAGATGGCAGATCTACAACAAGAGCATCAGAGAGAGATTGAAGGGTTGCTGGAAAACATTCGACAGCTGAGCAGGGAGCTTCGTCTTCAGATTCTCATTATAGACAACTTCATTCCTCAGGACTACCAGGTGAAGGCAGAGTACCTGAGCCTGGGGCAGGGGTTGTCCTGTGCTAATCTCAGTTCTCATGCAGCATATTTTCCTCAAGACTTATAAAAATAAGAAAACCACATTCACCACGTAGTTAACTGCTGTGTTCACTGTGTGCCCATGCAGTGGGTCTGTTCAAAAGCTTTTTTTTCCCACTAGCTTGAAGTTGTGCTTGGTAATGTCTGATATTTACACAGAGACTGGATTTTTAGATTTTTGACTTTCTTTGTGTCTCCAGCATACAGAAAAATTCATGAGCTTAAATATAAGGCACACTATTTAATGGGAAAAGTAAAAGAAATTATTTTTATAGTTTTCATTTTTTCCTTATTACAGTGTTTGCTTACTGCTGTCCTGATGGTGTTGGCATAATGGAAACCTCATGCTTTAGGGAGCTGTCAAGTACATGCAAGTTAGGAGGGGTATTTTTCTCTTCTGTAGTCTTTAGAGTATAAATAGGGGTTTTTTTGCACAGGATATAGCTGGTCCTGATAGGAGCAACTTGGCAGTTTGTCCAGGCCTTAATATGTATGTTCTGGAAAGTGCACCTGGAGGGTGGATTATGCAAGTCTAACACTGACTGTCCTGACTTCTTTGTAGGAAATGATTGAGAACTACGTTCACTGGAATGAAGACATAGGAGAATGGCAGCTGGTAAGAATGGCTGCCTGGCTTGTGTACAAGCTAATGTTAGTATGAACTTCTGAGGGGTTTCATTGAGCCCAGGAAGAAACTGGTGAAGCTGCAGCCAGTTTTGCTGTGCACAGTAGACTTTACTAACAAACCTTTCTTTCTGCTTACAGAAATGTGTTGCGTATACAGGGAACAATATGAGGAAACAGACACCTGTCCTGGATAAAAAAGAGAAAGATGTGAGTGACTATTGAATTGATGTGTTGAACTGTACAGGCCCAAGTCCTGCCTGAGACTACCACTCTCTATTTAGAGCCAAACTGTCCAATTTCAGTTTTCTTCCCTTTTGAAGAAATGAGTCTTTATATTGTCATGAAGCACCATTGATCAGTGTATAAAATTATTCTGATGATTTTGTCTGATGGGTTTTTCTGGTGTTTTTCTAGCCCTTTGAAGTGGACCTTTCCCATGTTTACTTAGCTTACACTGAAGAAAGCTTGAGGCAATCTCTGATGAAGCTGGAGAGGCCGAGGACTTCAAAAGGAAGATCCAGGCCCAAGACGGGTAGAAGGTGAAGAACTCTGGGGTATCTATAGGCAGTGAGGGATTTACCCAAGGGAAGGCTTAAGTTTGTGTATGCAAACTTACCAAAAGTCTTCAAACATTTGCTTAATGATAAGACAAAGGACAAAAATTATGCATGGTGTAATTGTGTTATAGAACCAAGTTGAGATCTTCTCTTTAATGCACTAAATCCTGTCTAGAAAATCTTGTCTAGGGATTTTCTCATGTTCTTTTGCTGCATTCTCCTCTTCCAGCTCCTTGCTTCATTTTGCTGCATTCTGTGGTTCAGTTTAACACAATCTGACACGTTGCCAGTGCAGTCACTGGTACAGGTGGAGAGGAGAAGGCTGTTGGGGCAGATTTCAGCATATGCTTTCTTGTGCTTTTTGTTTCGTTGGTTTTGCTTATGGAGAAGTCATGTTAATGTAGTTTTGACTTGAAATGTGG
Source organism: Notiomystis cincta (assembly GCA_013398075.1). Lineage (NCBI taxonomy): Eukaryota > Metazoa > Chordata > Aves > Passeriformes > Notiomystidae > Notiomystis > Notiomystis cincta. The sequence continues at coordinate 18,373 of VZRX01007291.1, read as the reverse complement.
CTGGTCCCTGTCTTTCCTAGACAGCATAATGATGTGTATGTGGTGTTGTTTTCCCCTTTCCTTTCTGCTCTCCAAACAGAAAACGTTCGGCCAAGCCAGGAGCTGTCATTGATTCCCTGCTGCAGTAGTGTGACCTGGTCAGAATTCCTGTAAAAATCAGTGAGTGTATAAGGTTTGGCCAGAATATGGAATTCAAGAGATGGCAGTTTGACATGGCTATAATTTTTTTTATTTAAAAAAAATGTATTTTTCCTTAGTTGCCTGTATATTGTATGTTATATTAACATAATATTAAACTGGTATGTATGATTGATGGCTGTGTTATTCCATGTATTAAATGTGTTGTGCAGGGAAACTTGTTGGTAATCCTTGTTGAAATGTATAGAAAATAAGGGTTCTAGATGTGTAAGTGCTAGATGTGCTAGTTCAAAAGAGTTAATGAAATCCTAAAATTAAGGCTGGTAAATCTGACTTATGCCCTGCTTTGCACATAACTGGCAGCTTTCTGTTGTCCTCTGTTGCACTGATCTGTGTTTGAATGTGGTTGCTGCAAACGTTTAAGAGCATCAAATCTTTTTATTTAATATCCCTCACTGTGGCTGTTAACCCAATCATCTTGTGTGTTGAATACTCAGTCCTTTTCCCTTTTTGCTGTCTTGCTGTACAGAGAAAGTAGCTGGGTAGGAAAAACATGAACCACAAAAAGGGTCTGAAAAGGGACCACACTGTTTAATGCAGCAAAAATCAAGGGTGTCTAATAGTTTGTATTTTTACCAGTTTGTGATCTGCTGGCACTGTGGAGAATGAGGCCTTGGATATTAAGGCAAAAGAGAGCTTTTTTTCCTCCTTCTAAGGCTATGTTACTTTTTATGCTTCAGGGCTGGAATTTATGAGTAGTTTTGTAATCTGAACAGCTGAGATGATTTAAGGAGGATGCTGTAACACCAGGACTTGTTGTCAGCCATGGGGCTCTGAGCACTGGCTCCATTTCCTCATCCCTGGCTACAAGGCACTGGACCACTGCTCTGTACTGAGGATGAATTTGACTCTCCTTCAATAAAACAGAATGAATTGCCCAATTTTCCCAAAACAATATCCCCTGAGGTAGCTGGTGTTGTCTGTGTTCCAATGAAACTATGTGCATCTCTGCCTATGCTCTGGTGAGAGGAAAAAACTTTTGATCTTTGATAATAACCATTTATTTGTGATGGCTGCTCTTTTTATTTGATATTTATGCTGCTAATAGACACGTATCACTTTAATATGTTGCTTTTGTGTCACAGAGAAAATGCATCTCCTTCAGACTGTGTTAAATAACTCATCACATCAGCTGTGGGTATCTCAGCTTCTCCTGGGCCAGGGTGGAGGGAAGAGCTGTAACCTCATCTTATTGTTGCCTGGAGGGTTAAAAGCTGTGATTGCTGACAGGAGAAATGGAGTCCTTCAGTGTGACAGAAAACAACAGCTCCTCCTGTGTCCTGAGTCCTTGCTAGTAGTCACCTCTGCTTTTAGCAGAATGTTCCTGTGAAGTATTTGAAGAAGTTAAATGCCCTTTCTTCCTGCCATGTTGGTTATCTGGAAGTACCCTGGGGTCTGTAACAGGTCTGTGATAGGTTCTGTAATAGTTAAAATTGGTCTTGTATGGACATATTTCACTCTGAATGATATATTCTAAACAAGTTGTAAGCTTTGTCCTGGTGTTTTTAATGTTTTTTTTTTAGGATCATGACCTGGAAGAACATGCTGCCCTCTCTGCTGGGGGGAGTGTCACCTAAATTCATACATCATACAGATACAAACACTGGCATTTGTTTTTTCTAGCCTAGCATTTGGAGGTAAATGCTCAGAAACTTTCTTGATTGAAGCTGTAGTTAGTTTGCTTGTGAAGAGCTGACCTTATATTGAATATGCTTGAATAGAGTTGGATTATCTCCTATTACATACTTCTCATGAAAAAATCCTGACTGAAAATGGCTTAAATGCTGCTTAAAGTCTTTCAGTTTGAGTCCAAGCAGATAGATGCACAGCTGTGGCCTGTACTAGTTCTCAGAACCAGGGATAACTTCTGTTTCCTTTCTGTGTTACATCTTGTGCTAACATTTCTTGAATGATCTGGTTTTCAGGGAGTTAAACCAGAACTATGCTTGCAGAAGGACCATTGAAAGCCCTTTTACCTGACAGGTATCAGTCACTTCACAATACTGCTGCAAACCATGGCAGTCCATTTAAAATATTTAAATATTTAAAATATTTAAAACTTACAGGCATATGCTTTACAATTAAATAACAGTCCTGCTGCTGAGAAATGTGGTACTCTGCATGTTTAAGTGAGCCTTGGAGCAGGGGTAAGCAGTAAGTCATTGCTTGCACACCTTTAATTGGCAATTGGAGAAACTGGTTATCTCCTGTTACAGAGGCTTGGAGGACAAATATTTTGCTCTGTAAGAGGACTTTAAATAAAGTGGAACACTCTCATGGTCATGTGCCCTGTCAGTTTGGCTCACCTGTTAAGTGGTGTGTTTTATTGAAGTTCTGGGAAGTCTCTTGTAAAACCAGAGATTTTGGCTTTAGGTTTACCACATGGGTCCTTTCTATAGCCCTGCTAATCTGTGAATGTCTGGTGGGCCTATAATGTGTTTTAATAAGGAAAGGATTTGATTTATATGGACTTCTAAGAGCTTAATACAGCCCTTCTCATTGCAGGTCAGTATGTGCTCTATAGTATTTATCAAAGCTCATATTATGTAACAAACACTCTGTGTGCTCACCTTTGTGTCTTGCTACCAGAAGATTCTCTTCATTCCAGAACATTGACCTTAACTATGAGATTTTTGCTTTAGTTGTTTAATGTTGTGTAAAGGAATTATTTCATATTTAACTTGTTCCTAATCTGTTAAGAGGAGGGGAAATGGTCCTTAGTGCCTTTTCACTGACTACACTGTCTGCACATGTCCAGCTTTCACCTTTCTCCACAGTTCTGCTTAGCCAGGCCTGTATAGAGGGAAAAACTGCTAGTCTGTTTGTATAATTTGTCTTTCTGTTAATTGGGTTTTTAACTGTTTATTTCTGACTATTCCTTGTTTTAATAAAGTTAATTCATTATACTGTATATACCAATATTGTGTCCCTGGAGCATGTTCATACCATGAAATAAAAATCTTGATTCCTAATTCCACCCTGTGTGCATGTTTTCCAAAAAACATTATACATAGTGTCTCTTTGACTCAGCTGTGTCAGGAGCTGGGTGAGGAAGGGTGAGTGAAGTGCCTCTGTAGCTCTGAGCCACACAGCCCTCTGGAGAAATTTCTGCAGGGACTTCAGGGTGTGTGGGAACCTTGTTGAGGGTGACAGGGCAAAACTAGAGGATTCTTTGCTGCAGATCTAGAGCTGTGCCTCAGGAGCTGCTGGAGCCCCTGTTTAAGCCCCTCCTCTGTGAGGTGGTTCTGGGCTGAGCCAGGGCACTGCAGGAGCAGCTTTTGGGCCCCTGTGTGGTCAGTGCTGCCCATGCTCTGCCTCTTCTGCTTTGTGCATTGCAGAGGGTGCAGCTGATGGGGAGAGGGCTTTGCACACTGTCCTGGCTTTGTGTCCTGTGCCACACAAACCAGCCCCACCCTTTACACTGGTGCAGATGGTGTGAATTTACCTGCAGTAGTTGGAGGTGTTCAGCCCTGTTTCCTTTGCTGCATGAGCAAGCCGTGTTGGTTGGCAGTGCCCCAGCCTGCTCAGCACGTAGGTACCAGGTTTGCTGTGCTCTGCAGCCTCTGCAGCTCCCCAGAGCCCTGTGACTCAGCTGGTGCATGAGCCAAACCCTGCACAGTCCTGGCCTCTCCTGGGCCACAGAGGTCTGTGTCAAGTGTTTGTATGTTATAATACAGGCTGTAAGTAAAGTGAGGAGGGAACTTAGCTCCAGACCAGGCTTCTCCCTTTGCAGCTCAAGCATGTGCTTTTGAGTTCCCACCTTTAAGGAGCAGCCCCATTTGTGGCCTGGCTTTTCCTTCTGCTTAGACCTGTGTTCCTCATGTTAGCATGAGCTTAACTTCATAGCAGGACAGATTGTGTGGCAATTCCTAGCCCACCTCCCTTGGAAGTCTCTTAACTGTTGCCATGTGTAATGTCCTATGCAAAACTAACACATTTAGTCTGAAAATAAATTTATTTAAAGAATTATTATAAATAATCTTTGAAAAATAGGGTCATAGTTTAAAAACAATATAAGTGTATTTCTTCACTTCTGACTCTTAAACTCTTCTTGGAGGACTTGGTGTAATTCCTTGAGGAAATTCTTCAGTGAGGTGGTGCTGCCTGCTGCCACAGGACATGGCTTCTGGAATGGGAGAAAGGGGCTATTAGGAAGCTTGCTGGATTGGGCTCTGCAGCTTGGTTTGGGCTGCTAACGGTGGTGGGAGAGTAAAACAGAAAATGGTGACCAAGGGAAAAGCTTGAGGGCTGTGGGCAGTGCAGGGAGAATTGTGCCTCACCTTGTGCACTGCTCTGGTCCCCCAGACCAAGCTGAGCAAGTTGTAGTAAATGCCCTCGAGATACCTGTGGCAGCTCTGGCCCTGCTGAGCAATTGTGGCAGCTTTGCACAAGGTCTCCGTATTGTTGCCTCTCTGGGAAAAGACAGGTGACTTTCAAAAAAACTCTTGTACAGTCATGGCTTATTAGCAGCAGATTAAAACAATACAAATAATATATTTCTATTCTAAAGGATAGGTGAAAATTGTGGTCTGAGGTGTCAAAGCCTCCCTGAAACTTCCCAGCTTTATCTGTGCACACCTGGTTCTGCTCCCATCCCTTTCCTGGTGAGAAGGAATCAGCCCCTGGCAGAAGCTGTGGCAGTGTGGCACACTGTGCTGCAAGCACCTCTCTGATGGAGCATCATTCTCCTGCTGCAGATGTGAGACCCTGTGGAGCTGCTCCCTGCAGGTTCCCTGGGAGTGAAGCTGGTTTGAGAGGTGCTACAGCAATAACAAAAGCACCTGGGAAGGGTTTGCCTTCTCTAGGAGCTCTGTACCAGAGGCACGTGGAAGATGAGGAGTTAATAAGTGAAAGTGCTGGTGGCAATAAAAACAATTTGACTTTCTTCCCTGGGGGATGCTCCTAGTGCTGCCTGCTCTATCTCAGCTTTCACCTGAATGGTATCTTCAAACAAGTGACTGGTCCATCCCTGTGAGCATGGGCAGCTGTGAGTGTGGGTCTGTGCAGCACCTCAGGCATCTCTTCTCACTACCAGGGCTGCTCCCTGTGGCAGAAGGGGTGTGGGGATCCCCTGAGGGGTGCTGAGCCCCAGCCCCCCAGGGAAGGCCACTGTACCCCTCGGATGCCATCCTGTGTGGCACGAGGTGAGGGCATGGGTTTTCTGTGAAAACAGGAACTCAGGGGCTGGGGAGCTTGGCTTAGGCAGCAGTTTTCAGAGCAGAAAGAGGCCTTATTATCTGCTATTAAATCTTGTGCTAACTGCAGAGTCTTCCCCCAGATAAGGGGCTAAAGAGGGGTACGGTGCCTACCCAGCGCTCGAGATGCTGAGCAACAGGCGTGTGGAGGTGTCTGAGCTGGAGACAGCACTCCAAGGCAAAGGGGACCGTCCTCTCTTCCTTTCTGAAAAGCTGAAACCTCTGCTGCCCAATCAAAGGTGCCCATCCCTGGCCCTCCTCTGGCCTCTGCCCATCCCCAGGGCGGCCAACGCTGCTTTGGCTGGAGGTGGAGATTGAATGTGGGGAGGTGAGGGCACCTGTGCAGAGCACTGGGAGTGGTGAGAACCAGCTGGGGGCACACAGTGGGCTCCTTGCTCCTCCACAGCACCACACCAGGACAGGCAGGATCCCAGGCTTCCCACCTGCCTCCCACTGCCCCGTGCTCTCCTTTGGCCCCCAGCATCCTCACCCAGTACCCATCAGGTCTATATGGTTGGAGTTTTTTCTTACCTTATCATCTGCAAAAATATTTGTCACATTCATCTTGTTACAGGAAACCTTTACCAAGACACAAAGGAGAGGAGCAATCAGGCTCCAGACAGCACAGATCCATCCTGACAAGCACACACAGACACTCACCCCCACCCACCAGGCCTCAGGAGCACCATGAGCCCTGTGCTCATCACCTGCCCCTGCCCCAGCATCAGTCCCTCTGAGCCTGGTGAAACAGCCTGTCCCTCCATCAGTAGACAGATCACCAGCCAGCCCTACCTCCCTCTGCTGGAGCTGGTCCAGCAGCCTGATGCTCTCCTTCAGCATGTTGGTCCGTAGTGTGTGCGCCCATGGAGTGACCACATCGCCCAGGCAGGCTGACAGGGCCAGGAAGGTGAGCAGGACCTGGGCCAGGGTACTCATGGCCTGCTTTGGCTAAGCCCCTTAAGCTCTTAGTCTCTGGATTGTTTGGTGATCTGTGCATGTGTGCACCTTTCGGGAGGAAGCACCTCAATTTATTACTGTAAAATTGCTGAACCAGGAGGAAAAACTTATTTTTCCCTTATAGGCACTTTCCAAAGTTGCTCCCAATTAGGAGAGCAACAGCTCTTTTTTGTGCAAGTCAAAATTTTCTTCTGATCTTGCATTATGAAATTTCCACTCTGACAGTGGCAGGAGTCAGGTCACATACAGTATATAACTGCCTGGTTTGGGGAGTCTCCATTTCTCCATGTCCCAAGGCTTTCTCTACACTGTGAATTGGAAGTGGTTAAACTGGGTAACCCCCTGCTCTGGCAACACTTTTCATTTTATTTTCCTTTGAGTATCCTGCAGGTTCCTCTACCATGTTTCATTTAAATATCTCCAGATCGTGTAAAGCATCCTTCCTCTGCATCTGATTTCCATCCCTGAGTTTCTTAGCCTGGGGAGGAACAGAAAGTATGGCAGAGCAACGTGGGGACAAACCTGGGCAGGAGCAAAGCATCACCCTGGGGGTTTGTGGAGAGCTGGGGGCCCTCCTGACCCAGCAGGATCCCCAAACCAGTGTGGCATCTGCAGGGTTGTGTGCAGGGAGTTGGTGTGGGCAGTCCTGCTGTGCCAATGCCAGGAAACTGGGAGTTTGTGGCCCTATTCCAGCATTTCAGGGACCTGGAGGCTCCCCTGTGCCCTGCTTGGGGAACAACAGCCTAAGTTTTGAGGCAATGGGCTCTGCCAGTCCCACCAACTGGTACTGCCACAGGAAATGGCACTGAGAAATGCTGAGCTGGGAAACTTCGGCGTTTTGTAATAACTAATAGGGATTTTTCTAACTCTAACAGCAACTTGTGAGCAATTGAGGAACCCAGGAGTAGCCAGATGGAAAGTAATTTTGTGTGTCTGGTTCCAAGATGCCCTGGATGAAGTTAGGTGAAGTCACTGGCTCAGAAAGACCTTTGTGAGGGATTTGCCAGGGGAGAGCTGTGTTGTTCCCTACCTCCCTGTTACAGGAGCAGATAAGGGAGCTTGTTCTGGCTATGTGGCTGCATCCATGGCCTCAGGGATGGTGGCTCCTCACCAGCATGCCCAGAGCTGCCCCACTGGTCTGGGATGAGTGGGGATCCCTGGTAGGATCCCTGCCTAGAAGGGATGCTGGAGAAGGGGTTGGAGGCCGTAGCCCCATCCTGCAGAGGGAGTTCCCCAGTGATCATGGTGGATCTAAGACTGGAATCAGTTAACAGAAAATGCTCAAATCACAGAAAAAGTTAACCTTTGCTCTACCCAGGCTGAATAATGGTGGAAAACTGCATCACTGTGTGATGAGAAAATCACCAGTTGTGTTGGGCTTGCATGGCAAGGTTTTGGTAGTGGGGAGCTGCAAGGCTGGGTTCTGTGAGAAGCTGCTGGAAGATTTCCTAATGCCTGAGGAGTGCCAATGCCAGCTGCTCCAAGAAGGACCTTGGACAAGGCCCAGCCCATTGGCAACAATGGCAGTGCTCTGGGGAAAAAGCCTTCACAACTGCAGCTGAAAGAGAAAGGACAGAAAATCAGGAGTGAAGATAAACCTGGGAGGAGGAGATGGGTAGGGTTAAGGTGTTTTAAGATTTAGTTTTTATTTCTCATTATCCTACTCTGATTTGATTAACAATAAACTGAATAATTAAATAATTAAATGAAATTTCTCCCAAGTTGAATCTGTTTTGCCTATGACAGTAATTGCTGAGTGTTTTTTCCTTGTCCTTACTCTGACTTTTGTTGTGTATCCTCCTCACTGCCCAGCTGAGGGTGACAGGGGGGCTGTGGTGGGCCCCTGACGTCCACCCAGGGTCAGTAATCCAACACAACAGTGAATGAAAAGATTCCAATGTCCTTTCCCAAGGACACTGGATGGAGCTGATGGCAGTGGCTGAAGGGACAGCTGCAACCCCAGTAGGGTCCCCAGTGTTCCTGGAGCCCTGGCTGTGCCTTCATCCCAGCCACCATCCAGGGATGAACCTGCCCCATTTCCCTACCAAAGAAAGGTTTTTGACTCAGAAATGTGTCCTCAGTTTTCCTCCTCTTGGAATCCTCGGGCTCTGTGCTTTGGAGCATCTCCCATCCCACAAGGATCCTGCCCAGGCTCTCAAACACAACATCTCTATGGCTGCTGAGCCTGGTCTGCCAAAGTCTCAGCAAGACAAGCTCAGCTCTCCCCTCTTTGTTCTGAGCCAGAGCAATTCCAGGACAGCCACTGAGACAGGGCCATGAGGTTTGCCCAGCTGCCACACCCTGCCTGTGCTGGCTGATGGCAGCAGGGATCACAGCACCACAGAATAAAGTGGGTTTGAAGGGAGCCACAAGGGTCACTGAGTCCAGCCCTTGGCACTGTCCACCACCACCCCAAGGGGTCACACCGTGTGCCTGAGAGAACTGTGCATGTTGTGTTCTCCTGCATTTCTACTGCTGCCATGCCTGGTGCTGACAGTGCTGGGGTTTTTCCAGGGCAAATCCCAGGGCTGCAGCTGAGCCCCTCCTCCATGCATTTAGAGCCTCTGTAACAATTTCCAGCAGTTGTTCTGTGGATTTGTTTCCTACCTGTGTGCTGCTGGGGTCCATCAGCCAGCCCCATCCCTTTCCTCCCCCATCAGAGCTGCCTTCCCCTGCCTGCAGCTCCCCTTGGGCTCCTGCTGGCCCCCCTTCCAGCCCCCAGTGCCTCAGACACAGCCTGCACCCCAAAACCACCCCCCACCATGCACAAGGGCCCCTTCCCAAACAAAGGCTCATCTCCTTCCTCCTCCAGCCCTTCCTTTCACCAATTTCCCCACCAGAAGCCATGTGGGTTTTTGCTGCCTTTTCCCTTCTTGGGGCCTTGCTCCTGGTGGCAGAGTGGGTATATTTGCTGCACATTGCCCCAAAAATGTCAGCATTCCTGACCAAGGAGGCAGCTCCCCCAGTGCTCCTCATTCTCTGCTGAAGGGAAGAGGTAATTGACAGCACAAACCATGGGCACCAAGAGCTCTTAACTCATTTGTTTATTGCTTAAGCCCTGAGACACTTCAATAACATCAGTGCATAGTTGATATGAACAAAATAATAAAATGAAGACATTCAAATACATGGTAATTTGAATATATTAACTCTCATAATACAAATATTTTAAATAGAGAGAACAATAAATTACAAATCAGCACATGTTCACTCATTGTTGTGCAAAGGCAGTCAGACAGTAAGAGTATCCTAAAATGAGGTAGCAATATTTTAAATATGATTGTATTCCACAGAACTACCGTGTAATTTCAAAATAAACCTTGAATACTGACTTTTCCTTTTTATTTTGGGTCCCAAGCAAAGAAAAGCTTTCAACAGCCAGGACTTTTTGGTCTTGAATCTTTAGATTACACGCTATAAAAATAAGTTATTTAAATAACATATAATAATAAATAAACTTCAGAAGTATGATGCCAGTGAGCACCCATTAGACTCAAAGTCATTCTACAGACTCTCCTGTCTTCAATATTAATAATTTAAAAGCCATCTACAATAGAAGAGACACATTGCAGTTGCAGTAACCGTTCCAACCCCTCTGACCTGTTTCCCCTCGAGCTTTTGCTCGAGTGCTGCCCTTCCCCAGCCCTGCTCCCAGAAGTTGGCCTCCCCCCCAGCTGCTGTAGTAACACATCAGTGAAAAATTCATCACTTCAGCCTAGATTTTGATCTCTTTAGGAAGAGAAGATGATTGTGAAGAAACCTCCCGTCACTAAGGGGAACAGGAAGCAGATAATCTGGTTTTGGTTTTGGTAGGTGCTGCAGGAGCAGATGAATGAGTTAAGAGCTGAGGCTTCTCGGCAGCTGGCCCGGGATGCTCTGTGCCTCCCAGCCGGGCAGACGCGCTCGCATCGCTCCTGCCGTGGGCAGCTGCGGCCGCAGCCCCGCCGGATGAGCCGCGGGCAAGTCAGGGCAGCCTCCTCCGACCAGACCTCTCCCGCTAAGGCTGAGCAGCATCTAGCAGAAAATCTGGGAGGTGCCAGGTGCCTGCCCTGCAGGGGACATCGCCGATCGCAGCTGGGCACCCCAGGTGCTCGTGCACCCTCTGGGCCACATCCCCGGGCTGTCAGGACTCGTTGGGTGTGGGAGGGCTGGAGCAGGGCTGAGGAAGTGCGTGAAACGAGGACCAAAAAGAAAAAACAAAACAAAACGAGACAAACCAAACCACTCCACAAAGCCTATTTTAGAGCCAGCAGCAGTGAGAGCCCAGGGCCCTGGGCTGGCAGCAGTGCCCCTCTCACTGTGCTGCTGACGAGCCCCGGCGTCTGTAGAGCCCCTGGGTGAAGTTCCCCAGCGCGGGCAAGAAGTGGCGCAGGTAGGTCTCGCTTTCATTGCTCCGGGAGCAGTTCTGGGGAAGGAAAAGTAAATACATTAGAGATGGCAGCACGACTTAGCAGCTGGGACGGTGGGTAGCCAGGCTCCCAGCACAGAAAGATGCTTTTTTGGCCTCCATTGCCTCATAAATAATTCAGCAAATAACTCAGAGCGGTGAGGATGCTGGCCTGGGAGCTCAGGAATTGTCCTTTGCTCAGAACAAGCATCTGGCCCCTGTGTCAGCAGTGTGACTCCCCTGACCACTGGTCTGGGGTGGCTGGGGCTGGTGGGAACTGTTACACTCTTCCCAAAATGCAAATTAACCTGGAGCACTGTCAGGTTTGCAATGCCCAGCTCTGGCCCCATGCAAGGGAACAAACCCTGATCAGCCCTGTGGTACCCTCAGCCTTGGGGCATAGGCACTGTGGGGCCAGAACCACAGGGCACAGCACACGCAGGGAGCTGCCCCCAGGACAAGCAGGGAGCTGCCCCCAGGACAAGCAGGAGCTGCCCCCAGGACAAGCAGGAGCTGCCCCCAGGAGAAGCAGGAGCTGCCCCCCCGTTTACCTTGGTGCCGTGCAGGCGCTTCAGGTTGGTGATGAGCGGCTCGTAGAGCTCCTTGCACCTGGTGACCTCAGAGAGGGCCATGTCTGCCTGGCACAGCAGCTCCTGCTCTGGCACCTGGGCAACACGGAGGGGAATGATTAGAATGCAGCTGAATTAAGCTGAAGCTGCTTATTCAGGTGTCCAGGACAGGTGGGAGGCTCTACAGTGACTCCCTAAGCTGCTTTCATGTTAGAGCAGCGACCTGGGCTGTGCCCATGGCTGGGGCTGGGGCGCATCCAGCACCGAGCTCCACACTCACCCCAGCAACTGGCTCTGAGCAGCCCCTCAGTGACTAACAAAGCTGCCCCAGCTGCAGGTGCTGTGCCCCACGAGGAGGAGGGTCCTGGCCATGTCTGGGTTTATGATAAATGCATTTTCTGCCCATCTCTGCACAGGTATTTACCTTTCGATCTGTGAAGGCAACCAGTGCCACTCGGGTGTCATTGCAGGGGACCTGGAGAGGCAACACAAGGGAGAGTGATGGTTATGCGACTGTCATTATAAGGTCATCATGTGAGACCCTCCCCAAGGACCACCAGCTGTGCCCTCTCCCAGGAAGGGCACCATGTGTCCATCCCTCTCCAGCAGGCCATAGCAGAGATGCACCCTTGGTGCTGCCACCACTGAGACCCATCTTTCAGCAAATTGTTTCCAAACAGGCTCCTGGACACAGGACCAGGGTTTGCACAGCACTTGTTTGGGAAGACGTAGGAGACTCCCTGTGTGCTCAGTGGGAGTAGAGTAGGGAGCCCCTGGCTGCTCACGCTGCCCAGACCACAGTTCTGCCTCTGTCACCCTGACACAGAAGGTTTTCTTGTTCCCCAGCACTTTTTTCTGCAAAGTACCTAATGTCAAGTGGAAAACTTCATCTGACCTGACCCCAGGAGCTGCTGGTACCACCAAGTGAAGTGCTGATCACACAAAGTCTAGGCTGAGACGGGCCAGGGTGCCCCAGGCAACAGGTGGGATGGAGTGGACTGAGGCAGCAGGAAGGGCTCCTGCCACCCAGGCAGGCACCAGTCCCTGTGGTGGCAGTGCCAGTGCCTGGCCTCGGACACTGAAGAGCATCATCATCATCGACATCATCGTCACCATCATCAATAAGCAAAGCAAAGCCAGGTGTGTAGCAACATTTACCTGCTCTCTTGAGTTGAGCTGTTGGATCAGGAAGATGACCTCCTTCAGCATTTGCTGGGGAGATGGAGTCATGGCTCTGGAAGAGATGAGCTGGAGCATGGAGAGGAGAGTGAAAGCTGTCTTCAGCGAGGGGAGCATTGTGTCACCACTGAGCTTGTCCTGTGCTGGCTGAGCTGGATGGTTGGGGCCTCTCTGCCTCCCTGCTTGGCACAGCACCATTTTTATAGCGTGAAGAAGGACTTGTGTCTCCATTGCTACAACCAAATATAGGTGTCTTCCTGTATTTGGAGGATGCAGTGGGACGTGAGACGCCCCAAAGAAGGACGTTGCGTAATGGTGGCAAAGACTGCTCCATAGAGTGAATAATGTTATCTATTATTCTATATATACATGCAGATTTTAATCACCTCACTGATAGATAAGGAGATACTGGGATGAGAAGATGAGAGTTTCTTCTCAGTGCTCAAGGATCTGTTTACCACAGAGAATGTTTGTAATGTGCTGCATGTGGAAAGCCATGGACGTGTGCAGGAGTGAACCGAGCACATCGCAAGGCTTGGGGAAAGTCCAGGCACCATCCTATGTGCAGAGAAATATCCATTGGTGCTTTCCTGGTCTCCACGATGGAAAAGACAATCCTTCTGCAGAAGGATCAGCTCCAGAATGTGCAGGGCTGGATGCCTGCCAGGCTCCTGCCCTGCTGTTGGTGTCCCAGGGGGTGACAGGGCACCAGCAGGTACCTGGACCTTTCCTCCCAGTGGTCTCTGGGCCATGCTGGGTCCCTGTGCTGCAGCTTGGCCACCACCAGCAGAAAGGGGGATGGACCATGGGCAAGGGCAGCACTTCAGGGAAGGGCCTGGCACAGGGATGTTGTTAGAGAGAGGGAGCCAAACTGTGTGCCAGAAAACATTCCTGTCCTTTGGCCATAAGAGCAGCAGCCCCAGCAAGCTCAAGCTGTCAAAGACTTGAAGGAAAAGAAAACCTCAAACTTTTATCAAGATGTTAAACATATGCAAAACCAAAAAAAAGGTGCCCTTTTTTGTAAAGGAAGAAGTAGCTGAGGGTGTTTTCTGGCTAGAGGACTTAGCTCTGTAGCACAAGTCCCATTGTGGGGAGAAGGCTCCTGTAGTGCCCAGCTTGGCATCCCACACCACCCCATGGTGTCCCACGCTGTTCCATCCCATCCTATGCCACATTGTCCCTCTCACAGTATCCAAGGGGACATTAGAAAACCAACAGTAGTTCAGGGATTCAAACCACCCTATTCTTGAGCAGGAGAACAGGCAAAAATCCGTAGTTATTTCCCACCATGGCTGGTCTTGTCAGCAGAAATTTTGTGGGGAAAAAATTTGACTTGACAAAATGGCTCATTTCTTCTCCAAATTCTTAAATGACTTTTGCTGCATCCTCCTAAATGCAGAGGTGAAACAGAACCTTGTGGCTCTCTGTCATCAGCTCCCCATGGCCCTGCAGTGCTGCTGCCCCAGCTGGGGCAAACTCTGTCCAGGAAACCCAACTCCAGCTGGTGCCTTCTTAGAGGCTTATAAAGAGTGCAAATTGTTAAATGAATTTAGAAACATTTAAGTTTAAACCTTTATTTTTATAATTTTCAGTGAAATCAAGGAAGTCTGACCTTCATATTTCAAACAAATCCCTTCCCACTTCACTGCACTCCTTCTCTATGGGACTGACTTAATGTTGCAGTGGCAGGACTGGACTGCAGCACTCACCATTTGTTCCTGTATTAGCCTGAAAAAAGTTGTTTTCCTGAAAAAAAGATGGTGACCATTCCCAGACATTGAATTTCCTGTGAATTGGAGAGGCTGGGTCACAGCCAGGTGGGAGCCCAGAGTGGTCCCATCACTCCAGGTGGAGGGGCTGGGGTGTATCCAGGGCTGCACAGTGCACAGTGTGTTATACCCACCTGTCCCCAGGCCAGTGTCCCTGGCCCCCTTGAGCCAAGCTGCTGGAGCAGGATGCACCAGCTGTGGCCAGAGGCAGAGTACAGAGGAGTTCAGAGGTCTGTGCCCACCCTGCCTTGCCACCCCATGCCCTTCATGCTGGATTTAGGCCACCCCAAGTAGGTCCCAAGCAATTCAGAGAAACAATCCAAGTGGTTATTTTAAGTACATCACACTCCTCTTGTTCCCATGTGGAAAATGCCCCAGGGGGTGATGCTGCACACTGGGCCAGCATTGGTTGGGCTTTTCCACAGCTGCATCTCTGATGAAGACACCAGAAAACAGAGAAGTCATCTGGAGAGACCCTCAGACCAAACCCAGAAATTTTGCTTTGTTCTGTACCCAAAGCCAGGGCTTTTTTCTTTGTTTTATATTGTTTTTTCCAGCAGCAAAGCCAAGGTTGGGTGCCACAATCACCACACACAAAGGAAGAGCAGAGGGGTTGGCTGGAGTCATGGCCATGATCAGCATGGGATGGCCTTGGTGGGCATGATGGAATGGATGGAAATCAGTGGGAGGAACAGGTACAACCAGTGGCTGTCAGATTTACAGGGGCTACAGCAGCAGTGTCCCCTTCTCTACCCCAGCTCTGAAAGAAATGGGGGAATGGTAGCTGATAATTTTAGCTGGGCTGAATTTGTGCCTCCCCAGTGAAACAGGCAGTAACTTCACCTTGGTACTGGGCCTTCCCAGTGGCAGGTGGCCAGCAGGAGGAGTGGGAATGTTCCCACCCAGCTGCTTTGGCCATACCTGGCTCAGGAGGGGAGAGGGCCCCAGCACGGCTGCTAAGGAGGGCACCTGCTTCTCCCAGGTGCCTTTCCTTCCCCTGCAGTCTCCTCATGCTCAGCTCCCTCTCCCTTGCAGTTTGAGCAAAGGGAGACAACTAAGTCACCTTTCCACCTTTGCTTTAGCAGCCAAATTCATCCCTGTGGCAGGTGGAGGATTTGTGGAGAGACAGCATGGGATCATTAAGAAACAATGTCAGGACTCAGGAAGTCCAGTGGATGCTGTAACTGAGGTGATATAAATAACTTCAGTTAGTTCTTGAGGGCCTGATTTTGGATGACCCTACTAACCATTTTCTCATTTCCAACACTATTCCAGCATTGCCTTCTATGAAATTCCCATGGAGAAGCCATCACACATCTTCCAGGCCATTCTCTCGTGTGTGCTGCTCCTTACTTATCAGAGCAATTAAATAATACATTTTATAAGCTGAAAAAACCAAATGTGGGTCATGGCATGATGCGTAGCATCAGCACATGTAGTATCTCCTGAATCAGTGGTTGGGTTTATTGGCTTTACAAACAGAGAGTTCTCCCTAGAGCAGGGCTGGCAGTGCTGGAACCTTCCTGCTTCCTTCAGCTGCTGCAGATGGAGGGAAGGCTGCACTTCAGCCTCAGCACTTCACTTTGCCTCTATAGATCAAATTACACAAAAGGGATGGAGCCAGATGAAAAAGAATTTGAAAATTGCAGGGCATTCCTCACAGGTGTAATCTTGCAGTACGCAGAGAGTAAACGTTGGCTCCTGGCAGAACGCCCAGGGGAGCAGTAAACCCCGTCATACTGAAATAGATGAGATGATACTTGGTGTGACATTTAAATGCAAAGTTGCAGGGAGACAGCAAATAGTTAAGCTTTTGAAAGCATCATCTATATTTATTGCTTTGGTTTGTGGTGTTTATTTGGAGATAATCTCATCTGCTTGTGTTTTTTAATGTAATTTTTAGGGCACATAAAAGCTCTTTGACTAAAACATGGCATGTAGGAGGAAACTGCATGGAGAAGTTGCCCCTGGGAGTAGTCAGTTAAGTCAGTTTACTTCAGGCAGATCATAAAGCAGCTTTTGTTAAAAAAATAATTTAAACCCCCCTCTTCTCTGAGGTTTGCAAACCCAGAGTACTTCAGGGCAGGTGTTATGCAGCAGTCTGTAGCAGGCAGCAGAGTTGTACTGCAGAATACTGAAGGAAGAAAATTGAAGTATTGGGTTTCTATTGCTAATGTAAATTCCACTTAGAAACAAAATGTTCAGACAGGAGTGTCTTGGAGGCCTCTGGTCTTTCTTCCTAGTGAAAGCAGTTGTCACCTTGCTAAGTGTAGATAAAGCAAAAATAAGTCATGGCACTGAAGAACTGGATGCTGTGGCACAGAGGTGGAAGGAAAGTCTCTCTCCTGAGTGGTGCATGCCAAAATCCTCCACCTCCTGTAGATTCCTGGCTTCAGAAGCACCCAACCAACCCTTGCAGGCCAACAGGCACAGTAGTGTTTGGTGCTCTCAGACCAGTGGCTTTGCAATTACCATCCCAGGCATCTGCCTGAGTCTCAGCTCAACCCCCCGAGGCAATTCCACGGACTTGGTATTTTTGTTATTTTGCAGCTGTTACTTTTGGCTCTTAACCTCGCTGTATCTGAGTGTGTGCCTGTTCTGTGAGGTGCATGGATTGCTGTCTGGAGGTGCTGTGGTCTCCTTGTTGGAAATCCACTCCAATCCCCACCAAAATGGGAAACTTTCTTCACCACTTTGCCACCTGCTCACTGAGTTACAGCAATTAATCTGTGCCCTGTTGGCCATAAAATGTCTCTGCTTGGCTCTGCACTTTGTGTATCATCACAGAGGGGCAAGAATCCCTCTCCTGGGATATTCTACTCCTGTGCCACCCTCCCCTCCAGCCCTCCCACCATGAGACAGGGCAGAGATGCCCCTGACGTGGTGCTGGGGGCAGCTGACAGTGCCCATCTGCTGCTGCTGCCTGTGGGCTGGGCAGAGGTGGCAGCACTGCCACAGCCACAGCAGCTGGGGCCATTTCTGCCCTCACCCTCCCAAGGTGCCCATCAACAGCAGAATATCATGGAAGTGTTTGAAGGTTCTCCTACACTTAATTCACATGAATACCTTTTTTATTTCCTAGTCCACATGAAAACCATAGGGCTGGCAGAGTCTTTTCCATGCTGTTGGCTGTCAAGGAACTTACGGATTAGCTGAATTATTCAATGAATTAATTTTTTTTATTTTAATTGATTTGATATAGGAGAGGTTGGTTTCCCATTACATTTCCTATTTTCCCATTACATTTTCCCAGTCTTCTGGAAAAATGTTTTATGTCAAGGTACGTGTGAGGATAAACTTGGGAAAAGGCTGATTAGGCAAAAATGTGCCCAAAGTACTTCAAAGAAGAACTGTGAGCCATGGGAAAAATAACTTGGGAAAAACAGGGCAGAATTTACAAAGGTTGGGGAGCCACTGGTGGCGACAGTGCAGAGCCAGAGTGTAGATGTGATGCTAAAATAAACAGGTTGTACAGGCAAATTTGAAAAGGCAAAGCATTTTTTTTTCTGTTGATTGTATCTTAAAGAAAATTTCCCTTCAGGAAGTAGTACCAGAGTCAGTGAAGTTTCTTATTTAAAACTGCACACATAATGCAGGTTAGTAGCATTTTCCTATTCCTGCCCCCCCCTCCCTCCCCAGTTGTACGTTCACTGCTTTTTTGGGGAATTGGTGAAAGCATAGCTGCTAGGAAGTCCCATTCATTTTCTTATGCTTGAGTGGTTTCCTGATGACTGGGGTCACCCCAACACTGGTGACTTGCAGTTTCAGAAAACTTATGTAGAAATAATCCTAGGGCTGAAATCTTGGTTTCTGCCATCACTCTTTAAGGCACCTACTGCCCCTCACCCTGGTTAAGGCTGAGGTCTAAGAGCCTTTGCCATCAAGAACTGGAGCAGGGGTGTACTCGGCTCTGTCCCTTCCTGTGCAGATGTCCAGACCCCTCAGCAGGTGGTGTGGGGGGTGTGTGATGTGATGTGAAGAGCTCAGCTGCACCATCTTCAGGGGAAAAGGCCCTGGTCTACGATGCTGAGCCAGCCCCCAGGCCCTGTCCACACAAGCCAGGTCTGCTTGCACCCCTCCCCTGTCAACAGCTGTAGTAGGGACAGAGGGTATTAAGCA
>VZRX01007289.1:251127-263750 GCA_013398075.1 Notiomystis cincta | reverse complement strand
ACATGGTTTGGTGGTGAACATGGTGATGCTTCATTAACAGTTGGATTGATTTAGTTAAAATATTTTGTTCTTTTAAAATGTAACACAGAGAGCTGAACTTGGAAAAATAACATAATTTGTGCCAAAGAAAGAAAGAAAATAATACATTTGGAACAAATTACATTACTAGCCCATGTGTTAAGTGTTTCCTATTACATATTGACCCTGAGATTAGCTCAGTTGGTTACAGCATGGTGCTAATAACATCAAGGGTCAATTCCCATGTGGGCTATTCACTTTTGAGCTGGGCTTGATGATCTTTGTATGTCCCTTTCAACTCAGAATATTCTGTGATCTGTAATAATAGCCACACCCAAATATCTCAATCCTCCACATATTTATCAGTGTCAAATGGGAAAAAATGGGTGCTACCAATCCACACTCATATGCAACACTCAGACACCTCTTAAAAACTGTTCTATTGTCAAGTTAGTTTCACATAAACTAGGAATGCGAGATAACAACTTGTTTCCAAAAAACTCTTCAAGAAATGGATTACAAAATGAGAAGTGAAAGGAGGCTTGCCAACAGTTGTGTTTAGAAAGCAGCAGTATTTTTCTAGTCTCACTAAAATTATCTGTCAATCAAATGCTGAAATTCTGTTCTTTGCAGATTTTTCATTACGTGAGGATTGTCACATCAAGCACAAAACATTACTCACATTTATGTATATCATGCATGTGTGCAGAATAAACTAAAAATTCTTACACATTATTTCATCTCTGTGTAGTTTTACAGTAACCAAAATTGCAGTGTTGCAATAAGCTATATGTAAGCGTAAGCAGATAAAAAGGGGGTTGATAGATAAAAGTCTTTACAGAGAAAGACCTGGGAGTCCTGCTGGACACCAGGCTAGACAAGAGTCAGCAATAAGCCCTTGTGGCCAAGAAGATCAGGAGCATCCTGGGCTGCATTAGCAGGAATGCAGCCAGCAGGTTGTGGGAGGTGATCCTTCCCCTCTACTCAGCCCTGGGGGGGCCACACCTTAAGTGCTGTGTCAGTTGTGGGCTGCCCAGTACAAGAGAGATATGGAGCTGCTGGAAAGAGCCCAGCCAGTAACATTATTAAGAGATTCACACATCTCTCAGAATGAGGAAAGGCTGAGACAGCTGGGATTGTCAGTCAGGGCACAGCATATACCAACAACATAAAATGACAAGCAGCTGCGTAGTAGAAAGCATGCAGTGGATCAAGTAAGAGACTGAAGGAATAGAATTTGATACCTATTTATATGTTGTTCCCCTTTATTTACTGTAACTATGTATTTCTAGCCATTGGAGACAGGTTAAAATAAACGGTACCTTTGAGTTCCTGAAAATTGTCTTTTGCTTGTCCTCTAAAGAACACAATAAATGCATAAATAACACTATAGTTATTCATTGTACATAGCTCTCCCTTGTACAATACATAGCACATTATGCTTAAGAAGAGTGGATTTTACCAGCTATAACAGGGTCAAAATTTCTGATCTTTGCACACATACCCACAACCACATATGTACATGAGCATGTCTTTATCCAATTAAGTGCGTGTGTTGTAAGAAAGTGCCATTTAAGAGCATTTGCATATTTTCCCTTCTGGAACACTGTAAATGAAGAATTAATCATTTCCTTAAGCCCTAGTCAACGTTGCTTCACTAGGAAATGGCAGCTGAACATCTGGTAAACAGAAACTACAATGAAAAACGTTCATTATACACAACAAAAATCTGAATTATGAACAAGGCAAATCTTCAAGCCTGTCCTTTGTATATAAAGGCTGAGCAGAATTTTTACCATGCAGATATATACTCCAGATATGTTTGCCATGTCTAGAGAAAAAATGGAAGCAATTTAATCTTTAAAGATAACATGGAGTCAGAGCATTTTTGGAGGGGATCTTAAACTTTTTAATTCACAGAAAGAACGGAAAAAACACCTCACCTGGAAACAGAAACACACAGAAGGAAACACAGGAACATTCCTCTATTCTGTGTGTTCAAAGTTCTTCTGCCAGACCATTTCTTGGGGTGCAACTCTTATTCCATTAAGGCCAAACAGGATGAACATATTGTAAGACTACTTATTATTGGCACATAATGAGAGATATACTCCAGGCTCTGTAGAAAACTTCATCGCAAAACCCTTGTCTATTGGAATCAGGGCTATTTTTTGCTACAGAAAACCTTCATGCAACTTCATTTTGTTAGTGCTAACAGCAGTTCATTTAACCTTGTGAAATAAATGTGAACATAAAAATGTAAGCATCTGTGAAATCATATTTGCCATTGCTCTAAACCATATTGAGATCCTAACATTATTTATGCAGCCTTTTTTGTTAATTTAAGGGTTTTTTCTGAGTTGCTACTTTAGGGCTTCACTTTTAAGTTATTATTGATTTAACCATTTGCATAATCATATATATTCACTGACAAAATTAAATTCCCATTTTTCATCATGTCATTGTTTTCATTGTGCAAGTCTGTTTGTATTTATAACCTAAATAAGCAAGCTTGTTTAAAAACAAAACAAAATAAAGCAAAACAAAACAAAACCAGGATACCTGTTCATATTCATTTAGTTTAACACTTACTTTCATTTTTACTATAGAAGTCCAAGCAAAACCAAGACCTATGAATAGTGAAGTCCCAGCTAATACACTACTTTTCTGTCTTCTGATAATGAATTATTTACCTGTTCTTCACAGATTGTAGGAAGAGTGAATGTATTACCTGTGCTCCTCCACAAATTAAGGAAATTTGACTTCTGACACGAAGAAAATGCAATTAGCTCTGTAGTTGCTACTCTAGAAGACATACATGGCTTGCTCTAATATTAGTTAATAACTCTGTAATAATCAGATTGCTTAACTCACAGCAAAGAAACACCTTTGGGGCTAAGTATCATGAGGCTTGCTATAAGGTTATTAATATTGACGTTAATTGGAAGAATGATTATAAGAAGTGACATAAAAGAGTAAGGTAAAAAAAGTGTGAAACATGGATCCAGAAATGTTGAAAAATTACAATTAAAAATCTAGTTTCTAAACAGTACTACAATTGATTTGTTCTGATAAGACTACTATTTAAAAATCACCAAAATAAGTTACTGAAGCTTGTTATTAGAATCATTAACTGATGTATTCTTCTGTATTACTTTATTAAAAAGAAGGCTTTTTCCTATTTTACTCTTGCTATGTAAGTTACAAAGCCTATGTGAGGTTTTTTTTTGTGTTAAGCACTTAGAAATTTGAAACACTAGGGTAAATAACTTAGTATTAAGTACTAGCTATCTACAGAAGTTGAGGTAGCATAAGGTAGTGTTATGTATTTTTAAACACTTCTAAATTCTCTATTTTTTATTTATATATCTTATATATCTTTTCCTATAGAGTTATATCTTAAAAATTCTGACCAGTGTATTTATTGCTCTTCCAAACCTACTTAAATTCTTTTGTACCCTAAGTTATTATAAAATATATATCCTCTGATATAAAGGATAAACCATATTTTCTTTAATTCAAATTTTAAGCAAAGCTTCTAGGAGAAACAACCAACATTTTTAATTTGCTTATCTCTCTCACATTTTAAATAATGAATAAGTTAAATTAACAAGAAAGCATATTTAAAACAGCTGGTACAAGCAAAGTTTGGTAAGTTGTAATGAGTTTTGCCTTACATAGTAATAATTCTGTGTATATTAAAAGCATTTAGGAAGTATATGCAAAAAAAGTAAGATTTTCATCGTATTTGAATAGCACACCAATAGTAAAGAGAAGCTTACATTTTCATTCAGTGCAAGTTCTGGCTTAAAATATTGCTGGTATCTAGACATGCTGTGTATTTATAACTCTAAATGAACTGTACTGTAATTTGTAACCACAAAGAAAATTATCTTAAATGGGAATACTTGCTATTTGCACTGCAGGTCTCTATACACAACCATTTCATGAATTGGTGCTTTGCTAAAAAATCATAATTATTGCTGCACTGGACATTGATAATTTTAAAGTGACACTTTTTATAAAAGTATATTTGGTGAAATCTTAGTTCTCTTAAAATTGAATCACAACTCATGCTGGTAACAGGCTTCTCTTAAAATTATTTTAGATTTCATGTTACAATTAACATGCCACTAAATTCTGGCCTATGTCTTTAAAATTTAACTCATTTCCATCACTACTTAGACATGATGGTTTTCACAGTCCAGTGTAAATCCTGCTGGGATTAGTTTTCCATCGGAGATTCATCTGTAACATGCTGAGGCATGCAAACATGCAGCAGGCCTTTTGCTAGTATTGACACAGATATTCCATTTGAGCATGGACAATGTTAAATATTATAGATGTATTACAGTTGCAGAGAAAAGGAAAAATATTCAGTAACAAATCCAAACCTCTGTGGATTTATAGTTTGTAGTAAATTCAAAATATTGTTTTAGAGATGCTCATATGAACATGGGAAGAAGATAAGAGGTATTTAAGAATAATCATTAATATAAACAAATGTTACAGTCTAAGTGTTTTAAAAGTTGTTGATGTGAATAAGGAAAGGTTTTTCTTGGGAAAGATGAAGAATTTAAGGGAACAAAATAAGATTAGATACTGGCCCAATCCAGCAATAATTTCATGACAACAAGCCAAAGTCAGTTTGAGACCTCTTACATAGTTAATAATTGGTGATAGGTATTTTTTTTGTCTCTATTTCCTGACCTCTGCCATTTATTCTGTTTATACCTTTCTTCTGTTCCTCTCCTAGAGAGCTTACTAGGAAATGTGCCAATCAAATCATCTTCAACACGACAGGTGCTGAACAGCACAGGAAAACTAATGAAAAACAACAGCCTTAAGTTGTTTGTGCAAAATAAACCAAATAACTAATCCAGCTAGTGACAAACATTTGGGTATCAGCCTTTGATCAGTGTATGTGGTTTGACGTTTAGCTCAATTGTTCAATGGCTAGTGAAAGGTCATGAGCACATTCCTGTTAAACCAAAGTACTTACAGGAACTTGACCCCCCCTAAAAACTTGTCCAAAGCTTTCAGCTTGCCCCTAGATCTCAGGTAACAGGAGAGCTGTGGGAATTAACTGTGATATTCCAAAAGAATAGTCTAGGTACTGACAGACAGAAAGAGCATCTTGCTTTTGAATTACAACCCTGGTGTTGCAGTTGGTAACTTTTTAAATAAAGTAAGAAAAGGCAGAAGAACAACTACAGGTTTCCATAGAACAAAACTATCTCCTGCCTTAGCATAACAGCTCATTCAAATTTAGACCTTAAGCATACAACCTTTATCACATCAGTACACTTCAAGCACCACAAAGTGCCAGTTTTGCCAACCTCTGGCTAAAAAGCAGGGGAAAGTTAAAGAAACAGGTAGTTCCAAAAATACTTCAAACTAAATATCCTTAGAAGCTCCTAGACATTCAAAATGTTATTTGATGTCAAGCCTCCTCTTTTGAACTTTCACTCATCCCTACTTTAAATTTATAGAACATCTCATTATAATAAAGCACATTACAGGAAAGTTGTTTGGAAGAATGAGAACATGGATCCACACTCACCTGAATTTGCAAATCTTATGGCTTGACTGTGTTCTTTTTCAGAGATGTGCCATCATTCTTTACTTTTTGATTTAGAACAATATGCACAGAAGTTTAAAATACAGTGAAAACTTCCCCATGTATTTAGCTCATACAGTTAGACAGTTGCTGATGCCCCAGGAATGTGCATGTCTTTGTGAAAAAATTCATCATCTTTTCTGTTGAGAGTTTTGGCATTCTGAACCCAGTGTCACAGCTCCTGGAGAGACACTGGGTGCCTGAAATAGACAGGTTTGGTTCCCTAAAACAGGAATTTCAGTGTCCCCAGATTCTGAATCACTAAACACAGCATAATTTTCTAGAATTTACCCCAAGACAAAAGGAAAAAAATGCAGTATTTCAGATGTTTATGTTTGATACATGTTCTCTCTATTGGAAACTAAATCTCAGTGCTCTTTTCACCTTTTCTTGACACACAGCTTTCAATTACCAAAACTAAGAATATGCAACTGCTTGATAATGCATAACTGAAGTTGGTTCATACACTAAAAACTTGGATCAGTCTGTTTATCAGGGTCAGGTAGTGATAGCTGCATCCACAAATTAAAAATTCATAGCAGCTTCTGATTGCAAGAGAATTTCTGTAATACTTATGGTCTCAGAATGGCTTGTCATAAGAATCAATACTTTCTGGGAAAAGCATAAATTGTATCCAACAGTCTAATTCACTTGTTGCATAACACAATTTAGAAATAAGTCACCAAAAGTCAAGTACAAGCACTGCTTTGAAATCCAAATTATTTAACTGAAAAATCAATGAGAGTTTACTTTTGAGTTTTTTTTACTAAAAACTCTATGTCACTTAAAAAATTAATAAAGAGGTTGTAGGACAAGAAATAAAAGAGATATATTTTAATTTTGCCAAGGGTTGCCACCATTTTAAAGATGTGGTTTACTAGAAGGGACAGAGAGAGCGAGAAAAGGAAAGTGTAAAAATGGAGACAGACTAGATAAACTGAGAGATAAGATCATGACCCACCTTCCTCATTTTTATGGACTTATTCAAGTCTCAGGTTTTTTCTCTGCTTCTGAATATCTTTGTCTTACTCTGTTTTGAGAATCAGAACATGATTTTAAGAGCACCAGCTCCATATTTTAGTAAGGGGTTTCTCCTCTTCCCGAAAAATGCAGGTTAATAATAGATTTCCAGCGTACTAAAGGACTGTTAAGAAGGGATTTCCATTATGAAACATTTGTACAGATAAGAGGAAAGGGAATAGTATTCTTACAATAAAATCCTAACTTAATACTTCATATTCAAATGCTAAGAACTCTTCCCCTCTTTCTCTATTTTTAACACATAGTTAAAATTAATTTTAGTGTTATTTAGGATGAGACAATAAAATATCAATCGTTTGTGCTGTAAGTTGACTGTACTATGAGCTTAGCTAAGCAATACTTTAAGAAATTATAACTTTGGATTTTATGATTCTATCTGTATTTGGTATGGTAGAGGTTAAACACTCTTTACCTCTTTGCTCATATTTCATATGAGAGAAAGAAAAGGCTTTTCTCTCTGATAGCAGGAAATTTAAAGACTTTCATTCTAATCTTGTAAGGCTGTAAAAATATTTAATCTTACCTATAACTTTTTCTGTCTCATTTCCACTCCCTGGGAGAGCTTGATCTTATTAAGGGCAATCTTTTGCAATTTGCATTTTGCTGGCCTTCCTGGAGTTTGCCTCTTATTACTTTAATGAAGTTCTATTTCTGGATATTGGAGGTGCTTGCCTACAGGACTTCAGGAGGCTCACATCTTTTAATGGTATTGCAAACACTGTACCCACTAGCCCTATTTATTAAATCTATTACAATTTATGATGCTGGTACATAGTTAGAGCTTTTCTTCATGCTTTGGATTTCAGCAGCATATTGATGGGATCAGCAACTCATCAATAAGCAACGCAAAAAGATCTGTTGTGACTGAAATTTTTTACGAGTGTGATATATTATTTTTCTTTTCCTACTGGTGTGATTATAATTGTGTCATTATTAGGCCACTGACCCTCTCTTTCTTTTTCTCTCTTCTTTCTGCTCTCCTCTCTCTGCTCTCTTTTCTCTTCTCTCTCTCTTCTCCCTCCTTCTCTGCACCACTAAAAATGTAACATGTTCTTCTACTCATGGAGTTCTACCCAGGCCCTGGCAGGAGCTGGATGTAGGGTTGGGTTTGTGCAGCCATTGTGCTAATGGGATGATTCTGAAGGATACTATAAACCCACAGGAAAACAAAAAGAAAATCCAAAACAGAAGACAACCCCCAAATTTGAAGTGCAAACCTGATAGGAATGTGAGGACACAGTGGTGGATCCTGGAGGGATGCACTGAATCAGAGAGATTTAAATAGGGGAAAGCATTAGAAAAACAGGATGGGCAAGACAGAAAGGGAATTGAAGATTCAGAGCAACAAGAGAAGGAAGGGACATAACCTCTGACTAATCTCTATGAACATTTGTAGATCTTTATAAAATCTAATTTTGATCATCTTCTGTTAACAGGTTAAACTGAGAACTGAGAAATGCTGTGGAGAAATGTGTTTCCTGCAGGCTGAAAGAAAAAGACTGCAAGAGCACTGTGAGAACTGGACATAGATCACCGGAGTGTATTTTCCACCAGCTGTCTCAGGCATATAAATATATGGCCATGGTTTGTCAAGACACACATGCAAGATCCCTACTCTTCCTTTTTCATCTACAGTCATCTCTTTTTTCTGTCCTGAGGCACAGCAATTCTAGGTGAAATAATTTTAAAATGCTGATATCTAGAAAATCAAAAAAACATACAAGTGATTAAACTATTAGAGGTTATCCAAGGGAGGGCAACAAAGATGGGGAAGGGCCCCGAGGGGAAGCCGTGTGAGGAGCGGCTGAGGGCACTGGGTCTGTTCAGCCTGGAGCAGAGGAGACTGAGGGGAGAGCTCAGTGCAGTTACAGCTTCCTGTGAGGGGAAGGGCAGGGACAGGCACTGAGCTCTGCTCTGTGGTGACACTGACAGGACCTGAGAGAATGGCCTGAAATTGTGTCAGGGGAGGTTTGGGTTGAATGTTAGAAAAAAGTTTTTCACCCAGAAGGTGGCTGGACATTGGGACAGGCTCCCCAGGGAAGTGGTCACAGCACCAGCCTGTCAGAGTTCAAGAAGCATTTGGACAATGCTCTCGGACACAGGGTGTGACTCTCTGGGATGGTGCTCTGCAGGGCCGCGAGTTGGACTCGATAGTTCTTGTGAGTCCTATTCAACTCAGAATATTCTATGATTCTGTGATGTACAACTCCATCTGGTTTAATAAGGCAGGAAATTAATTTTCTCAGTGCAGTCTCAAATAGAAGTTATACAAAGAATTCATTGCCATTAAATATTATGGTCACAAATTACTTCTTTTTCAGGATTTTCCCAACGTTTCTTCAGCATTTTCACCATTTGAAAAAATAATAACCAATGCCTGGTTCCTCTTTTTACAAAACTTTGGTATACAGTGCATGCTGAAACTCATTGTACTTGTTTGCAAGAGAGGAGCTTTGTGCATGTACAGCAGAACTTTCCTTAAAATATTTTATTAAAAATATTGAGAAACAAAAGTACAAAGACTTACTTGTCTTCTAAATAAAGAATATTTCAAATTCATTTTACTTTATGTATCTCACTAAATTATAGGTTTGTATTTTTTACTTTGACCATTTGCCCAGAAGAATGTAAAACTCTAAGTTGATGCAATAGCATGAAATTTAATTTTTCATAAAAAATCAATATTATTCTGGGTGTAGGATTGGTTTCTTTTTTGTTTTGTTTTGTTTTTCTTTTTTTTTACCTTTAACTGAAAACTTTAGTATATAACTTTTAGAAGTGTAGTATCAGGGTTAACTTAGGCAGAAAAAAGTTTCTTTGAACCAGATGTTTCAAAAAGGAAGTGTATAATAGTATAATTGTTAAAATGCAAATTTAAATAAGTTATGTATCTGCAAATAAATGATACTTTCTGAAAAATGAATGAAGAACTAGAAAATATCAATGCTTTAAAACGCTGAACATTAGAAGTAACTTAAAAAAATTACTTCAAGGATTATTCCTGCTTTTTTTTCACTCACAGAATATATTTATGTTTGAAAGGTAATACAGCTGAGGAAAACACAGCAGAGCTCTGTAACATTCTGTACATCAAGAAATCATGATGAGATAATTGATAAGAAGTGCACCAGAACATCTTGCTGTTTTGGCATTTCATTAAGCATGCATACTCTGAACAAGAATAAAGAGTATTTGTTTACTGGTATGTATGGGAAAAGCCAGTATAAGCATTATTCTGGATTACCTACCACAATTGTATTCAATAATATATGAAAAAGAAGGTTTCAATTTTCTAAGACAAACAGGATGGTACTTATTAGAATACAAACCCTTAATTCCTAATGAATAGTCCCTTCATCTAAAACATGAAGATGAGAGGCAAACTGGGACTTAAATTAAAAAAAAAAAAAGTAAGAAAACATTTTGAATGACCATTCCATTAGTACGAAATTACAGAATAATAAAAACTACTTGAATATTGAAGCTGCTGAAGGGTCTGGAGCACAACTCTCACGAGGACTGGTTGTTTATCCCAGAAAAATGAAGGCTCAGGGGGACCTAATCTCTCTCTGCAACAACCTGAAAGCAGAGTAGTAATGTGGGGATGGGTGTCTTCTCCTAAGTAACATGTGACAGGAAATGAGTAAATAGCCTCAAGTTGTACCAGGGAAGTTTTTGATGGGATTTTAGGGGAAAAAAATAAATTATGAAATTGGTTATCAAGTACTGGAGCAAGCTGTCACCATCCCTGGAGGTATTTAAACGTTGTGTATATGTGGCACTGAGGGACATGGTTTAGTGCTTGGCACTGCTGGGTTAACAGTTGGGCTTAGAGGTGTTTTGCACCATAGGTGGATCTCTGATTCTAACCATGGCCTGGAGACATTCCCAATATACAATTTCTCAGCTATAACCATGTAAGCATTTCTGTGATTTTACGCTTCTGGAGAATGATGTTTCCCAAGTGTCCTAGTTTTGGATGGGATAGAGTTAATTTTCTTCCTAGTAACTGGTACAGTATTGTGTTTTGGATTTAAGATGAGAATAGTGTTGATGACTCACTGATGTTTTAGTTATTGCTGATCAGAGCTGACATGAAGTCAAGAACTTTTCAGCTTCTCATGTCTCCTGCTACTGAGTAGGCTGGGGGGCATAAGGCTGTAAGAGGACACAGCTGACCCAAACTGACCAAAGGGCAGCTTGTAATGTCACACATAGCATATAAAATTGGGGGAAAACTGGCCAGGGGTGTACTGCTTGAGAACAGGATGGCCACTGATGGCTTGGTGATCAGCAATTGGTTTTATTTGCATCACTAGCGCTCCTTGGATTTAATCTCTCTCTCTCTCTAATGATTTCATTTCAATCATTAAATTTTTCTCAGCCCCCAAGTTTTCTTACTTTTAGCCTTCCAATTCTCTCCCTGACACCTGCCAGGATATGAAGTGAGCAAAAAGCTCTGTGGTGCTTATTTGCTCTCTGGGGTTAAACCTTGACATAGAAATTAAATCTGCAGTACATTTTTCTCTTACCTACAGATTAGAGGCAAAAAGGGATAACAAAGATATTCTGATATACCCTTGCTAAATAAAGGCTGTGTTTGATGTATGTTCTGCTTTTCTAACAGTCTAGAAACTGAAGAAAATTTTGGGATTGAAAACATTATACACCTAAGAAAAAAATCATACAGCTGACAATAGCAGTGAAATAATTGGAGCAATTTGAAAAGATAAAAGGTTTAGACAACTATTGTAAGGAGGGGATATATTCAATAAAGACAGGAGAGAAAAGCCTAAGACTGTAAAAGTCTGGGTTTTCCTAGGATCCATGATATTCAGTACACTTCAACTGGATCAAAACTAATATCATATCAAACAACTACTTGTATTAATGACCCAGTTTTAAAATAAATTTCTGAATATTTTTTTCCTGTCATGTATTTATTTGAGCTTTTTGTCTAAACCCAAATTTAATCTAAATTTTTATCATGCAAAGCAGTTGGGAATGGTGACTCCAGAAACTCCTCCTAAACTGGTGGTGGTTTTGGTACACTTCTTGAATCATTCTTCATAATGTTCAAAGCCACTATTAGTACTACAATTTCTCCCCAATTTTTTCTTTTAAAACTTTTCTGGCAAAGGGATGTTTTTATTGATAAAAGATCACACTAAAAAGCTTGTTTCTTTTGCACAGTTCCTTTCTGTCCTTTGTTCAGTTACAATTCAGTGTTACTTAGAATAAACACAAGATTTTTTTAATCTCTCTTAATGAAATGCATGCAGATACTAATAGAAATAATATAGATTTTTTTAATTGACTAAGGTTTAGTGGAGAAAAACTGATAGCCTGGAAGGTAGGAAAACAAACTGGGAATACAGCCAGAACCAACAGAAGTAATATAAAGCTGGGAACTTGGAAGCTACAGGTGCACATAATGAAGTCTGAGGAGAGAGATCTGAGTTTCTACATGGTAGCAGGTACTGTGAGAAGGTGTACTTGGCCTACTGCTCATAATTACAGTTATTAATGAAGTTGACATATTTAAATCATGTAAAAAACAGTGTCTCAATTATTGTTCATTCCTCAAGCATGAAACAACTATCACAACATGACTAAAAAGCATATGTCCACAGCCAGAGGAGACTGGGAATGCTGCCTAGGTAATAAAATGAAAATGCCAGACACTCTGATATGCCTTTTGTATCTTTCCCCTGTGGGTACACATGCAGAATGTGCATTATTGTTCTCTATAGCACCGGGACTTTTGCTTGCAGATGCTTTGCAGTTTTGGACTTATTCAGAAATCATTTAGTGACAGTCATCCCAGATGTATAACTAACCAGCAAGTGGCAACAGAGTAAATCAAAAAATGTATTGTGTTTTTCTCTGCTGTACAAAACATGACATTGTTTATCCTAACAAAAGGCAAAAAAAAAAAAAAAAA
>VZRX01007289.1:196711-251032 GCA_013398075.1 Notiomystis cincta | reverse complement strand
TGTAAAAAACATGAAATTTTTTACCCAAAAAAAAGGAAAAAAAAAAAAAAAAAAAACAAAAACAAAACAAAACCAAAACTAAACTAAACAAAAAAGACTAACAACACCCCCCTCTCCCCTCCCCCACAATCAGCTCAATATTGGAAACTCAGTGTCTTACACTATTTTTGTATTTTAGGTCTAAGCTAATTTTAAGAGGAAGTTTGATGTTTCTGATCTTACTTTTTAAAATATTGCATGCACTTTATTAGTCTGCAAACACTAACATCAGGAATCATCTTATAATATTAATCTAATGAGAAATTGATAACAGTTTTGCAAATCCTAAAACTGTTCTACAAAGTCTGTAAAGTGCAGATACTTGTTTCAAAGGACATTTCAGGTATAGCCTATGAGCTCATAAAATCAAAGAAGCCAGACCCATTGAAACTTTTGCAGTCCTCCACCAGTGTTTTTTTCTTTGTTTGTTTTTTCTTCATTGTTTCTATTTCTCAGTAATTGTGTTTGAGCAAGGTTCTTGAACACCACTCAGCACCTGATGCATCAAGGAACACGTATCAAGAAACAAAATATCTCTGCCCATAGTACTCAGAATGAAGGAACTGAAAATAACTCCTTACTAGGTTTTATTTCCTATCACTAAGTGAACTACATCAAGACAGATGTTACACTGAGATATAAGTCAAGCTTGTCACACAGTCAGGCTACCTAAAGCACCTAGGCACTCACCTCTCAAAGAAAATGTGCTTTCTATGGTATCTGCCAGTGCAGTGCTGACAACTAGCTGGTTCCTTCATGCTTCAATTCAGTTCAATAATGTATCTCTGCCAACAGGCAGATTGTCAGTAAGAATGGTCTAATTTAAGTTTGTGATGTCTTTTAGAGCTTGGGGCAACATGCGAATTTTTTCGAAGCACAAATGTCGGGTGTCATCGAATGGTACGACATGCACTGTTATGGACCAGTAAGGGTTAAGCTCTTTCAATCACTTGGCATGTTTTGTCTGGCTCTGTTAAATGGATCACTGATTTCCTAGTGGGCACAAAACCAGACAAACATATGGACAACATTTATAGGCTATCAGTACATTTACACTTAATTTGAGTATCTCAGCTGACTAATGAGGGACAGACTTAAAGCCAGAGATTTCCAAGCTGTTGTCCATACTGAGATCCCAAACTGCTGTTTCAGAAGACTTGCCCTTTATGAATCTATTAGCCAAAGCAATTTAAAACCAACCATGTGTTCATATGTTTCTTCTTGTCATGGTTCTTATGGTTCAGACTCATTAGTGTTTTAGTTTACCCAAGCTTTGGACATGAATTTCTCAGCCATCCTCACTTAATTGTGCTTTGCCATACAGTGGTCTCAGTGCACACAAATCCAATCATTTCTGAAAGAAACTGAAACAAAAGATGTGCCCACCTAATGCTCTCCCTAAGTCCAAAAATTTGCAAACTCCTCCCTCCAAACAAGTATATAGTTTGCAGCCAGGTTTCACACATTTTTTTCGTTCTGGGGTTATCTGTGTTGCTTGCTAATGTACCATTACCCTTAATTCAGGTGTGTTAAAAATATGAGTGAAAAAGACAGAATTTTTCCTTTTTGAGTTTTGGAATCTGAAATGGGTTTGGATTTCTGATGTCTTGTGTTCTGATCAACACATACTATGTTTACACAGAATGTCCCCACTGTGACTATTTCAGACTTTCGGTTAAGTACCTATATAACTAAATTTACAGAACTTTTTTGTTTTTTAAGCAAGAAAAGCATAGAAATGTGACATAAAGTCATGTATAATCTAGTCACTAGTAACTAAAAGTCCGATTCTATCCTGGCACAAGTCAATCTTAAATGTTTTTACTATAAGATTGGAGCAAAAGATCCTGAGCTTCTTTTCCTTGTGTACTCATTTGACTCAAGTCAAATGGTTCTTAAATAAACTACTGCTTCATTTTCTAATGGAGATATTTTAGCGTCACTTTATGCTGATGTAATTTTCTCCACCTAAGTGATTTCAACAAGTGTGGATCACCTTTTTTATCAATTCTCAATGTATAATAGTTCTGCAGTGCAATTCTAGGACTCTATTTTTGTTTTTTCTACACCTGTTAACCATTTCCATAAAGATTCATATCACTGTAGTGAAAGGTATATATTAAACTGTGGGTATTTTGATGAGATACAGGTATCAAGTTTCTGTACTGAAAATTCATACATAAGTAGACACTGGAAGGGACCTCTGGAGATTGTCTAGTTCCCCCTGTCCTGTTTACAGTAGGGTCTATAACAGGTGCTCAGAACTGCATCCAGTTGGGTTTTTGATAAATCCAAAGATGGATACTCCACATCTAGGCAAACTATTTTAGAGTCACCTTTAGAGTAAAAAAGATTTTCTTTACATTTTAAGGGAACTGACGTTGTTTCACTTTGTGGCCTTTGCCCCTTTGACTGGGGGCCACTGTGTACTGAGAAAAGTCTGGTTCTGTCTTCTTTACTTGCTGGGATGCTGCAGGGGTTAATGTACTGGCACCTCAGATGGGCGCACAGTTGGATTAATTTCTCAGAAAAAGTGTGATAGTTTTCTCCATGATTCTGTCCTCTTGGCACCTCCTTATTTTTGTGGATAGACTGAAGTGGGCCCTCTGCAGCCCTAATGTGTTTATCAGAAGGTCTCTCTAATCTAAATCACTTGTATTCTTTGCTTCACAACTGTTTATCACTTCTTCACTAGATTTTGGTTGGCCAATCTGTTGTCAAAGATACTTCTGTCCCTTTTGATCAAGTCAATCCCACATCTTCCTAGCCTCAATCCTGTGAGAAGGTCCCATAGTCCTGAAGATGAAACTCTGTTTTCAAACCATTTATGTAAGCAGTCGTTGACCAGCAGGATTTACCCACACCCTCTCAAGCACTTTCTCTCATTGTAGAGGAAAAAATTGGAGCACCCATGTCCTTTATCATGCTTCTGGAGACAAGGAGTCACCAGTGTTCCAGATCTGTTCCAGGAGTGTTCCAGGCCTGCACTGCCCGTATCATTAGTACCTACATGGAAGAGCAGCAAGAGATGGTAGTCCAGGGCTGGACAAGCCTTGTTAGTCTCACCATGACATCCCAAATCCAAGTCCTTGGAAAGCAGCAATCCTGCTTAAACAACAGGTAGTACTGGCAGATGGGGGCCTTCATCCTCAGCATGGAGTCCCCCAGTACTGTCACTTGCTGTTCTTTATCCTGCTGCTGAGAGCTTCAGGCTCAGCTGCTTTGGACATGTTTTTGGCATAATTCCCAGTCCCTCATCTGCTACAGGGACAGTGAACCTGTTCTGCATATTCATAACAGAAAATATATGATAAACTTCTTAAGTTCTTTTCATGTTTTGTTTCTTCTTGGTTTGGTTTTTTGGTGGTTTGTTTTTTATTATTATTATTCCCAATACTGAAGGTCTGAATAAAAAATTGTGGTATGAATTGGCATTTCCTCAATTAGAAGAAAAAGAAAAAAAAAAGTAGGTGGAATGCAAAGAATTTCTTCATGTCACTTTTCTATCTCAGTCATTCTTGTTCTCCTGACACTCAATGGTTCCACTGAGCATGTGTGAATGAGTAAAAATCAAACATGAAATTCAGTATTTCTCCCAGGGAAGTTGCAATGGTCTTTATGCTTCAGACTACATTATATACATTTGTTAAGAAAGTGAATCTACATTAATATGGTGAAGCTTTCACTTCAAATAATCTGCTTTGCTTATGAACAGAAACATATTTCTATACAAATTAACCTGAAAAAGAGTAGTAGATTGAAATACTAGGGCTACAGTTCCTGACTAGAACAGAATTAATCTGGATGGAAACACATTGAGACATTCGGGGAACTGCTAGCTGGTGCTGAAACCAACATAGAAATGCATTTATGTAATATATCAAGTCCTTGCCTTAGCATAAAAAAATTCATAAATTATTTAAAATGTTAGTAGAGAAATCTAAATAAGCTTCCCTTTTTTATAACAGATCCAAAAGGTGATGGAGATGCCTAACTCATTTTAAAGTCTTGGCTTCATGCCTCAAAGAAGCAAATGTATATGTAATAAGTACTTCAGAAATCTTCTGGTTAACCCCAAGTTCTGATGGATGTATGTGCAAGTGTGTCCCTGCATAGGGCTTCAATAGCCCTTACAAAACATGTATGAAGGCAGCACTTGAAGGAATGTGAGAGAGAAATGAGGAAACAATCAAAGGCTATAATGACTATTTTGAAAGGAAATTTTGATCAAGAGTTTTGATCTCAGTCAAACCCACATCTGGTGTAATCTCGCATTTTCACAATTCCATAACTGTCTTGCAAAAATCAATTAATATGATTACTCACTAAATGAATGAAATATTTTCCCAATACTTTCAGAGTCAATTCTCCTGTAAAAGGATAAGCTATTAGAATAACCTTGAAAGTTACATTTTCTGGGAAATATCTCAGCATATTTAAGATTTTTATGTTATACAAATAAAAGAGATTCTATACAGCCACAGTATATCTTTAATATAATTTGGGGTTTAATTTTTTTTATTTGAAAGAGGATAGCTAAGCAACAGAAACAAGACTAACTGACTCTTAGAAGTAACTCAGTGCCTAGTAGTAAAAGACATGGTAAATTGTCATCGGTGTTCTTCAGCTCCCTCTTTTCCATTGTCATAAGTGAAACAGGATAATAATCAAATGCTAAAAAACAAACAAACAAACAAACAAACAAGTAATACTGCAAGATATGGACCCTGGCCAGGGCCACTACATCAGGTTGCTTCCAAGGATGGGGCACTCATAGCTTCTCTGAGAAACCTGTTCCTTTGATATCACACGGTAAAAAGTTTTTAGTCGGAATCCTTGGAACAAAATATTAAAATCTAAAAGAGGACAGATTGCAGAATTCTAAAGTTACTTCTAAAGTAATAGAAATAGAATAACAAATGTTTCTCTGGGCTATTTTCCCTTCCAAATGCTATGTAATTTTTCCATGCCTGAAGAGATTACCTGCTAGGGAGACCTAGTGAAACTAGAAAATGGCCTCGTGGTCTTTGGATGACAACCATTAATACATAACTTATCAGTTGTACATATTTTATGTGAATTATTTCTTTTTTTTTTAGTAGAAAAAGAAATAAGATCCTGTTCTTTATTCCTGCAGAATTAGCTTTTTTGTGAAAGAGACACCATAGTGTAATTTGTAATTGATGGAGCAGGAGTACCATTCACATTATGTCTAGAAAAGCAAACAGTCATATACTTCAAGCAAAACACCCTCCCTGCTATACGGAGAATTTACTCCATATTTAATTAATTCTTCCAATTAATTCTTGTGTGTTGTGTGGCAAAGACATAGATATGGAAAGCTTTCAGAGAGTGACTGAGCACCTATGAATTTCACCTTTTAACTTATTTCAGAAAAATTTCCTCGTGGACCCATACCTTTCCATGACCTTCTGCTGCATAAATCTGCTGAGTACATACACTTAGGTACTTCTCTGCAGATAAATGTCCTTTTGTAGAATTCACTTCCGTATGAATCAATGACATTTTTGTACTTACAAGTCCCTCTAATACCTCTGTCAGTCTTTTAATGCCTGCAAAGGTAAAAACTCTTCATTTCACACCTCAAATGTTCTCTCTGTATAGTGCACAAATCAAATTTAGGGTTATGTTTTCCACAAGTAGGCCACAGTTCTCCAGCTTCTTCCTTATGTTGTGAAGTTCTTCACTTCTTTCTCTGCTGTCACTGATTTTCTCTGTCCAGCCTCCTCACTGCAGGCAAAACTTAAAGCACACCATCTGGGACTACCTTCCTGTATCTTTGCCACATTGATTTGCCTTCTGTTCACAAGTCTCATTGGAAAGCCAATCTTTAACTTCCTCCTAAACTCCATCTCCTCCACTTTGTGACAGTTTTATTCATTCTGTAGAATATTTAAAATTCAGTTTATGAAAATGAAAATAGACGGCTTTCACTCCTATGGTATTTACTGACATTGCTGGCTGAAGCTACAAATTTTTATATATGCCTTGTTTCAAAAAAATCAAATGAAAGCATGTTAAAATAATGTAATAAATAAAATAAATAAATGGAAATATGATACTTGTTTGCCAAAATCAAGTTTCAATTAGATGAGTAAGCCATAAGACATCATAATCACTCTATCCAAGTAATGCATAATATTACAGATCAATACCAAGGATATTATCCTAAGTGAGTAAATCAATAGTTAATATTGCGTATTCCAATGTCTTTGACTTAACTGGACTTATTAGAGCATAATGGAGTACATCCAATAATGACTAAGGTTTGAGTCTTTTTACTGTTATATTCACTACAGTACAAGGCAGAGGAGGGAGGCATTTCAATAGATCTTAAAAAGACCTTTTATTGAAGGACCATGAAGACATTGTTCCTTTTTTCTTTTCTTTTTTTTTTTTTTCCCAGCTAAATATAAGTGGAAGATGAAATATTTCAGGGATGGCAAGTCAAGTCTTCAGGGCAGCACAGTGAGTTGTATTAGCAGCAAAATTTTGCAGAAGTAGTGCTGCAGTGGCTAGTTTTTTAGATTGCTGTATAGCTCTCTTCTGGGATGTGTAATTGGCAATATCAAACTTACTTGTCCAGCATTCACAGTTTCACCACATGGGTATTCTCAGTGAGGTCAGTGCATAAGTTTAAGTCACATACAAGTCAACTTGAATTTATCTGACCTGGGAACCATTAAGAACTTCTCATTTGTTATGTGCACTAGACGCCATTCGCGGTGTGTGGTCTGACTTTTAGTTAAGTTAAGGTTTCAGACCAACTTCAGTGACAATGCTTCTTTGCTTTATTTAAAGCTTAGAGAATTTCCACACCCATAGAAATCTAGAAACTTCATTGATGCAAACCTATCTAGCCTTTTATTTCCTTTCAAATGTCAGACCACCTGCTATCACCACCTAGGAAGAAGATTCTCCTGAAACACCTTGAGTGCTTCTTGGTGTTTTAAAATAAGTAATAGGTTTTGGAGATCATTCTTTTTCTTTTGTCCGTTTAACATAAAGTACAGAAAATTCTATTTTACAAGGAACTTAAGTGTAGAGTACCAGTTTAGGAATTTGTTTTAGCTTAGTCCAAAGGTCTGACTAATTTCTTTTAGGATAAAATAAACTGTTAGCAGTTAGGTACTATATACTTTAGTCCTCAGTGCCTGAGCTCCTTTCAAATCTTTTCACAATTTATGCAATGAGCTAAACATAACATACCCACTTGTGTGTTATGTTCTTGAAATTTAAACATGGAATAGGCCTCTTGTCGGTCAATTCTACATTTTTGGTTATAAAAAAATTTAGTAGTTATCTATCTCTATCCTTCACATAAGCCTTCCATACAACACAGAATATAAATTCCTAAAAGACCTGAATTACATGATTTCACCTTGTTATAAGTACTCTTTTTCTTCCTACCACTTTAAAACAGAAACCAAGCAAGAAAATATTTCTTCTTCTTTAGTTCAAATTGGCATTATTGTCCATTATTTTATTGGAGAGTTCATTTCCATAACATTCAATTTTATTGAAGGGGAATGAATTATCTTTTATATCAAGTAGTGAGAGACAGTTAACCATACTGTACATGGGACTGCAATATCATACAACTATAACTTTACCTAGAGTTTATATTTTTTTTATTTTACTATGTGTTAAGCACAGAGAAACAATAGCTTCCAGAAACAAAGCTCTGAAGGAAATATCTGTTATAATTTTCTGCAGGGATATCCACATACACTAAAGGGACAGGATTTGCATTATAATTTGACATACGGAACTGCACAAGCCAAAACGGAAATCAGAGCTATTGTGAAGCTACTATTATTCTTTTTTTTTTAAATGCAAATATCCCAAAATAATGTTTTATATTATATAGACTATATACATGATCTGATGTCATATAAATCATTAGAAACAATGTATCTTTGTGTATTGTCCCTGAACAATACTTTGAATTAATTATTTTAACTTTTAAAGAAGAATTTTTAAATTACTCTGGTGAAACCCTACCATAAGGCAGCCATTATTCAAATGCTGGCTGGGCATCAGTGTACACATGGAAAGTGTGGGTGATTGCCTTTGAATCAAGTGATTTGTTTTATTCTTTCTTCTTCCCCTTTCCTTTGTTAAACTATCTCAACCGACAAGATTTCTTCTGTTTGCTCTTTTCTATTGTCTTCACCATCCCACAGAAAAGACAGAGTAAGTGGCTGTGTGGTCCTTAGCTGGCAGCTGGATTAACCCCTCAGGAGTGTCATTTCTTGTGCCTGTTCTTTCTGATGCATTGTTAAGATAACATTGTTATCTGATTTTAAGGCTCTATATTATACCACATTACCAATACCAAAGATGAAGGATACATATTTCAAGTGCCATTCTGACAATGGTAATTCACCTTTACCTTGAAAAAACTCATCAAATGTATTTGAGCTGATGGACTGCAGAATGGAGGTTTTATTAGCATAAGAGCAGCTGATTAATTATTCCTGAACCACCAGAGGGTCTAATATGACTGACTGTGGCTTGTACTGTCAAATAATAACTCACTGATAACTCTTGGGTGACTGGAATTTTCAGATTCAGTAGGAAATCAGAATCTCTTTATGCTGATGTAGTTGTGTGATCCAACTTTCGATTTCACCTATTCCTGATCTCTGATTAGAGAAGGTTTAGACTGGATATTAGGAAAAAATATCTCAATTAAAATCGTGTCAAGCATTAGAACGGGCTGCCTAGGGAAGTGGTTCAGTCACCATCCTTCAAGGTATTTAATAGGTGTGTACATGTGTCATTCAGGGACATGGTTAAGTGGTGAACTTGGCAGGATTAGGCTTGCAGTTAGAGTCAATGATCTTGAAGATGTTTTTCAATGTAAATTATTCTATGATTCATCCCACAGTACAGTTGTTTAATGCCACCCACTGCTTGGAGAGCCAAAGTAAAATCTGTGAAGTATATGTTGCAATTAAAGCATATATTGGAATTCTTTCTCACATTCAGATCTTTGGTCTTTGACTTGTATAATAAGGCTGCTGTAATACACCTGAGGAAGGAAATAGTATTTGATGCAGAAATTATGAAACTCCTGAGATCTCCATCTTTTTTTAAATCTTCCTTCATTATGCTTCAGTTGCTTCCTACTCTCTAGTTTTTTACCTTTATAAGAGGATGAACAGAGACTGTATTTTTAAAAATTAATTTTCTAGGGGATCATTAATTCATTATCTGTTCTTTTACAGTTGCTCTGACTGAGGAAGAAGGAGTGATCTTCTTCCATTTTATGAATATATGTTAATTCATATATATGTTAATTCTTTGTGTTGATCACTGAGGAAATCTTGATGTATAAACAAGATAATATGATTTGGAAAAATTTTCCTAGTCTTTGATAATGAATAAGAAGGACATAGTATGTCATAAGAAGGACAATAAGAAGGACATAGTATGTGGAATAATATAGTCACACATATACAAACTGAATAATGCAATCACTTAATGAACAAGTCTTTTAGGTCCCTTTCTAGATTCAATTTAAAAGATG
Source organism: Notiomystis cincta (assembly GCA_013398075.1). Lineage (NCBI taxonomy): Eukaryota > Metazoa > Chordata > Aves > Passeriformes > Notiomystidae > Notiomystis > Notiomystis cincta. The sequence continues at coordinate 241,437 of VZRX01007289.1, read as the reverse complement.
ATCTACATGAAAGGTATTTCAGAAACATATATAATAAATGTTAGTTTAAGTAAATATACTCTGGAGAAGAACAGTGAAGGCAAAATGTGAATATTGATTAGAAATGAATTATTATTACTATAGCAAAATAATATGAGAGATTCCCAATTTCTTTTCAAAATAACTCTTCCACTTAGCAGAACCCATTCTATTTGGGAGGGGGAGGGGGGTTGACAGTGAAATTATGTCGCTCTCGAAAATGCCAAAGAACAATCTTGTAATTAAAAAAGTACTGAATATTTTTAATCTCTGTATTAGCCAACACCAAAATTAATCCTTTTGCATAAATGATTGCTGAAATGTTGACAATACAGGTGAACAATTTTGAAAAAGCCTGAAAAGGATTAAACACACAGTCTAATATGACACCTCGACCTTGAGTTTCTACAGCATTTATTTCTGTAGATACTAACTGTACCCACCCACATAGATGTTTTGAATGTCATTCTTTCTCAGAAACAGTGAGTTTGAATGGATCTCACTGATTTATTGTGCTGTGTTCCATTTAAACCAAAATTGCATAGGTCTGTGACAAACAAGGTGAGAAATATACAGGAACTATAGAACAAAAATAAACACAAATCAATCAAGGAAAAAAATGATGAAAGACGTGAAGAAAAGATTAAAACAGTGCTTGAAATTGCAGTGAGCTACTGTTCTTTGTCATGTTAAATTTGACCCAAATTATTAATTTTTCCGGATCAATACTGCAACTCATTTGGTGAATTATAGCCAAAATTCTCTAGAGGGAAAAAAATATCCACGTTATTAAAAATCTGTATTTTTCTCCATTTGCGATACCTTGTTTTTTAGGGACAATATTGTTTAAACTTCATATAAAACTCCATTTTGTCAGTCTCAATTAAAGGGTCAGCTGCAGTTAGAGACAGTATCTGTAATGTCAACATATGCAACACACGCTCCTGGAGAATAGGACAACACATGCATTGGGGGCATAAAATTTATTTTGTGGAATGCTTTCTATCCTGATTTTAAGATGGCAGTATATGTCCAGTATGAGATCTTGAAATACTAATTGTAGTCTACTGGTAGAAAAATACACATTAACAATAGCATCCAAACACAATAACGAAAGCATCACAAACTGTGGTCTCCATATCAAGTTGATTAGTTCTGGAAACATGCTAAAAAAACCAGCCAAATATTATAGAATACATAAAGTGTCCTAACCGTGAGAAGAAGGAAACAACTCTTGGAATTAGAGTAGAGAATTTGAGAAAATTATTTTGAAGCACCTAAATTTGGTTCAAGTTTAGGAAATAGTGACAACTGCAGGTTACCCTCAGGATTTGTCAGAAAAAAATAAAATTCTTTAAGTATGTACTAAAACAAACAAGCAAACAAAACCAACCAAACAACCACAAAAAAGGTAAATCAACCAAAGAAACCATCCAAGCAAAACCCCAAAACCACACACCTCTCATATTCTCCAGGGCTGCTGAAACTGCAAACATCTTCAGCAATTATGCAGCAGTCAGTGGTTCCTAGAGCATTGTTCAGTTCACCCAAAGTGGAGATTCAAATGGTCATACTGGCAATAGGCAGCTGAATTGTGGATTGTACTGCTTACATCTTCAATAACCTTTGGTTGGTGCTTAGATACTTATACCATATATAGACACTTGTATTTAGGCTTCATAATATAATTGGAATTCTACATTTATCAGTTTAGTATTCTCACAAATGTGATGGTAGAAACTAGAATAAGAAAGAATAAGCTGTCCTTTTTTCCACTTTTTTTAAACTGATAATTTCTCCCACAGCCTGAATGTTTCCTAAGGAAAATATTCATACTATATGGTCTTAGTGTCTCTGTTGAATACATTGAAAACAAATTGCTTCTTGACAGATTCCTGGAAGGAGTGACAAAGAACATGGGCCACTTCTGGTTTTGAAGTTTACACAATGTGAATCTCTGTCTTCTTTCCTCTCATGGAGGAATAAGGTAATAGAATGATTTTATTTCTGAGAAGGCATAAGTTATTTTTAACACATTTTATATCTTAGAAACTAATATACCTGAATAATTTTGAAAATAAATGCTGAAGTACTTGAAGTAAATCAGGGGTTTTTTTTGGGTAAGACACTTTTTAATTCCCTTTGAAGCCAGTACAACTGGTGTAAATGAATAGTCCTGTCACTTATAATGAGGTCTTAACACACCTAGTAGAAAATTTTCTGCCCTTTATGAATTCCCTGTATAACCACATAGACCCAGTAACTGCTTTTAAATGATAAAAGCATTTGTCTTTCCCACTGTCTATAAAATTACTAATAAACAAAAATACCAGTGGCTAGAAAGCATGATTATAAAGCCCCTGATATGTGGATATATGGATCAAGAGGAGGTTTAGAACTCAGAGAAGTATTGCTTTAGATTTTAGAACGAAAACTTAACAATCATTTTAATTTAAAAAAAAATTTGCTACTAACCAGATGCAGATCAACACATGTAGAATTGTGTTCACAAGAATTGACTATGCAGTCATCAATGTCTTGGTCACATTTCAGTCCTGCATATCCCGGGTTGCACAAACAATAGAAGCCATTGACAACTGCAACAGAGACAGTACTTCAGTACTTAGAGTCATAACAACTCAATGTAATAAAATTAATAAGTTACAGTTATGAATACTATCTGGAAAATATTAAGACCAGTTTTACTTAAATGGTGTGGACATGTTTAAAAAATTGAAATAAATTAAATGTGATCTCAAAATATCTTTTAAATATGAAAGCAGATTCAAGTACTGCATTTTACTTAAACAACAGAAACATTTTGATTCAAGAGTTATAAATCAATGAGTTAAAAAGTGATTTTATAAGTAATGAGTCATTTTCCACCACAAATAATCCCAAAATACATAAGATTCTGTGTTTTAAATGACATCTAAATGAGATGTGGCAGTTAAACGATGTTTGGTTTGTGGCTTTTTTTAAATGTTGTTATTATTGTTGTAAGGAATGCCTCATACCACTATTTTAAGGGAAAACTTTAGTTGAATTTTCTATGATTTTATGAATCCTGTCTCTTTTTCATTATTGGTGATCCAAATGGAGAGGAGTATTTCAGAGTGCTCCATCCATATATGGAGTTCATATATGCATCAGTAACTGCACTTCTTGCAGGCCTGCATTTATTTTAACCTCAAAGGGGTCCCTGGATTCTTCATTATCACTGAGATTTACCATAGAATCTATTCTGCCACCGTGTCTGTACACACAGCTGCTACTGTATTCATTAAATGCTTTAAGTCCTTCAGCACAGGAGCATTATTCATATGCTAAAAGCTTCCCAGCTTCCTTAGGATTCCAGCTTTCTGCAGTCAGTGCACATAGGGCAGAAAAACTGAAATGTCCGCATGATAAAACTCAAGCCAGAGGCACCACAAAGACAAGCTGTTCCCCCCAAAATTGGCAATTTATCAGCATGAAGAACTTTAATACAGCTCATCTAAATTCCAGTTCAAAAATATCTCAAAACCAATGCAGATCACATAGAAAACATATGTAAATGTAGTAGGAAATAGTCTTTACTAGTAGAGGATGAAGTCACTCGCCTTATTCCCAGATAAGGAAAGACAGACTTTTTAAGATGTTGTATTGAAACTGATTTTTATTTTTATTTTTATTTTTATTTTAAGTAGTAGAGTTTTAGATAATGATGTGTTTAGTAATCTGGGCTCAGTTCTTTAAGATCTCCTCTGAAACCAGTGAGTTGATTAGGTCTTCTACAGATTTTTCTAAAAAAAAGAGCATTACTCATAGAAGTTCTTAAATCATCATTCTTTTTTGAAAAAGGATGTGAGGAAACTGGAGAGAGATGTAGAAGAAGACAGACATGGTTACTCAATGATTAAAGTGTGGACCCTATGAGGAAAAGTTGAGTTAACCAGGCTTGCTTTTTATTAAACCTTCAGGGAAGTGTTCATAGTGAGAAGGCTATTTAACAGTAACTTCAAGGATAGTTGCACAAATAACAGAACTGAAATCCTTCAGTACTTCTAGGAGGTATTATGAGGCAATGGCCAAAAGTTACAGCTCAGGAGATTGGGATGGAAGAGGGTGAGCATTGCCAGAGAAGTTAATCAGTGGAATATGCTGTCCCAAAGAATTTGTGACATTTCTGTCCATCTTTGAAGGCTTTCAAAACTCAGCTAGAAAATTCCCTGACTGACCTGTTCGAGCACTGTCAATAGTCTAGCTTCGTGCAGGGTTGACTACATGACCTCCAGATGTCTTTCAGCTTTACAGTGAGCATTTTAAGATCCTCTGAAAATTACTACTTCTACTTTTTTTTCTTTTTTTATTTTTCAACAAATGCAGAAACTGTCTTATAGATGGTAAGAGCCCCATAAAACTTTCAAGTAAGTACTCCAAACCTAGACTGTTACTGAACTTAGCCTGCCAATCCAGACAGAATATAGTAGGGTAATCAAGTTGCTTCTAAAACCTTTAGGTACATCTTGCAAAGGAAGAGTAAGTTACACATTTACATGTAGAAGCTGCTTTATAGTAAACAGATACACCCTTTTACATTAGTTTGAAATTAAACCGAATGTTTTGATTTATTAAAACTAGGCTATATAATGCCTAACTGCTCCATAAGTTATTTTTCAGCACCTGAATATTCTCTCATCAAATGCACAATGTAAGATGTTTTTGGTTAATTTAGGTATCAAAGGAGACAGCACAAATCTCATTAAAATTTCTCATTAGCTACAATTCTGACCCCCTGAACACAAAAACCCCAGTGCCGGGAGTTGAGGCATTTTGGCAAAAATAATCCTTCTAGTACAGGCTGTGGAGCTTCAGACAAGCTAAATTTCAGTAAATTATCCACTGTTCTCCCCAGAGCAGCTCAGCAGCTACAGGCGCTTCAAGAGAAAGACTACTCCACATTAAAGTGAGTAAGCAGACTGAACTCACTGTCATAGCAGTATCCGTGGAGGCAAGGGTTAGAGCTGCACTCATTGACATTGATCTCACAGCGTGGACCTGCAAAGCCCTTCACACACTGGCACTGGAATCCAAGGGGAAAAACGTCCAAATTCATTTCTTCTATGCACACAGCTCCGTTCTCACAGGGATTGCTGGCCTCACAAGGCCTAAACTCACAGTTCAAACCTGAAAAAGAAAACGGCAAAGCTGTCAGTGTTAAACTAATGAATATATCCCTGCAGTTGCTGCCTATTATGAGCTTTATTTTCTTTATAACCCTGGTTAAAATCGAGTTGGAGGGTCTCAGAGGTACATATATGTATTTTACCATGCAGAACCATCTATTTGCTTGGTATATTTAAAAAAAATTAAAAGACAATTTGTGTTTTGTTTATATTACTTTATATGATACATTTTAAAATCTTAATATCTATCTCATAGGTTTCCACAGATAGGTATATCTTACACCTTTTCTCTTTACCCTTGTGCTTTAAATGGCTCAAAAATGCAATTTTTTTAGAATGTAATTAAAAATGATTACTGAATTTTGATTGAAGCTTCCTGCTATTTTGTCTTGATAGCCTGTTGTCACAACTACCATGTGAATTGTTCATATATTAACCCATAATACTGAACATGAATTAAATATATGTAACATTGTATAATTGTTCTGCTTACTATCCATGACTGAACACAAATTATTTTACTGAAAAGATGTACTTATTTAATCATGAGTGAATGCCTCCATTATTTATAAAAATTCCATACAATAGAAAATCTTGCACAGTCCCATTGTACTCTTTCCTTACTAACACTCTTGCATAGCAGATTATGTACATTGATCTGGGCTATCCAAGAAACTGTGATTTTGGATCTTGGTGTGGATGGTGTGGATCTTGAGTCACAGATGCTGTCATCTAAATCTACAATAATTAGATAAAAAGAGATTTAAAGGCCCTATAAAATGAGCCTTGATTTGTTAGAACATAAACAAGACTGTTTCATGTTTTCCAGTACTGAAAATGAGAATGAGGAGGGCAGAGACAAATTAGATCAAATGGGTTTGGTTTGTAAATCTGCCTGCCTTTTCCACTCCATGTTGCTGGAGGCAAGTCTATTCTTTCAGGCTTATTTTCAGACAGTGCTCAGTGACTCTCAGGGCTGTAACAAACTGTACACAAACCCCTCTGAACCCCTTTGAAGCCTTTCCATGACTGCTGAAGCTGTGTCTATGCTGTGCTTTCTGGTGGAGCTTCCCAGGGTTTGCTGTATTCCAAGACTCCTGCATACTTCCCCAGTGCCCTTGTCCCAGCTATGGCTGCCCAGCCATTCCTTTCTGCAGCAGTTTCTCCCTGCCCCAACCACCCTTCTGTTTCTCAGAGAGGCTGTAACCTTAACCCAGTGATGGGCAATGTGACACTACAAGATAAAACACCTAGGTAGTCATGTGGAAAATATAATCCACACAGTTATGGTATAGTGGGTTGATCTTGGCAGCTGACAGATGCCTATCTAGCCACTCTCTCACTCCCACTCAAGAGGCAGGTGAAAAAAATAAGATAGAAAATCTTGTGGCTAAAGATAGGGGCATCATTTACAAATTACTGTCATGGACGAAATAGAAACAGCTTGAGGAAAAATGATTGAATCAATTGTCAGTTAAAAATAGGATAGGATGGTAAAAAACAAACACAAAGCTAAAACCACCTTTCTCCACCCCTCTTTTCTTCCCAGACTCAACCTCACTCCTTCTCTCCAGACTCCTCTGCCTCCTCCTCACTCATGAACAGCACAGGGGGATGAGGAATGGGAACTGTGGTTAGTCCATGGTAACTCGTCTCTGACCCCTCACACTTTTGCCTTGCACCAGTGCAGACCCCCACAGGCCACAGATCTGCAGGAGCCTTCATAATAATTAAACAAACACTGTCCAAAATGTCAGCAGGATGGTTGATGAGCTGACTGCTTACTGTAAGACAGTCATCTATGGGCTGAATTCTAGAAGGTTCTAATAACAAGAACAACAAGTAGGAACAGAACTGAGGTTAAAAAAAAAAGTCCAACAACCCTTTGACTCCAGTAATGATGCTGACAAAAGAGGAAAAAACAACAGAAGTTGTTCCCTGTCTTTATGCTTATGATCTCTCTGATGCAGGATGATCCTGCTAAAGACAGCCAACACTCTCAGATCTGGAATTCATGAAATTGCACAGCAAAAGAAGCCATATGGCTCATTGAGATTTTGCCCTGAAGTTTTCATATTTATATCACAACAGCTTGACATGAGTAAAAACCCTGCTGATTCCTAAAGTGGAATAACACAAATAAGCTCAACACATGCCTCACAGTCCTAAATGGAACTGTCAGATGATCCAGTAATGCAGTACTTAATTTTCTTTACCTGGAGAGGTAGCTTTACCTTTGCATCTACCTTCTGTGCACCTCCTTTTCTCTTTGCATTCACTCAGGAGTGCACCATTTATCTGTTTTCCTGCCACACTTGCTTGAGTTCCTGCACATTGGAAAGAACTGTGCTTTGAGGAAATGGTCTTTTAAGATAAATCAGTGGGCTCAAGAAAAATCCTTTTTCCCTTCAGTGCAATCTCTAATGGGAGCTTGCCAAAAAGATTTTTGAGTGAATGAAAACCAGCTTACTGAAGTTTAGAATCATTATTATGCTACTTGAATTTCTCATTCCTCTTAAGATTATGAACTCTATTATCTCACTGCCATTTTTACCAGAGTTGTTTTTCACCTCCACACCCCAAAATTCCTTTTGATTATTCAGGAATATAGAATACAGATAAATATCAGCCCTAGTTCTCTCACCATGAAATTGCTTAAAAAATTTGTCAGCATGGTCAATTATTTCTGTCTTTTCATGTTGCCTTTCCAGCAAAGTCAGTGTGGCAATATCCCATGGAGAACTAATGTTCCTAAGTCTTTTTCCAGTCTTTTTTCTTTTCCTAAAGATGACTTCACAAGCTTTTCTGGATCAAGCTATCTGTAGCAGACACCCACCACCATATTTCTTTAAATGGCTGCCGTTCCATTCTGTCTGGCCTACTTGAGTGATACATCAATGAAGCCTTGCCTGTGACATTAATCAGATATTTACCTCCAGGATGTTTCTCTTCCTACCAGCAGTGCTGGGAAAACTCTATCTGCACCTCGACAGCTTTTGTCCCTGCAGCAGGAGTCCCCTAGTCACCTTTGATGTGCTCTGGGTCTCTGCTGGCATTGTCATCCATGCTGTCATGGACAAGCTGCAAAAGTAAGCAAGCTCTGGTAATCAGACAAACTCTGGTAAACTCTTTCCCACATCTAGACCTCTGGCATGCAAATAAACCTCCTCAGAGATCAGGTCTGGTAACCTGATACCACTCTCCCTCAGAGAACTGTTTTATGTGTTGTCAACCATTGCTTTATTTTAGAGGTACTGGTGAGGGTGGATGTGTCTGGATGTGTCAGACTCAGACAGCTTACTTGCCCTTCTAGATTAAATCTCTCATCCAAGTAATCAGAAGGAATCATCTTCCAGCCTTCATAGCTGTGGAGTCTCTTTCTCTCCATGCCTGAGTGTATCCTCTCCCTACTGTTATCTTCTCCTCCCATCCTGCTACTTTGGATATCAGGCGTTCTCCCTCCAGACTGCCTAAGAAAAAGTTCTTCCTCTTCCATTTTGTTATCACTGATGCTGTGTAGCCTGTTATTTGCCAGGTCCTTCCACTGACAGTATGGAAACTAAACCAGGATGCATGGCAAGGAGCTCATGCACCTTCCTCCCATGGTGTTCTGCAAACAGGAGCATAACTCTTGCTCAAGGTAGCTCCCTGGAAAGGGTATGAATTGCAGTGAAATTTGTGTTGATTTGAAATTACATCAGAACTATTTCCTGACAAAAAATAATTTTTTTCCATTTTTAAGGAATGATGAGAAACAAATTACTTCTTTCATTCTGATTATAGTAAAGTGAAATAGTACAAAGAAAAAAAATTAAATTAACCTGACATTTATAAAGAATGGTAAATTAAAATATGGCCATAAAGTAGTTTATCAAATGAGACTAAACCACATGGAATGATGTTAGCTGCTATTTATATTACATTTTTTTCAGTGCCTTATATCAAACAATATTTGACACTCTTTAATTAGATAGTCAGTGTCTTTTTACTCCCACCCCACTTTCATGCATATAACTTAATGAAAAATCTTTCTTCTGCTACTGTCAGAAATGGCAAAGGTTTCTTTCCTATTCTAACCGGAAGATCGGTAAACTAAAAAGAGAATAAAATAATAAGACTGTGTCCATCCCACTCAGTCCCTTTCCCAAATCAATTAATTTTTAACTATCAGTGTTGAGAATTATTAAGTAAAAAGACTATTCCCTTACTCAGAGAATCTCAAGCGTTGATATTATCTTAATACATTTCTGGAAATCCTTCACTGTTAAGTAGTTAATTATTAATGCTGATTAATAGGAGCAGGAAAACGAGAAATTTGGATGAATTAATGTAGAATTTTTAAAAATTGCATATTCACACAAAGATTAAGGTTGGACAGCTGTAGGTTGGATAGTAGTAGGTAGTGGTGGTTGCACACTTGCAAAATAAGTTCACTTGCTGCTGTTGCTCTCGTGTCAGCACGTTTTTACAAAGTTGTAAAAAAGATGTATGATTAAGGATAGATAATGCAGCAAACAGGTTGTAGTTTGATTTTTTTAAATAAAATTAGCTTAATCAGAAAACAGTTTTTTTATGTTTTCGGCATTTTCTCTCTCTTCTAAATATTTGTTAAAGAATTTCTGTACAAATATTTTTTGTACAAATGTTTTATTGTAGCTAATTGATTTCAATACATCTATTTTGGGCTAAACATATGAAACTTCTCAGTTGATCTGAAAAGTTTCTGAAACGAAAAGTCTGTGATTATTAACAGAAAGGAATGTTGTGCCAGGAAAACAGTTTATAAACTGTTTTCTCTCACTGATATAGCAGAATTTTTAAATTTGCCATCACAGCATAAAAAGATAACATTCACTAAACTGTTAACTGACAAAAAAGAAAGCATCCAACAGATGAAATGTGAAAGAATCCAGTAAAGAAATTTACTTATTAATTAATAAATTCAACTTTGTTTACAACTGTGCTTATTTCTATTAGATAGATTTTAACAACTTTGCTTAATTCTTGGCTAAGTTTTATTGATTACTATGATAGATTGTCTTTAATAGGCAACTAAAGGCCTCTCTATTAGAATAAATCTGGAAAAAACCAAAGTATATGCACAAATGATTAAATTAAGCAGTCAGCTGAAGGAGAATTTCCTTTACAGTTGCACAATTTATTGCATGAAGTATTATATTTCTTTATCTATATATAAGCATTTACTCATAGCATATAGTATGCTTCTCTATTAGCATACTATATATCAAACAATGAATAATTTACTTGGAAAATACTATTTTTGTTTGTTTGTTTAGGAGTGAGAAGCATATTGCATATTCAGAAATTTCATTCTGCTGATATTAAAGTTTCCTTTTCTACTGTATTTGCTTAGAATACTTCCAGGGTAGAATTTCTAAATACCATAAATGAACACTGACAAAAAAAAATTTTGCTGAAGAGGATTGTCTCTTTAAAGGTATTACTAAGAGTCAAAATCTTAATTTATAAAAATGACATAGAAAATAAATTGCCTGAGATAAATTTCTATTTCTTTATGTGAAGCTATTGATATTTGTTTGGTTTATTTACTCAGCATAAATGTATACATGAAATATTTTGATGTGTAGTACTGAATTCTCCTATAATCAGAAGTGACATCTCTTCAATGTTGTTATTCTTTAAGAAAATCTAATAAATAAAACATTTGCTACTAACATTTTAAGGAATTAAATCTGACAACAGCTTTCAAATTCAGCATCTTGCTGTAAAAATATGGCCTGCAAAATATGTCTCATTGCAGACTGCTGGCACAATTCTGACAATGTAGTGAAAATAAAATATCTACCAGAAAAAAAAAAGTGTCATTTGAATGGCAATGTCCTAAATTATAACAAGTAGTCTGGTAATGGTGTTAAATATGCACTCATGAGGACAAGAAACTTTCAAGAACTACCAAGCAGGTAGCAGCACCAGCACTGTCATTCTGTGATCATAATATTACTGCAACAGCATTCTTTCAGTCTTTTTTAACTAAACTTTTAATAACAGAACTAAAAGACACTTCTAACACTGAAATGAATCAGTACTGTTTTCCAAGATAAATTAAGTAAACTGAATTCTTTACAATAAAAATATAAAAGTATTTAGTTATGGGAGATAAACCAGTGTACAAAGGCTCTATAAAGCTATATAAAGACATTCCTCTCTGCTCCCAATCTATATGCAACTTAATGTTTTTTCCAAGATTATCTTTTTGAAATCAGTATATACAACAATTTTAATTCAAAAGTTACTTGATCACTTCAGAGAAATATGTGGTTTTGCATTCATAACCTTTACACAGTTCAATAGCTCTTAACTCCCAAAGGTTTTCATAGACTTACCATAAAATTCCAGGAACACTAATGAGCAAGACATTAGATACCTAAAATTTGAGTTCCTTGCAACTCCTTGCAAATATTAAATTTCTTAATGCTAAAGATAAAATTGTCTCAAAGTTCAAAACTTTGAGAAGCTTAAATGTACCTCTAAGCTTGCCATTATTTTAAAAACTGCCTGCTTATCTTGATCTGCTATGGGATGTAAGAAAAGAAAATATCTCCACAACTGAGATTATTACAGACTAGTAAATGTAAATAAAAAAACCCAGAAGTACTCTGGAAGTGGGTAGGAAATAGAAAAATAACTGAAGCATGCGTATTTTCATATTACTTGAAATAAGCTGAGTATTGTAATAATAGTTTAAAAACATAGCAAGTGTCTTCTTACATTCCAAATTTATAGCAAATCCATTCTTTTCTTTGGAATCCAAATTCTACTTTCCATTAAAGGAATTGCTTTGAAATTCTGTATATAAACAGTGGAAAGGCATTTTATCTGAAATCCATACTAATCGAAAATCATATACTTGTTTTTCTTTTTAAGGAAGGATATTTGAAAAACAATACTTAGCACTTTTCAAGTAAAAAAAGTTTCCTTAATTATACATGATAATGCAGAGCATGCAGCAGTGCTGAAATAGAGCATGAGAAAGACCCACATCATAGATTTTAAAATGAAGATCACGCAGAGATGTATATATTATTGCTCCATACCTGTATAAATTTCTGTAAAAATAGAAAAAAGCAGAAGTTGTATATATTACTTAGATGCATTTTTTCCTTCAAAATATACAAGTAAACAATGAAGATATATCTGTATCCACATCTAAGAATTTCACATTTCACATAAAAATGCGCTTCACTCTTTCTCAGCAACCAAAAGAAGAATTCCACTTAGGAAAACAATTAACAAAAGTTTTTTTCATACTGAAATATATGGGAATGCTTTTCTTTTTATTCTTTATTTTATCTGCATCAATAATTAACTGAAATTAACATTATGTGTGGAAAACTTACAGAAAACCGGTATCAAACTTGGGTTTTCCTTATGGCCTACAACTTGTGGGTGTCAGTTTGAGTTACAATAATGACAACCTTAATTCTGGTGGTCAAACTCCACCGTGTTCCAAGATGTCACTTTAATTTTTTTAAAATGTGAGTGATTTAAAGGATATTAATTTTATAACTTTTATTTTTTGTATTGGCAGATGACCCTATAAACAGGCTCACTATATAGAAAAAATACAGCTAAAACCATTTGCATCAATAGTCAAAAAAAATCCTCTGAAATTTGGAAAACTTTTCTTGGAGCAGCAGCAATACCTTCATAATTTGCAGGGCAGCCCTGGCAAAGGTAATCATGTTTTAAGTCTTTGAAAATGATGGTTTGCACATGCTGTCTGGAAAACTAAGGGCCAGACTTCCATTTGCAATGAATGTAGGTTGTATCATCTCAATAACTTAAATCTGCTTCCTGAATAGAGAATCTTGTACACCATTCTCAAAGAATGATTTATGAAATTCAAACCTCTTATCGGCTGTAAGTGACTAGATTTACATATGAAGTATTCCCAGATTACTCAAGGCTGTAAAGGCTTACAACATTTTTCTTGTGGATCAAGACATGTCCCAAGGGGCAAACTAAAAGCAGAGTTGAAACCACAGCACTTACCTCACTGAATTTTTATGGACAGAGTTAAGCAAACACAGCTTTTAGAGCTGTCTTTGCGTTCCTAGTACTGTTCTGGAAGGCCACAGCTCTCCTACAGATCTTGTAATATCTGCCAGACCCTTGTGGATATCTAACATACCCCAAAGCACCTAAACAGACACTAGAAATGGCTAGGAAAATGGCTTTCTCTCTGAATTGTTTCATTTTGGAGACAGAAGCAGCTGAGTATTCATTTAGATGGCAGCTTTTATGAACAATACAAAACCCAATAGAAATATCAGAAAAAAATTCTCGAGTCCTGCAGTGACTTCATATATGAGCCAACAGCAACTCCCAGCTCATACTGATTTCCATTTAGGCACTGTATATCCTTTATTGTTCAGAGGCAATGCACGTTTTCTAGGTAATATAACCCCAACATGGCCACTCTGCTTCTCTTCCCTCAAAAAAGCTCCTATGTGATACAGAAGGACCTTCATACATTTATGCATCAGTTTCATTTTTCCCTTAAATAAAATTTTATTTGGCTGCTCAGTGTCAAGAGAGCGGCAAAACAAGATAAAACCTGGTCTTGAACAGAATATAGTGGTTTAGGGTCTAGCACAGATATGCTAGAAGGAGCCAGAGGTCTTGCAAACCTGCCTGTTTGCATGGGGCTTGGCACAGGCAAGACTGAGGTTTGGCCTATGAGCACTGGAAAAGTAATTGCTCCATTATCTCTACTCTAGCTTTTTGCCTTCATGAGCACTTACATTTCTTACTTATTATCTGTTCTGTAATTAGCTGTTCCCATAATAGAGTGTCCTGTGATGAAAACTCCATTATTACTCTTGTTTTTCGATAAACTTAAGCATTTTTTTTCTGCTGAGTTGCCTTTCTTACTAGTTTACTTCTTTTGCAACATGTTTGATGGTCAATTACCATTTTTGCTTTGATCTTAATTGGAACACATTTGGAGACATGTGTCATTAAGGCTGCAAGAAATAAGTAGACATTTCCTCAGAACTGAATTTCAATTTTCCTCTACAATTGCATATATTTGATTTAAAAGGTCATACCTATTAGCAACATCTAGACAAAATACATACAGTGCATTTTTTTAAATGAGTCATGTAAATAATTTGGATCAAACGATAAAAATCTTTGCTCCATTTATTAAAGACAAGTTACTGAACAACCGGTGGTTTTTCTCGTTTTTTTTAAGGAAAAAAAATCATGTGAACTCTCATGGGACTATCACATATCCAATATACAGTCTCTAACTGAAACTAGAATTTTAATGCTTTCTTTCTTCCTTCCTGCAGCAGATTAGTGGCTCAGTCTAAGTGTCACAGAAATGTTAGTTAGTTTCACCTTTGCCTTAAATACCAGTGTAGAGAATGGGGAAAATTTGCAGTTCTGGTGTGGGAATACAATATCTGTTCTTAGATATCAATAATACCAATGAAGAAAAAAATAGCCTTTAAAATCTTACTTAATCTTCTGTAAAAATGAGCTGGTCTAGAAATTTCAGTGAGATCATTCACCTTTTGCATGCTAAGAATGTTGAAAAGCAGCTTGCCTGATACAGTGACAAATTTGATCTGCTACATTCTCAGCAAGGACTGCTGTCTAATAATTGTGAGTAACTTCATTGATGTGGCTTTAAAAATGTTGGCATTTCAAAGCTCTGAACAGTAAAGTTCTACTAATTACTATGAAATCAACAGTTAAATATTTGAATATACCTCAACATTCTTACAAAACACTAAACCAACTATTAAAATAGCATGGATACAAATATTGATAAGGCTATAACATTTTCTAATTGCAGTGCTTTTGAATATGATACAATTTTTAATGGGACAACACAGCATTTCTGATAGAGCCATGGGAGCTTTCATTCTACCTTCTGTGAAATTTTTAGGACCTCTAAATGAGATACAGCCTCACCATATGTTTCTCAGTCCTCCTGCTCTCTGCCCAAGGAGTTAATATCAATTCTGTAATAACTGTGATTCTATTATAGAAAGGCTTCAATTTTAGAATCAATACCCTAATAGAAAAGTTTTTATAATAAATTCCCATCTAGGACACTGTAATGACATCAAACTCTTAATAATAGTAATCAAATATTTGATTTGTCTTGCACTCAAATCAAGTTTATCTTCCATCCTTTTACCAGTTCCAGTTGCTTTGTCAGTAGGGAATGCAACAGCTTGTCTCTTCTTGAAGACCTATACAAAATGTCCAATATACATGACTATAATTGTTGTATCTCAGTTATGATAGAAAGCAGGTGGAAGTGGAGACATTTCCAAAATGCATATTTGCAGGTACTAATACAGTACAGCCAAGAAAAGGCAGCTGTACCAGACATAGTAAGGTTAAATCCTATATGTGAAGAACATCACACTGCAGAGTATGTAAGTGGCAGCACGGCCATTTCAGTTTAAAGTGTGAGGTGTGATAATGACTTGTACTATACAGGTTAGTGGCAGAATGCTGCTGAAAGCAAACAGAAACAGTGAACTGGACGTTTATAGGTGGATTGTTGTGTTTGATTAATTACAACATGTTCACAAACACACACAGTACTTCTGGCAGAGATAACTTTTACAAATGGCAGAAGTATATTACACAGATCTAGATGCTATTTTTTTTCTCTGTTTAAACTTAGTCACAGCACAGGCTCAATGAGGCTCAGTAACTTCTAGAATTTCTGTGGGTTTACACAGGAATCTATTTCTCTAACCAGATTAATAACATAATATGGCATAGATTTTCTTCTGTTAGTCAGTCTTGAGCTTCTCCAAACCAAGGTCAAAAGAGTTATGATATAAAAGTACAGAGACTTTGAAATTCGTTATTTCGTACCTTATCAGGACTACAGGTAAAACTCAATGATTTTGGAAAAGAGAAAATCAATTTTCAACTCCACAAGGACAAGGAACTTGGCCAAAATAAGATGAAAATACTTCAGCTATCATATTTAGTAATTAGAACATTATTAAATGTTGACAAGGATGTTATATCATCTCTGAAAGTCTTACAGGTTTATTCAGTTTTCTCTTGAATTATGCATAGGTGGAGTGCTAGTACCCTCAAGCTGTTCATCTGAACATTTGGGAAGTTAAAAGCATTAATTTCAGTACCAAAAATTCCAATGAAATACTAGAATTTATAAAAAGACCATGATCTACACTACATGTGAGGAAATCTAATCTCAGGGGAACACTGATAGAGAGGAATGCATTAGTTTTGTTAGGGTTACACCAGCACCATCAGAAGATAAAATTCTCCAGTGCTCTCTTATCCACTTACTTTATGAAAATTGGATTTTCTAAAAAGAGTTGGTGGCCACAAGCAAACTAAAATTTCATTCACATATCAAACTTGTAGTTAATTTTCACAACCTGGACTAAAGACATTTGAAGAAAAATCTAGATATATAACCCTGTCCAAGCATCATTTTTCTTAAAAGTCTTTGATGTCTTCTATTATTCAATGTAAGCCAATGGAATGAGTTAAAACATTTTTTCTAAGTAGATAAATCTGTGCTTTAAAAAATCCAAACTGAGAAACCCACTACTCCTCCCAAGAAAAATTCAAGAAATTATAAGTACACAGTAATACTTTAATTACATTTCTCATGACTTTTCATATTTATATACAGCTAGTTAAAAGTTATTAAAATATAAAAGTACACATTCAGGATATTATAAAGCTTGCCACACATAAAAATGAATAGCAGCTAACCTGCTCTTAGAAGACTTGAAATGTGAAGAAAGCAAAAATTTGCTTTTTCTTTTTTAAAAAACATGAGGACATGAAGGGGAAGAAAAAAGGAAAAATCAAAACTTTCTGGTCATAATCTTCCTTAGTCTCCTTGTCAAAATAAACAAATAAAAATAGTCAAGGAATTAAAAACCAAAAGCAAGATAAATGTATGTAAAACAGTTTCTATATACAGAATTCTAGTTTAATCTGACAGATTATCTTTTGTATGAATGCACCTGAATGTTCAAATCATGCTCTGAATTCCTTATTTCCACATTCTATACACTAGAGGTCTGCTGTACATCTCCTGATCAACAGGTACATGTTCCTGATATATGTTCCTAGTAGTAGTGCATGCCCTTCAAGTCAGATTTTGTGATGGAACAATCAAATTGTTGCAATAAACTATGGAAATACATCTTCAGATTGCTTTCCAGGTAAATGATAGCATTCATAATACAGCATTTATTGTTTTCCACTGAGAACATCAGAAGCAAGAAAATCTGTGAAAATACTCAAAACTGTAACAGGTGTCCCTATATAATTTTTGCCATTAACATCACGTATGTACTTTCTTAACTAATTCTGTGATCTGTAATTAGTGCACACAAAGCTATTCATTAAAATAACCTTAATATATCCACACAATTAGAAAACATAGTTTAACTAACCATTATATTGGTTTACTGTGAATCTGTTAAAGGCTACATTTACAGCAGTTTCATACTAAATAAAAAGATGGTGTGAGACAGAGGTAGCGTTTTCATATGAAACTAAATCTACTTTTATTTAAATCTAAGTAAAATCAGTATAAGAATTTGTTCTTGGTGGGTGTTGTACAAAGTTGTAAAGAAGCAAGCAGCCTCAGACATCCTGTACCAAAAATATTATCATAGAATAGAATCATAGAATCCTTTAAGTTGGGAAAGACCTCCAAGGCCCTTGAGTCCAACCACTGACCAAACACCACCTTGTCAACCAAACCACAGCACTGAGTGCCATGTCCAGTTGTTCCTTGAACACCTCCTGGGATGGTAACACTGGTACTTACCTGGACAACCTATTCCAATCCTTAAAAACCCTTTCAATGAAGAAATTCTTCCTGATGTTCATCCTGAACCTTCCCTGGTTCATCTTGAGGCCACGCCCTCTTGTCCTGTTGCTGGCTGCTTGGGAGAAGAGGGCAACCTCCACCTTGCTACAATCTCCTCTCAGGCAGTTGTAGAGAGCGATAAGGTCTCCCCTGAGCCTCCTCCTCCTCTACAGGCTAAGCAACCCCAGCTCCCTCAGCCACTCTTTATATAACTTACACTCCAGACCCTTCATCTACTCTGTTGCCTCCATCTGCACATGCTCCAGTCCCTCAATATCCTTCATGTAGTGAGGGGCCCAGAACTGGACACAACACTCCAGGTGTGGCCTCACTGGTACTGAGTACAGAGGGAAAATCCCTGCTCTCGTCCTGCTGGCCACACTATTGCTGTTACTGGCCTGGGTGCCATTGGCCTTCTTGGCCACCTGGGGACACATTGCATCATGTTCAATCACTGTCAACCCCAGGTTCTTTTCTGCTGGGCAGCTTTCCATCCACTCTACCCCCAGCCTGTAGGGTGAATAGGGTCACTGTGACCAAAGTGTAGGACTCTTCACTTTCTTATTGAACCTCGTACAAATGACCTTGGCCACTGAACCAGTCTGTCCAGATCCCTCCAGAGAGCCTTCCTAACTTCCAACAAATTAACAATCCCATCCAACTTGGTGTCATCTGTAAACTGATTGGGGATGCACTTGGGCCCTTCACCCAGATCATTGACAAAGATATTAAACAAGACTGGCCCCAATACTGAGTCCTGGGGAACCCCACTAGTGACTGGCTCTCATATGGCTATGATTCCATTCACCACCACTCTCTGGGCCTGGTTATCCAGCCAGTTCTTAACTTAGTGAAGAGTGCACCTCTCTTAGCCAGCACCTCAACCAGCTTCTCCAGGAGTAGTACACTGAAGACAGTATCAAAGACTTTGATGAAGTCCAGGTAGACAACATCTCATCACCCACTAGGTGGGTCATCTGGTCATAAAAGGAGATCAGGTTGGTCAAGCAGGACCTGACTATCCTAAACCCACATGTCTGGGCCTGACCTCCTGGTTGTCCTGTATATGTCATGTGATCACATTTGAGATAATCTGTTCCATAACCTTGCCACGTGCCAAGGCCAGGCTGATAGGCCTGTAGTTCCCTGAATCCTCTTTCCAGCCCTTCCTGAGAATGGGCTTCACACTGGTCAACCTCCAGTTATCTGCAACCTTCCCAGTTAGCCAGAACTGATGACAAATGATGGAAAGTGTCTTGGTGAGCTCTTCTGGCAGTTCGTCAGTACCCTCAGATGCATCCCATCTGGCCCCATAGACTTGTGAGTATCTAAGTGGCACGGCAGGCCATTAACTACTTCTTCCTCTCCTTCTCAGAGGATCTCAGTCACATTTTATGAGTCTTGCCAGCAGGGCTTACCTTTTCCATTGAGCATATGAGATGCTAGTCTCTTGAAGGAGAAGACTACAGAAAGGTTGACTTTCTGACTTTCTATTTACTTACTTAAATATCTGAATGAATACCACTGTCTGCTGGAAATCTGGCTCCTTTTGTAAGATGTACTCAAGAGACTAGTATTTCTAACCATGTACTAAAAATTATTTTACATTTTCCTGCACAGATGCAATTCTGATACTGCAGTTGTCATTTACTTGTTAGCGTGCTGGATTTTATTCAGTAGACCATAAATTGAAACTATCAAAAATGACAAACTAAATCTTGACCATTAATTAAAATAATAAGAACAAACATGAATGTTTGTTCACGAGCTCATGAATAATGAATTTTATTCAACCATCTTCCCTAAAGGGGAAATGTCCTGCTGTCTCAACATACCAGGAAAATTGCCTTTTAATGATTGTTCTGGAATCCTAAGTAAGTATCATTATATTGAACTGCTGGAGGAAAAATGTGTTTATATTTAATTTATAAANCCTTCCCTGGTTCATCTTGAGGCCACGCCCTCTTGTCCTGTTGCTGGCTGCTTGGGAGAAGAGGGCAACCTCCACCTTGCTACAATCTCCTCTCAGGCAGTTGTAGAGAGCGATAAGGTCTCCCCTGAGCCTCCTCCTCCTCTACAGGCTAAGCAACCCCAGCTCCCTCAGCCACTCTTTATATAACTTACACTCCAGACCCTTCATCTACTCTGTTGCCTCCATCTGCACATGCTCCAGTCCCTCAATATCCTTCATGTAGTGAGGGGCCCAGAACTGGACACAACACTCCAGGTGTGGCCTCACTGGTACTGAGTACAGAGGGAAAATCCCTGCTCTCGTCCTGCTGGCCACACTATTGCTGTTACTGGCCTGGGTGCCATTGGCCTTCTTGGCCACCTGGGGACACATTGCATCATGTTCAATCACTGTCAACCCCAGGTTCTTTTCTGCTGGGCAGCTTTCCATCCACTCTGCCCCCAGCCTGTAGGGTGAATAGGGTCACTGTGACCAAAGTGTAGGACTCTTCACTTTCTTATTGAACCTCGTACAAATGACCTTGGCCACTGAACCAGTCTGTCCAGATCCCTCCAGAGAGCCTTCCTAACTTCCAACAAATTAACAATCCCATCCAACTTGGTGTCATCTGTAAACTGATTGGGGATGCACTTGGGCCCTTCACCCAGATCATTGACAAAGATATTAAACAAGACTGGCCCCAATACTGAGTCCTGGGGAACCCCACTAGTGACTGGCTCTCATATGGCTATGATTCCATTCACCACCACTCTCTGGGCCTGGTTATCCAGCCAGTTCTTAACTTAGTGAAGAGTGCACCTCTCTTAGCCAGCACCTCAACCAGCTTCTCCAGGAGTAGTACACTGAAGACAGTATCAAAGACTTTGATGAAGTCCAGGTAGACAACATCTCATCACCCACTAGGTGGGTCATCTGGTCATAAAAGGAGATCAGGTTGGTCAAGCAGGACCTGACTATCCTAAACCCACATGTCTGGGCCTGACCTCCTGGTTGTCCTGTATATGTCATGTGATCACATTTGAGATAATCTGTTCCATAACCTTGCCACGTGCCAAGGCCAGGCTGATAGGCCTGTAGTTCCCTGAATCCTCTTTCCAGCCCTTCCTGAGAATGGGCTTCACACTGGTCAACCTCCAGTTATCTGCAACCTTCCCAGTTAGCCAGAACTGATGACAAATGATGGAAAGTGTCTTGGTGAGCTCTTCTGGCAGTTCGTCAGTACCCTCAGATGCATCCCATCTGGCCCCATAGACTTGTGAGTATCTAAGTGGCACGGCAGGCCATTAACTACTTCTTCCTCTCCTTCTCAGAGGATCTCAGTCACATTTTATGAGTCTTGCCAGCAGGGCTTACCTTTTCCATTGAGCATATGAGATGCTAGTCTCTTGAAGGAGAAGACTACAGAAAGGTTGACTTTCTGACTTTCTATTTACTTACTTAAATATCTGAATGAATACCACTGTCTGCTGGAAATCTGGCTCCTTTTGTAAGATGTACTCAAGAGACTAGTATTTCTAACCATGTACTAAAAATTATTTTACATTTTCCTGCACAGATGCAATTCTGATACTGCAGTTGTCATTTACTTGTTAGCGTGCTGGATTTTATTCAGTAGACCATAAATTGAAACTATCAAAAATGACAAACTAAATCTTGACCATTAATTAAAATAATAAGAACAAACATGAATGTTTGTTCACGAGCTCATGAATAATGAATTTTATTCAACCATCTTCCCTAAAGGGGAAATGTCCTGCTGTCTCAACATACCAGGAAAATTGCCTTTTAATGATTGTTCTGGAATCCTAAGTAAGTATCATTATATTGAACTGCTGGAGGAAAAATGTGTTTATATTTAATTTATAAATCAATAGGTGTTTTTAATTGAGACTATCACTTGAGCTAGATTTGCTCAAGAACACCACAAAATCTGTTACTTTAAATTATTTTAGAAGTAAATCTTTAAAATTTAACCCCAAAATTTCTATGTAAAAGGTCACAATAACCCTTGCAATTTAAATGTACTTCCTTTAAAAGCATCAAGAGAATCAATCACACATATTTCTGGATTCCAAGACAGCTATAAATTGTTTTTTAAAAATAATAAAATAATGTAGAGAATGCCAATATAATTAGAGAGAAAACTCTAGAAAATCAACCAATCTTGATGGCAGCTTAATGGGTATATACTTCTTATTTTGTAAGCAATTTTATTCTTTTAACAAAGTGTTAACAACTGATTTTGAAGTATCAATTTTGTTTAATAAAGAAACACACCTAGCAGATGTATAAATAATATTCCCTTCACCTGACTTGCAGCTGAAGGCATATATGTCTGGTCACTTTGAAAGCTTTGCTTGAGAAAGTGAAGGACTTTGCTGTAGGAAGAGTGAAATGCATTTAGACAAGTGACAGAAATGCCTTCTAAAGTTAATTATGTTTGCTGTCCCCTCTCCCTTGGTGTTCATTACCTTTAAACGGAGCCACACATTGGCAGAAATAATTACCAGGTTGGTCAATGCAGGTGGCTCCATTCTTGCAGGGAAATGAAGCACACTCATCTATATCTGTTTCACATCTTGCACCTTTGAAAAGATGAAAGATTTGAACACTTACTAAAAAATCAGGTGCCAATTTCTAATTCATTAGCACCACAAAAGTCTCACAGAACTCTTGAAGATAAGCTAACATACATTAGCTAAATAAACAGCCACACTACTAACATCAGCATCCATTTAGTTGTTATCACCACAAATACATGGCAACTTATTTCTGAGTTGCTAAATGGTAACTAGTCTTCCTTGTGTATGTAAGCTTTGAAGGCCTTTTTAAATGCAGACTAATTTATCTTGTGCTGTGTAGTTTACAGATGCAGTCAGTGTTCCAGTTTGTTGGAATGCAAATTAAGCATTAGACCAGGGCAGATAAAGAGGAGTGAGAGTAAAACACAAGCAAATTAGTCAATAATGTCTTAATGGATGCTTTGTGGACTACCTGGCTGTGGAAAATAAGGTTTACTACAAACAACTCACCAGTAAAACCAGGTGGACAGATGCATTTATAGCCACCAACAAGGTCTGCACATGATGCATTATGAAGACATGGAGAAGACTGACATTCGTTTATATTTGCTTCACAAGTTGTACCTATGAATACAGAATCAAAGAAAGGGGAAAGAAGTTATTACATGGCACCATCAGGTAAAGACCAACATTTATTTTAACTAAATATAACTCACAGATCAGAATCTATTTGACATTCTTTGTATATTCAAATTGGGGTACTTATGCCAGATGTTCATCTTCTGAATGTACAAGTTCTTCACTAATTTTTTCAAAAATATTAAAAATACAGTCATCAAATAGTTCACTAAGGCTTGAAGCAGACAATTTTCTTCTTATATAAATATAGGAGAACAGAAACCAAATTACACTAAATATAATAGACTGCACTGCAGTGCTGTGAGAGGAAATATTTCTTGTGTTCATGATAAGGCAAAAGGTGTACTCCTAAAATACTGAAAACTGAGAAAAAGAAATGTTATAGACAAGAAGAAAATTTATTCCAATCTAGACTATAAAAACCCACATAACTACTCAAAGTATAAAAATACTTTATTGCTAATAATTTTCAGTGAACCTAATTCTTTTATGACTTGAAGAAAAAATGAGAAAATTGCATCAATTGCATGATTTGGGAAGTTAAAAGCATTTAAAGAAATAAAAATGCAAGCGATGATTGTTCTGACTACATGAGTGGTAGAAATGTAATATTTCACACTGGAACATTTGAATTATGGATTGATTTGTATTCTAATGATTAAATATCCATGGTGTTTAAAAAATGGTACTTTAAAAAGAAAATGGTTACACTTTCAATTCCTGATTTAAGCTGAAAGCATAGCTGCAGCTATTAATGCATCCACTTATTAAAGCAATTAAATTTTTCATATAAATTGTACAAATATGCCAAAACCTTTACCACAAAGTTGGACTTTTTTTTTCTCAATTTGAGGATATTAAAGCGTCCAAATATTTAAAAAGCTTGCAGAAAACAGTATCACCCATTTGCAGAATTTCACTGAACCTCACAGATCCATTTTCAACAGCCAAGACACTAGTTAGCAGAAAACACCTAGTTCCATGCTGTCATGAAAACAAAATAGGTAATTTAGTCAAGATACACTTTTTCTAACTGACATGTTTATGTCTTCAGATGACACCCATATATGAATCCATGCATCTCATCTGATATATTAAAAAAAATTAGTGTAAAACTCTGAGTAGGTTTACAAAGTTATCGTTTCGTGGATTTTTTTATACCTTCAAATCCATCCTGACAGATGCAACTGAAGGCATTCAGGTGATCAACACAAGTAGCTCCATTGTGACAAGGGTCACTAAGACACTCATCCACTTCAATCTCACAATTATGACCTGGAAACAAGTGAAGGATTTATTTCATTAGGAACACACCACTGGTGAATCATCAGTGCAGGCAGAAACAGTAAAATTAAATAACTGAACTTAGGTACAGGGAGTTTTTACCAATGAGCCATAAATTGTCTTTGGGGAATTCATTTCTTGTTGATTAAAGGAAAAAGCAGAATATAAAGTTCAACAAAGATTTTATAGATTCCTTTATAGATGTACTCAAAAACTTGCATATTTTCATATTTTAAAGGCAAGAAAGCCTTGAGTTTTCCTAAAATAAAGTGTAAATATGGTTTCCAAGAAAAAAAAAATTAAAATCTTTCTCTGTCATATTATTTTTTCATTAATTTATTAATTTATGGGTTTATTGTAAAGATCTCTATGGGAAATATTGGGAAATGTTTTAATTATGGACAAATATTTTCATATTTTGTAAACATTAAGAATCAGAAAGTTAGGTATTGACATATATTTGTAAAAAGGCAGAGGAAAAAATACTGATTCAGATTTCTAGCTGTGAATGATATATCTAACAATTTTTCTGGCATCAAATTCATTATACTAATGCTTCAAGACAGATAAAACTCCTGATTGATTCTGAGGGATTTTGAGAGTTTTAACTGACCACAGAAAAATTATAAAAATACTAATCCACTGTAATGTAGCTATGAATATAAAAATTTAAACAAATTTTTCAATTAAAAAAAGATCTCACCGAGGAATATCACAAGTAATATCATACACTTTTACTTTATATTTTTATAATAATAATAAAATACACCAACCATAGAAACAGGAGATAATATTTCATTGCATTAAAGACACAAATACTACAGCTCTTAAAGATTATTTAATCCAAATGGATGCCTATGTAAAGATGTAGAACAGCAAGTTAAGAGGTATGCAATCTTCTCAAGATCTCAATTCCTCTGGTTGTCTGTGGCCTCCTTGACTATTGAGAGAGATTTTAGTGTCAGCTTATTCCTTCTTTAGGAGCCCTGTCAAAGTCCCTGGAGTTAGACAGGATGGATCTGGGTAGCAGAGCTGATCTACCACCCAGAGAATTCCTACTGACCGGGATTATTTCACTGTAGACTTAATCAAAAATACCTCTATATGTATCTGGAAAGATTTTTGGTCTTTACACTGTAAACATGCCAGTATGCTGACATAGCAAAACCAATTTTAATCTAGTCAGTCTAATGACAGTGGCCTGAAGGATAGATGCAAACATGAGTAGTTAAACCTGCCCAGGATCTTGGATGCATGTTTGGCAGTTTAGACCCTTGTTACTGCTGCCTTATTATTACAGAGAGCACAAAGGAGATAAATTAAGGCCAACTTGCATATGGCTGGGAGTTCACATCAGTGTAAGACAGACACAATATCTAAAATAGCATAAAGAGTAATTGGAGTGGAAATAGTCCCTTGTAGTCAGTGTTTTTTACAGCTGAATAATCTTACTCAGCCAAGTACTTGTGTGCCAGGAAACAAAAAATTGTGTCAGAGACACACTGCTAAGTTATCTATTGCTACTTTTGAACAAACTTCTTTTCTCCGGTGTAAGACTGACTGAAACATGTTAAACAACACTTCTATGAACTCACCTATAAAGCCAGGTGCACAGAAACAAAGATAGCCACCCTCTATGTCTTTACAGATGCTGGAGGCTCCACAGGGTTGTGATAGGCAGGCGGCAACATCTGCTTCACATAACTCACCAGTAAAACCTGTTGAAAAACAGTAGCAGAAGGCTTAGGAAATTTATGACATTTAGTCTGAGAAAACAGACAAGTGAGAGACCAAATAAATGTGCACTTGTCTTATGTTTCAAAAATCTTATTTAGGGTAGGGCAAAATATTCCGGTTTCCTTGAAAGTTTCAGTTTCATATACAAAACAACTCTAAATGGAACAAAGTCATAATGACAAAGTCAATGATAAAGCTGTACTTGCAATTATAATAAAAACCATTCAAAATACAATGGGTCTTCAAAAAAGTTCAAGAGAATGTCAAATTCTTCAAGTGGTTTTCTGGATATATTCCTATTTCTATTGATAGATATATCAGTAAGCACACTGTTAATAAAAAGCCTTCTCATTTTTAGTATAGTGTTCTGTCACCACACTAAGAAAGCATCCTATGTTTCTAAACAAACAAAAATTGTCAAAAATATTCTGTTATAAAGCAGGTATTACAAGGATAGGTTTGGCAATATATTGGTATTGAGTTTTTCAACCAGTTAACTCATAAGTAATGAGAAACCTAATCTTGTGAAAACTGAAGCTCCTCTGTTTCCTATGGAGTGATACATACCCATAAAATTTAAAAAATAAATTTCAAAGATAAGATATTAACCTACATTTTACATTTTAGGTTTATTGGCCATGACATAGTTTCTTAAGACACTATGTGTCAAGGAAATTATAATTTTCATTGATGACAGCACTTTTATTTTTGAACATACACAATAAATAGTTGCAAGTAAATATTCTTTGTTTAAGTGATTTTCTTTTCAAACCAAATAAATATATTTAACTAAGTGATATAAAGCAGTTGAAAAATCAATCCATGTGTGTGGAGATAGTATCCAAATGCTAAAGAGAAACTCAAAGTTTCAAATTTTAGACATTTTTGCTTGGTCATGTAAACTTAGTGAGCTAAACCATAAGAAGTACAGTTTTCTCGTCTCCTATTAGCTCAGCACTTAAATTATTTCTAAATATTTTTAGTCCTACAAAAATCAAAATAGACTGGATCAATTTGTTATAATTTGACAAGTGCAGCATGAAAAGCCACTAAAGACTTAAACCAGAGATTTGGTTCAGTGAGTTAAATATAATTAATTCCAGTGTCTTACAAACTTAGATATCAAGTCTGGCTGAAGATCTGAACTTCACATTTAATTTAAAAATATATTTATAAAGTAATGTCATGTGTCATGCTTTAGTAGCATAGGTATTGTCAGTCCAGTGTGCCACTGAGTTGCCCCATATCTGACATTGTGTTAATCAAATTTTTTAAAAAAAGGAAGACTCTTTGGTCAAAGATATTCAAATAAATCTGTATTCCTGCAGTATACCATGATAGCTTTAAAAACTAAACAGGACGTAGTTTTATTAGTGTTTATTAAGTGCAGCTGAGTATAATTAATAATTACAAAATTTCAAAATTTCCGTACTGCTTGGACATAGTCTTTAAACTAAAGGAAATGTAAACTGTGTTCTTAAGGCATGACTGAAGACCTAATCTGGAAGATTTTTTAACTTTTGAACATCTTGTTACATGAGGGAAGACAGTAGCTTCTGGCCATCAGGGTAAATTGCTGGAACATGCTGCACTTTACAAATTCTTTCTTGTTGAACAACCCTTTGAGGCATAAATACAAGGCATTGCATATTAAAACTGCCCTACACACGCAGTCATTTTCATTTCTAAATCAAGAGATGCAGAAAGGTGTCTTTAAGCTATTTTTCAATTCCATCCTAAACACCAGCTGTGCAACATTCTTGCACAGTTGAAGTTTTCCTCCTTGTGGATGGCCATTAAAAATTTAAGTCTTTCATTTTTGCCTTTGTAAATAGCTCTTAACATCTGCATAATGAAGCACTACATAAAACTAATATAAAAAATTATGATGAAGAAATAAAATGGAAATGTTGATCAATGGTGGTAACAGCTATGTACAGATATATCTATAGCTGTTTTATGTGGTTATGTGACGTTCACCTAAGTAGAGATAATGAATATAGAAAAGCCAACAGCTTGTTTCCTTGATGAAATAAAAAATATCATTCTAATAATGTTATAGATTTGAAATAAAGATCTTAACCTATGTATCCTTTTATTTCTGTGTTTTGAATTAATTATCAAAGTATTACAGCATGGATTATTGGGCTTTGAGCAATCTGATCTACTTAAAGAAGTCACCATACTAAGTTGAAGAACAAAGGGTAGTGGTTTCAGGGCTAATTTTAATATTAAACATCTGGTTATGCATAAGTTTTCTCATCAAGAAAAGATTCAGTTGCAGTACTTAAGAATATACTATTTCCTACAAAAAGAAATGAGCAAATTTTGATTTATTTTTCTGTTGCAGATATCCAAAAGATACTTCATAAGTTTAGATAAGGAAAATTTAGTAACAGAATATTTAACTTCTAATTTTTAATTTTTTTTCCAAAATGCCACACTTACATTCTTGAGATATTTCTTTTTGACAAACCCAAATGCCTCATGACAAAAGTGATTTTACTAGTCAGACTGTGACACTTAAACTCTCCAGGGAGATCACTGAATTGTGATCAATTCTGACATAGTCTAGCCACACAGTGATTTATGGCAATTTCACTACATGGCTCTTTGTATTCTGGATGGCAGGTACATCTGAAACTATTAACTGAAACCTCACGTTAAGGGTTATTGTCAGAGCCAGCAGGATTTGATGTGTATTCATTCACTCTTATTGAACAAATACTAGTTCAGGGGAAAAATTTATATGGTTCCTGTTAAAACTACGTTTGAGAAAAGCTTAAACAGATTGAAAGAAAGAAAGAAATGCTAGAATTTAATAAAGTCATTTAAAACCTAGACAAGAGTTTCATTGTCATTAAGATCCTTACATAATAATGG
This sequence comes from Notiomystis cincta, assembly GCA_013398075.1. Classification (NCBI taxonomy): domain Eukaryota; kingdom Metazoa; phylum Chordata; class Aves; order Passeriformes; family Notiomystidae; genus Notiomystis; species Notiomystis cincta. The sequence continues at coordinate 212,328 of VZRX01007289.1, read as the reverse complement.
CTTGCCAATTTCTCCTTACTTGTACTGAATGTGATAATAATTATATATAAAACCATTTCATTAATTTGATTTTTGGGATATAGTGGTTGTAATTGTTTTTGTCAGTCAACACTTATCATAATGAAATTCTGCTTTTGCTTGGGTCCTCTGGAATTTCAAATATAAAAATTGTACTTACTGAAAAAATTATAGAAAATGTAAAAATTTTAAAAAATATGTAATTAATAATGGCAGCGTTGAACAAAATAGAAAAAGGGTAATAAAGAGGAAAAATCATGTATATTGGGTTGGTTTGGCCAGATTTTTGTAGCAGGGTGGGGACTTATAGGGGTGGCTTCTCTGAGAAGTTGCCAGAAGCTTCCCCCATACCTGACAGTCAATGCCAGTTGCCTCCAGGACAGACTCCCTGCTGGCCAAGGCCATCAGCAATGGCAGTAATCCTTCTGTAATAATATTTAAGGAGGAAAAAAGTGGTTGCACAGATGTAATTGTGGCCAGGGAAAGCGAGGTAAGAACAAGAGGAGCAGCTCTGCAGACATCAAGGTCAGTGCAGAAGGAGGGGCAGGAGGTGCTCCAGGTGCCAGAGCTGAGATTCCCCTGCAGCCCCTGGTGCAGCCCATGGTGAGGCAGCTGTGCCCCTGCACACCAGAGCAAGGTGGATGACTGATAGGATATGCACACTAGAGCAGGCTGCTGGCAGGGATTTGCAGACCTGTGGACAGAGCAGCCCACTCTGGAGCAGGTTTCCTGGTAGGACTTGTGACCCAGTGAGGGAAATCACACTGGAGCAGGCTGTCCCTGAAGGACTGAATCCCATGGAAAGTGAGCCAAGGCTGAGCATGAAGAACTACAGAAGGTATAAAAGACTCACACTGGCATTCACAGAGTACTGTCTCCCACGGGAGGGACCCCACACTGGAGCAGAGGAAGGACTCCTCTCCCTGAGCAGCAGCACAAACAGCCTGGGGTGAACTGACATTCCTGTCTTCCTGCACCACTAGGGAGTAGCAGGTAGAGCATGGGAAGGATGGGGGGTGGGGGGAGGAAGGTGTTTTTAAGATTTTGCTTTACTTCACATTTTCCTACTCTGGGTTGCATTAGTAGTAAATTCACTTAATTTTCCATGTCAGGTCTGTTTTGCCTGTGACAGTAATATGGAAGTGATCTCTCCCAGTCCTTATTTGAACTCAAGAGCCTTACCTTTTATTTCACCTCCTGATATATTTGCCAAGGAGAGTGATAAAGTGCCTTTGACAGATACCTGGCATTCAGCCAGGGTTAGCCCACCACAACATGAAAAGCAGGGAAAAAAATAATGCTTTTGCCTCAGACAATACAAGAAGGAAGTGTTTTATTTTGACCATCTCCTCTAATAAACAGATGTGATTTTTGTATTGAACTAAGCAGTCACAGCTATAAGAGACACAGCAGAAAATGCAATTTTCTCTGTTGTATCCTTCTTACATATATGGTGTCTGCAACTCAGAGAACAAAACTCATTAATTCTCAGTAAAGACAATTCAAACCTCAGCAATTAAATTAGAATAACAGAGTTGCCCTCTAAAATTTTAGAACTTCATATACCAAAAGGAAAGAGACTGAGAAATCATGCCATTGCAACTTTAAGAAAGTCTTTGTGCTCCCTGAAGAATACTCATTTTCACAAGCAGACTTTCTGATTTAATAACAGAGGCAATCCCAAAAATTCACATTGTTCTGTTCTTGCGAAAAAATCAGCTGCTTTATTTCTCAGCAGGGCTTGGGGACAAGTCAAAATTTGTGCTTATGTACACATAGACTGAAAGAAAGTTAAACAAGTTCTAAGACTACTTTCATGAGTATTTAGGGTGATGGTACACCAGGGTTTTTTTCCTACATATGTCAGTCCTGTGATAAATAAATAAATAAATAAATACTCTAAGGCAAAAGAATTTCAAGATTTGCAATTCAATTTTCTGTCATTTAGGTTTGAAGTATTTCAAGAGTTTTAGATCTTTTGCAATATTTTTTCAACTAAGTAATAAGTGAAAAAAATAAAACTTCTAGCCTAAAAGTCTGGTTTTATCCCATCATGTCAGCATTTTCTGATAAATAATGTTTCATTGGATATTCCTCAAAAAGCTCTACTGGAATATGAAACATAATCATTACAAGTTAGTTTGAATTTTGTGTTACGATTTTCTGATTGAAGACCGAAAAATTATTTTTTCAGCAAAAACTTCTGTGCATCATTTTAAGCTTAGTTCAATCTGGAGAGGAACTTAAAAGAGCAGTCAGTCCACCTTCTGCTTACCACTAACTCAATTTGGTATCAACAAATACATGTATATTTTAAAATATTCTTCATATCCCAGAAGTACTGCCTCAGCCATATTAGGTTATTTACTGTAAAAACTATTATGACAATGATGGCAAGCAAATGTACCTGACACAGGCAACAAAGGTGATTTGATACAGGCTGCCAGTGAATTTACTCTGAGATCAATTCTGGTTCAGACTGTTCCCAGTGGACAGACCTCATAGGCAGAGTTTACAGAGCCAGAAGCCTACCCTGTATGAGCCTGAATCCACATCCCTTTCTGGCCCTCTTCTAGGCTTTTACTAAGCAATTCCTGTTGGCCAATTTGTCATAGCCATCTCTGTGCTAAAGCATAAATTCTTGGCATGGGCACAACAATTTCTCTTAACTGATATATTTGCAGGGTCTGCTCAATCCTGGAGACTCATTTTTAGCTACACATGCTTCAGTTATGCTCCAAAACAGGAGAGTTTAAAGACATTGATATTTCCATTGCATGAATGCAGTCCATCACAGAATCAGTGCATACCCAAATATGAGTTATCTGCGATAGTTAAAAATTTACAAATTGTCAGATTAAATTGAATTCCTTAGAGGTGAGAGACAAGCTGTTCTCTAACAGTCTGATCACTGCTTATTGAACATCAGTGCTTTTCTGATAATAATCTTAATTCACCAATGAACTCCAGCACAACAATATAATAACAACATTTTTTTGATATGTCATGATCAAAATCTGAACACCTATAGTTCCTATAGTACATATAGAGGCACAAATGCTTTGAAACAATAAATATTAATAGCTTTTGTGAGACAGGTAATGTGTAAATGTGTAAATTCTAGTCGTATCCTGTGCTGACTCTATATGCAGAGTATATGTCTTAATACTGTATTTTAAAGTACTGTGTTCACACAGCTTTAATTTAATATATTCAATCAAATGTTATTTTTCCTATAGGTCATATGACAGCAAAGCAGGCAGGGCACAACTCACTGACAAGCAATACAGTGCTACACCACCCAAATGAGAAAAGCTGAGCAGGTCCACTGCTAATAACCAGGTCTAGCACACCACAGTGATGACCACACAACCTGCAGTGACAAAGTAGGTCTGAGAAGAAGCCTAGAAGTCAAAGTCAGCAAGGCAAGGTCAGACTGGCAGGGGCTTGCTGGTATAGTCTGGCATATGGCACAGAACTACATCACCTCTTACACAAGTAGAACTCTTGGACAAATATCTGGGGGTGGAGAGCTCTTTTTCAACAACCCTGGTACATGGCTCAATCCCATTCAGCCTGAAATCTCCAGGTGTGTTTTTGCAGGTTGCTGCCTGGTTGCTTCCAATTTTCTATGAATTTGTTTATGACTGCCAAAGAGACTGCAACCTTTGCTTGGCTGAACCTTCTTTCTTTTCCAGAACACTGCTAAAGTTTTTGCCTGTGTCTCTCCCAGACTGGTGTCATCTGCACATTCAGCCACAATATTCCTAATTCAATAATCTAGGTAATTGATAAGGAACATTAATGAATAGTAAATTAAGTTAATTTTTCCACGTCAGGCCTGTGACAGTAATGTGTAAGTGATCTCTCTCAGTCCTTATTTGAATTTATTGAACAGTGAACCCAAAAATACTTCCAGTGATGTTCTTTTCTACATTGAATCCCTATCATCTTTTAGTACTTTTTCCATTGAGTTACATGTCATGGTTTCACTTATACTGTGTTACCTTGGTTTCCTCATAAGAATGATGATGCACTCAAGATATATAGAACCTTCTTCCTTATTCCAAAAGTTTATTACCACCTCACAACAGAAATTGCAATGGTTTCACACATTTTGCTCTTGAGAAATTCATGTTACCTACGGACTGTCATATTTTTGTTGGCTTCAGATGCTTATAAATAGTTCAACTTCACATTTTCTCTAGTATTTTTTCAAGAATTCAAATTAGACCTGACAGTTCTATACTTCACTTTTGCTCTTTTCTACCTTTCTGGAGCTTGGACTAAACACAAGCCCCCAGCTCTGAAACTGATCTGAATCCTTTCTAAATACTACAGCTGAAGTTGTAGCCAAACAAACAGATCTTACAGGAAGCATTTTCATTTGAACACCCTCGGTTCTTCTGTGACTGATAGAACCTTGAAGAAGATTATTCTGGGAGTTACAGAAAAACACCTGAAAAACAACACAGTATCGGTCACGGCTTCATGAGGGGAAAGTCCTGCTTATCAAACACGATTTCCTTTTAGGACAAGGTAACCCACTTTGATCTAGGGAAGCCAATTGATCTAGTGGTTTTGGGTTTCAGTAAAGCTTTTGTTACTGTTTCTAACAGAATCCTTCCGGACAAAATACCCAGCCTACAGCTGGTTAAATACATCATGTGATGGGTGAGCAACTGGCTCATGGGTTGGATGCAAAAGGTTACAGTGAATGGGGTGACATCAGACTGGTGACCTGTCACTAGTGGGGTTCCACAGGGGTCCATTGTCAGCCCTGTGCTCTTCAACATCTTCAGACATTACTTGGACACAAGACTTAAAGGAATACGAAGTAAGTTTGCCATTAATAGTAAACTGGGAGGAACTGTTGACTCCCTCAAAGGCAGAGACATCCTGCAGAGAGAATCAGACACATCAGAATACTGGGCAATCATCAACCACGTGGAGTTCAGCCAAGGAACATGACAGATCCTGCACCTGGGTAAGAGCAACCCTAGATAAATGTACAGAGGAATGAGATGCTGGAAAGAAGCACTGTGGGAAGGGTCTTGGGGTTCTGGTTGACAGAAAGTTGAACATGAGCCAGTAGTGCCCTGGCAGCCAGGAGGGCCAACCCTGTCCTGGAGGGCATCAGGCACAGCATGGCCAGCCGGGCAAGGGAGGGGATTGTCCTGCTCTGCTCTGCACTGGGGCAGCCTCACCTTGAACCTTGTGTGCAGTTTTGGGTGACACAATATAAGAAAGATATTAAAGAGTTTCCAAAGGAGGGCAACAAAGATGGTGAAGGGTCTTGAAGAGAAGCTGTGAGGAGTGGCTGAGGCTTGGTGTGTTCAGACTTTGTCTTTTTAAGGGTTCTTCTTCTGTTCTTCAATATAGAGCAAAACAGCAGAACAGAAGTTCTGATCTAGATAGATATTTTAAAAGGAGTAAATCTGACCTTTCTTTACCTTTTTTTTCTGTTCATTCTCCCCCACCTAGAATTTCTTTCTGCCATTGAGGGTTAATGAATGCACCATGTCTGTTTTAGCTATTTGACTCAATGACCATTTCTACTGCTTTGGACAAGCTGGACCTTAAGCCATATAATATAATGAGAAGATGTAGGAGACCTAATGCTCTACAGTGTTTTTCTTTAAAAAAAACCCTTAAACCTAGGCAAAGTGCCACAATGGCTAGATACATCTCCCAACACTGTAAGAATATTTTTGTCTGTTCCATTAAAAGATGGATTAGAACTAGAGAAAAAAGATTAAGGAAAAACAGAGACATACTCTACACATCTTACAGAAACACACCAGAAGACTTACAACTATTGCAACAGAAATTTGATTACTGTATCACAGCAGGCAGCTTCAGAATCTCTATTATTTACACTAAGAAAATACAGAATAAGTTTTTATTCTGACTATTCTTGCTGGCTTGAAATATGTCAGGCTATCTTATAATTTTATGGTATGATGCACTAAAACAGCACCCAGTAATGCTTTGCAAAGGCAAAATAAAATAACTGCAAGAGTAGAAAAAAAAATCTTATGAAATAATATCTGTTTTCCATTTTCCTTTTCCTGTGAGGACTGAGAAGATGTCAGTGTTTGCTCCTTCTTTTGGGATGATGTCAAGATCTGCTGAGAAGGTGATATGCATTGTATAACATGAGTTGATTGTTATTAGGAATAGGTAATTTATTACCCTTTCCTATATAATACCTTCTTGTAATTGATATGCAAATCCTGTGGCATTTATAATTCCCTTATGGATAATGAAAAATGAGAGTAAGAAATTGCTTAATTGAAATAGTTTACCCCAGTTAGAATTGGAGTAAAAGCATTGTTGCTAGCAGAACAGTAGGAAAACAAACAAACAAAAGCAATGACAAAAATATAAACAACAATAGCAATAATTAATATGAATTATCTGACTTCTGAATTATACAGATTTTCAGCTTAATGTCTCTGAAAAAAAGATCAGTGAAATATGAAGCTACCAGTAAAATCAGAACAAGCAGTGGGCAATGTTGTTATTCTTCCTCAGTTACATCTCGGAGGTATTGCATGCTTTCAGATTTCATGTGTCAAGAATAAAGAGATAAGAGGATGAGCTGCCCCTCATTGTGTAATACAATAGTGGATTAAATAAAGAGCTCTTCAGTTCAATATTCTTATTTTAGAGATGAATTAATTTGTTACAGAAAGGAAGTTCAATCGTTATTAAAAAGAGAATGGTTTTTGAAGTGCCACCTAAAGTCAGGCATGCATTTCCTAGGAGTGTAAAAGTTTTTAAGTAGAATTTATGAAGACAAATATGAAAATAAAAACAAACATACATCAGCTTGCTGTTCATGTCATTCATGGTATTAAGATTGGCAGGCAGTACACAAGCAAAATTTTAGGGTTGAACTAGTTCTTAGAATTTGCTGATAAGCAATCTTTTGGACAGAGAGAAAGTACATAGACATTCACTGTCATCTATCATATATTTTCTAGTCTGTCTTTTTTAAATTTTAAAGATAATATGAGATCCAAATATGATCCTTCATTTCTCATCTGATTAGAACACCATATGCTACTAGAAAAACTGGGAGAAAAAAAAAAGGATTGTTTCTAGTAACAGGTAAGTAAAGGGAAAAAAAAGGGTGATTAAATCATATAAAGCAACAGCAGTAGACTTTGCTGAAGGTCTGGTTAAGGCAGTTCTCTTACCTGACAGGAATTTTATACAATATTTTTACTCCTTACTAATGCAAGTAGAGCCATAGAAAATGAAAGCTGAACAATGTTAATTATTTCTCAGTACATTGTAGGACCAGAAGATTAGTTGGAAAGTGAGTTGTCAAAAAAGGAAGTTATTTTAGAGAAGGGTAGAAAAGCATAAAGACAGAACAAAAACATAGATGAAGAACCAGATGAGTGTAAATTTCGAAAAAAAAAAAATTATCTAAAATAAAGACTGATAATATTTCTTCAAAAATGGCAGTAGAATAAAATTTGTTTCACTTTTAGCTATAAAAATACACTTCTGAATTATTTTTTTTTTAATCATAGATTGCTAAACAACATAGCAGATCCTAATTCCAAAACCTTTAGATTCTTTATTAGAAATTTGAATATATGGAGATGTGTGATGGACAAATAACCTATCAGTTATCTACTTTTCAGAAACAGAAGTTTTGGAACAAACAATTTTAAACACATAAATCAAACATCTGAAAATTATGTTTAGCAGATATAGCATACTAACATCAGGAAAAGGCCAGAGTTTGATTATCACTTTAAATTCTCCACAGAATGTGTGATTTTTAAGCCTACTGACCAAACTTTTAGGTGTCTATAGCAGTTTTCTGGAATGTGATGTCTGAAAACAAATGTTATTTGCATTTCTAATGTCAGAAATGGAAAAAGATAGAGAGGAGCCAGAGATTACATCATTGTAAATCTTAATAATTTCTTATTAAATGTGAATGGGCTCATTCTATAACCAAGAGGCACTTAACTATGGGAACATATTCCAATAATGTATCAGAAAATAAGAAAAATATAGAGATATCAAACATAAAAAGTAGCAAATTAAAAATTAGTCAGAATTGGCAAATTAAATCCTTTATAAAAGAATATAACTTTGGTGAATTGTGAAATGCAGCTATGATGGTTTTAACAGGTCTTTAAAATAGCTGTTTAATATCAAGTAATCATTCCTTTCCATCCTTTTACTGCCATCACAGTACTTTTAGAAATGAACAGACTCAAGCTAAAGGCTGTCACAGAAATATTTCCTTACCTAGGGGATCTGTAATGGATTATTACAGTGTTCCTCAAGATATCACTTTTGTTTCTGCTTTTGGTAACAGTAACTCAGTGTCTTATTAGACACTTTGTAATAAATAGTGTTGTTTTTATTAGAAAAATGTCAAATTTTTCAGTCATCTGCTAGGGTTGGTGGATTGAACTGACATCACAAATGAGCTATTAATCAATTTTCTTCCCTGTATTTTTAGCCTCATAAATAACAGCACATTTTTTGAAAAAATGAGAGGAAGCCAGCAATTTTTCCTTGTTCTATTGTATCTATTCTAAAATTTCATTTACCAGCGTCATGAAGCACTATACTGAAAAATAGGAACACAGGTAGAAAACTGGAATTATAAAAAAATAACTTTATAAAGCTCTTACACCTAATAAGGTATCTTTTTACATTAGCAAGACATTTGCCATGTGATCTCTTCACTATGTTTATTTTCTCTTCATCACAGCCTGCCTTACCAGCAAAGTCTTGTAAGAGACTTTTTAATGAACTTTTCAAAGTGTTTTGCTCTTCTCATTTGTCCTTTCCTGCTTCCTATTTTCATATGATAATTTTGGATTCCACCTTTTCCTTCTCCTACACTTAGTTGCAAGTATATATACATAGTACGTGTTGATGTATAATGAATGATTTTCAGTGTCATCATGTGAATTTTCTTCTTCCTTCTTCATCTACTTCTTTTCATCTGTTAAAACTATAATTAAAAGGTATATCTATTTCAAGACTTTTAAAAATAATTTTATCTTGTTTTACATCTTAATTTACCAACATTTTATATATTTCAGTCTTTCAGTGCAAAAGCTCATTGAATGCTTATTTCTACAAGAGTAACATAATTAAATCTCACTGAAATAGAAATTGCCGAGTTTTATTTGTGCTTAATATCTTTATGTCCAATTTTTGACAGATAATAAAGACTAGGTTTAAAAGTTTAAATCTTACTGTGCTTCTGGGAACATTTTGAACAAATAGAAGGTATAGATGCCAGTGTATTACAGAACACACAGTCATGTGTTACCTCACAGAGGACACTTTGAATACACAATGTCTGAGCAATTACATGAGCACTAGAGGAATGAGCTATTGTGCACTTTTTCAGCAGTATTTTATTTACATAAATCTCAAAGACGTTTGTATGAAACATATATATATTAAGGTTAAAATTACAATTAAAAACATGTAGGGCAACTTAATCCTAAAGTACGATAATTACAAATGAGGAAATTTAAAACTTTTCTGCACTGTCATCTTACTTTTCTAGTGAAAATCATGAAAGTAGAAAGAGGCATGTATTTCAAAATTTGATTTATATCGAGAATTGGAAAGTCAAATTAAGAAAACTGGTGAGTCAGGATAAGGACAAATTAGTGAGTTACAAAATAAACAACAACAAAAAATGCACCAAGTAATGCAAAGACAAGCACTCTTCACCTCTCCCCATGGCCATATGGTCTCTGAGCAACAGCTACTTTAGAAGACTCTTTTCAGGCTTTTATGACTGACTATATTATTGCATATGGAACAGAATATCTCTTTTGTCCATTGGGGTCAGCTATTCCAGCTTTGTACACTCCCAGCTTTTTGTCCACTCCAGCCTATTCCTTTGTCAGGGCAAAATGAAAAACAGAGATGGCCATGATGCTGTGCAAATACTGCTCAGCAGCAGCCAAAACATTCCTGAGTTAGCAACATGGCTTTGGTTGCAAGTCTAAAACGCTGCACTCTAACAACTGTAAAGAGAGCTGGCTCTATCTCAACCAAACCATAGATGCAATCAATTCTTTTTTGAGGGGAATACCCATTAAAGATTCATTTTCTTGTGTATATTCCAGTCTTTCTCTTCTGATACTGAGAAAATCTAGGGCTTTTTCCAGAGTGAAAAAGAAAAGAATGGCCTTGAAGATTATTTTTTCTGCTTCCTAATGTAAAAATACTGTAGAATACTTCTGAATTCTTCTTCTTTATTAAAGAGAGCTCTGAGGTTGTGCCAATTTTAGAATTGCTGCCTTTTCCTACTAGGTAATTTATGAACAAACTGTTACATGTAATGTAAAAAACAGTTGAAGTTTAACTAATACTGTAAAGGGCTCCATGAAAAAATGAAGTAAACAATCAGACCTTCAGTGGTAACCAATGACTGGACACGGGCAAGAATACCTCTACTAGAAAAATATCTTAATTCTCAAAACCACAGAAGAATTACTGGGGTGACTAAAAATGTATTTAACATTTTACAAATATCAAAGAGAAAATACTAGTGTATGGGTGAGCCATAGACGTAAGGAGAAACTCTTGGGAAGGACCTTTGATAATGTTCCCTGTTGCTCACTCTTTCCAGATACTGCTTCTGCAAGGGTCAGAAAAATGGCAGGTCCTGGAGACCCATCCACGTAACCTCTGCTTCTCCAACATCTGTGACTTTACGTGGCCTCAGCCTTCATCCTGGGTTAAGAGCCAACACGCTTGTCATGGATGTTACTGCCTACAGAGGTCTCAGTATTAGGACTTTGTGAAAAAGACAGCATCATGTAAATATATTGACCTCTATTTCTCTAAAATATTGAGTCCAGTAACTACTGCTACAAGAAGTTCTGTACTATTTGCTATATGAATACTCAAACTTTCTTCTGTGTTAGTCTGCTGAATAATCTTTCCACAGCCAAGTAGATGGACTTGTTTAGAAAGAATGCTATCTCAGTTCAAGTGAGGATGTCAGGTAGAAGAAAAACCTGACTTACAAATTGTATAAGTGAATTGTGACTTGGAGCAAGAAATTGATAATTGGAATTTTAAGCTACACATCAAGTAGTCTTTTTGGCAAGTAGAGCAACAGCTTCATGTGAAAAATGCTTCACTTTCTGATCAAACAACTTTGAAATCAAAGCAAAAAATATCATTACAAATTCTATGTTAAGCATCATTGTGCAGCAGCAGTGTGAAGAACTGAATGATTTTGTAAACTTTTCCCATCTGTAATCTTGATGATTCGCTTTATTTTTTGAGTCACAGCATACAACAGTTTTTCTAAGGTCTCTTCCTGGAGTAAAAACTTTAATGTATAAGCATCTACTTCATAACAAGGGTTGCCAGAAAGGTTTGGAAGACAGTACAGTCTTATTTCATGGTACACTAAACTTTAATAACAGCAACACCTTCCAAAAGGAAGAATTTGATTTACAGTTTCTCTGTGTGAATGTTTACTCTTAATCAGAAGTACTGCTCCTTTGATTCAGTGTATTAAGTTGAACAAAAATTGATTTTAGGTTGAATCCATCAACTGATAGGATTTTCTGCTTCAAAATCAGTCTTCTTTTGCAATCATGCTAATCATCCAGTAATCCCATAAAACAAACAACAAAAAAAAGAGAAATATTTATGTATTCAGTTAAGCATAGCAGGGATAATACATCACTGAGGCACAAACAGGGATGGGAAAGAAGCTGTGTAGTAGATGTAATGTTTTGTAAAAGAAAAAAAATTGCACATCCAGCCTAGAACTGTCTGAAAGCAGAAAAAGAAAGACTATTTAAGAAGAGATTATTAGTTTAGCAACTTCCAGTAGTGTTTTCCCTTTGAAACCTCCAAGCATTCAGGTGTTTTAAAGAAGTCAAAGGATTCTTTAGTATTGACTTACAGACTTTTTGATTATGAATTTGTCTACTCCTTTACCAAACTTTCCAAATAAATTCTCTAGTTATATCACATTCTATGGTAACAAACAGAGAAACGCAATGTCACCTGTTAAAAGTTTCTTTATGTTTCTAAGCTTCCCTCATGCTTGTCTTCTGTAAACTTAAAGGGTTTTCACTTTTCCATAAGGAACTTGCAATATTCCATTGAGCATTTTGATGCCTTTCTGAATATATTGTAAAATATATCATCCTGTAGATTAAAATTTCCTTAAATATCATATAAATATTGCCTGTGGACGCATTATAAATTTTAGAAAGAGGTTCCTCACTTCCTCCTCAGACTGTGCTTCTCTACTTAATTTCAAGGCATTGTTTCCAGATGACAGACTGCTGTTGTCATAAACTATAGCCCTTGTTTTCCCTCTGTTGTAAAATTCAATATACATAGGTAACCATTTTCTAGAAGAATAAATTAATACTCATGAAAAAAATTATAGCTGATAAATTCTTGAATATTCATAAAAAAGCTGGCTTTAAAAAACCATTCCATATAAACAAATACTTTATTCTTTTCAGCCACGAACTTGATTTAAAGTAACACTATAATTAAGATTATGCAGAACTATTTTAGGTCTGGTCACAATGTTTATAGCCTTAAAGACTTTGTGTAGGTACACATAGTTCAATTCAAATTCACCTTAAAGTATTACATTCTTAAAGTAAAATTGGACAAAGATTCCTTATTCAGTAATAGAATCACAGGGAAAGTTAAGTTGGAAATAATATCTTGAGGCCATCTAGTCTAATATTCACTCATAATAATTCCAGCTAGATCAGGTAGCTAAAGGAGATGTCCTGTCAATATTCAAATATGATGCCATAGATGGGGATACCACAAGCTTTCCAGAAAATAGGTCTTTTTCTTTTCTTAAATATATTACCACAGAGTCATTACCACCATTTCTGATTGGCCCAGCCTTGGCCAGCAGCATGTCCATCTTGGAGCTGGCTGATATTACTTTCTTGGACATGGAGGAAACTTCTGGCAGCTTCTCAAACAAGTCACCCAGCTCCCAAAATATGGCTGTGCAAACCCAGAATGGTTGAAATCCTCCATGAGGACTAGGGTTTGTGAATGTGAGGCCCCTCCCATCTCTCTACAGAGGGCCTCAACCACTTGGACTCCCTGGTGGAACAGCCTGTAGCAGACTTTTGCTGTAATGTCACCCTTTCTTTAATCCTGACCCATAAGCTCTTGCCTGACTCCTCATCCATCACCAGGCAAAGCTCCATGCACTCCAACTGGACACTGATATTGAGTGCAAACACTGCCTCCTCATCTGCCTTGTCTGTCCTTCCTAAAATGCCTGTATCCTTGCATTGCAACACTCCAGTCATAGGAGTCATTCCACTGTGTCCCTGTGATGTGAATAATATCACAGCCATGCAGGCATGCACTCATCTCCATCTTCTCTTGCATATTCCCCATGCTGCATGCATTTGCAGAGAGCCATTTAAATTGGGTTCCTGATGAAGCCAATTTATTATCCGAAATTCCTTTGTGCTGTCCTTCAGATGTTCTATTGCCTTTCTACAATCCTAAATACTGTCTAAAGCATTGCTTCTCATCCTGCATTTTGCAGATGGGTAAATTCTTCACAAAGACTATATCTAACAAGTGTTCAAAATAGTAATAGAAAATGTTTAAAGTCTCAGATTTCATATCTCTACTTCTTTTAGCATTTCAGTATTCATGCATATGATCTCACTTTTTAGGTATAACAGGAAGATGTTTTCATAGTTGTTATGTTTGTGATTTCACAAAGCAAACTACATTGACAAAATGAGATGTGATATTTGGTTTATCCACAATAGAAAGAATGATGAAATATAGTCACAGTCTTTGCAACTGAAAAAGTAAAAATAACTTATTGCAGCAGCATATAAGAATTTAGCCTTAAAAAAATAACCAAAATAATTAATAATAATAATAATAACAACAATACTAATAAACCTTCAATATTCTGCATCTTGAAAGTCTATAGTAAGACACGTCTTAAAAAAGTAGCATGATGTGTATGATTGCACATGCATAATACACACATACACATACTTCTATATATAGTAACATCCATAAATATTTATACATATATTCAAGTTATATTCATATATATATATTTCCCTTATACTATTACTTAGTGGCAGTGTTGGCTGCAAGTCTCTGTATTCCACATATCAATAACTTTCAAGCTATTTGTACATTAGGCTTGAAATAGCTTTTATACGTTTTAAAAACATATTTAGCTCTTATAGGGACATAAAAATTTTAAACCACTTCTGTTTCCTATCCACTTTAAGTAAATATTTCTGTCTAAATACAAGCTTGATCATTTCATCTTTACATTGTTAACTTGACATTGTAGAACAAGTTTTAATGCAATGTAACTGACTTAAAGTATTAAAAAACTACAATTGAAAGAGTGCTATTGCTTCATGTTTTCCTCACTACTTTCTGATTGGCTGACAACTGCTGGCCAACAATAAAGCAAGCAGGGAATTAAAAAACAAATAGTCATATGATGCAAGTGTCACATATTTAAATTAGTTGGTTATATTAAAAGATGCTACATGTGAATGCTTGCTTGTAGCATCAATCCACACAGAAAAGCTACACTGAAGCATATTGGTTCATATCTCAGTAGGATACTGTTTATTTGTTGGGGTCTATAATCTCAGAGGGTTTTCCAACCTAATTGATTCTGTGATTCTGTGAATAAAATTACATATGCCACATAAAGACAGAAAAGTTGATCTACTCTTATTGACAAATTCAGATATTGCTGGTGTCTCTCATCACTGCAAGCAACTGAACTGGGTTGGCACGGTAGTGTTTCAGTGGGGGGTAGGTACAGGAGTGGCTTCTCTGAGAAGCTGCCAAAAGCTTCCCCCTGGTCTGATGGAGCCAATGCCAGCCAGCTCCAGGATGATCCACTGCTGGCCAAGCCCATCAGTGACAATGGTAGCACCTCTGAGATAACACAGTTAAGATGAGGGAAAAAAAAAAACCACAACAACTGGGAAACTGCAGCCAGAAAGAAGTGTGAGGAATGCAAGAGGAACAGTTCTGTAGACACCAAAATGAGTGCAGAAGGAGAGGGAGGAAGTGCTGCAGGCACCAGAGTGAGATTCCCCTTCAGCCCATGGTGCAGACCATGGTGAGGTAGCTGTGCCTCTGCAGCCCATGGAGGTCCATGGTGGATCAGATATGCACCTGCAGCCCATGGAGGACCTCATGACCAAAGAGGTGGATGTCCACAGGAGACTGTGACCCTTCCTGTGGGAAGCCTGAATTAGAACAAGCTTCTGGCAGCACCTGTGGCCCCGTGGAGACAGAAGCCCACACTGGAGCAGGTCACCTGGCAGGAGTTGTGACCCTGTTGGGGACCCACACAGGAGCAGGCTGTTCTGAAGGACTGCATCCAGGGGAAGGGAGCCATGCTGGAGCAGTGTGTAAAGAACTGCAACCCATGGGAAGGAACTCATATTACAGAAGTTCTTGGAGGACACTGTCCCTTGGGAGGCACCCCACTCCAGAGCAAGGGAAGAGAATGAGGAGTCCTCCCCCTGATGAAGAAGGAGCAACAGAAATGGTGTGTGATTAAC
>VZRX01007289.1:177350-196238 GCA_013398075.1 Notiomystis cincta | reverse complement strand
GGACATAAAAATTTTAAACCACTTCTGTTTCCTATCCACTTTAAGTAAATATTTCTGTCTAAATACAAGCTTGATCATTTCATCTTTACATTGTTAACTTGACATTGTAGAACAAGTTTTAATGCAATGTAACTGACTTAAAGTATTAAAAAACTACAATTGAAAGAGTGCTATTGCTTCATGTTTTCCTCACTACTTTCTGATTGGCTGACAACTGCTGGCCAACAATAAAGCAAGCAGGGAATTAAAAAACAAATAGTCATATGATGCAAGTGTCACATATTTAAATTAGTTGGTTATATTAAAAGATGCTACATGTGAATGCTTGCTTGTAGCATCAATCCACACAGAAAAGCTACACTGAAGCATATTGGTTCATATCTCAGTAGGATACTGTTTATTTGTTGGGGTCTATAATCTCAGAGGGTTTTCCAACCTAATTGATTCTGTGATTCTGTGAATAAAATTACATATGCCACATAAAGACAGAAAAGTTGATCTACTCTTATTGACAAATTCAGATATTGCTGGTGTCTCTCATCACTGCAAGCAACTGAACTGGGTTGGCACGGTAGTGTTTCAGTGGGGGGTAGGTACAGGAGTGGCTTCTCTGAGAAGCTGCCAAAAGCTTCCCCCTGGTCTGATGGAGCCAATGCCAGCCAGCTCCAGGATGATCCACTGCTGGCCAAGCCCATCAGTGACAATGGTAGCACCTCTGAGATAACACAGTTAAGATGAGGGAAAAAAAAAAACCACAACAACTGGGAAACTGCAGCCAGAAAGAAGTGTGAGGAATGCAAGAGGAACAGTTCTGTAGACACCAAAATGAGTGCAGAAGGAGAGGGAGGAAGTGCTGCAGGCACCAGAGTGAGATTCCCCTTCAGCCCATGGTGCAGACCATGGTGAGGTAGCTGTGCCTCTGCAGCCCATGGAGGTCCATGGTGGATCAGATATGCACCTGCAGCCCATGGAGGACCTCATGACCAAAGAGGTGGATGTCCACAGGAGACTGTGACCCTTCCTGTGGGAAGCCTGAATTAGAACAAGCTTCTGGCAGCACCTGTGGCCCCGTGGAGACAGAAGCCCACACTGGAGCAGGTCACCTGGCAGGAGTTGTGACCCTGTTGGGGACCCACACAGGAGCAGGCTGTTCTGAAGGACTGCATCCAGGGGAAGGGAGCCATGCTGGAGCAGTGTGTAAAGAACTGCAACCCATGGGAAGGAACTCATATTACAGAAGTTCTTGGAGGACACTGTCCCTTGGGAGGCACCCCACTCCAGAGCAAGGGAAGAGAATGAGGAGTCCTCCCCCTGATGAAGAAGGAGCAACAGAAATGGTGTGTGATTAACTGACTGCACCCAGCTTCCAGCCAGGGTCAACCCACCATAGTAACCCTTATGACAACTACTGTATAGCTCGTCCACATTTTCTTTCAGAAATTCTAAAAATAACTTTTGTTAGTAGAAAAGATGGAAACAAAATCATGCTACTGGTAGACCTGGTTGATTTTTAAGGCTCTCTTTTCATCAGTTTGGAAGGCAAGACTTTGGGTATACAAGTTATATTCTGTAAACAAATTCTGCTGATACCACCTGCATAACAATTGCAGCATATGCTTAAGGAATAACTGTTCATCCTTCTCTCTTTTCAAGTAAAATAAATTACTACTTAGTAGTGTGCTTATGAAAAAGCTCTATTTCTTTTTTGAATACCACAGAACATTTCTCAACTAAATATCATGTGACTTCTTACCTGGCAAGCAGCTACAGTAANGGACATAAAAATTTTAAACCACTTCTGTTTCCTATCCACTTTAAGTAAATATTTCTGTCTAAATACAAGCTTGATCATTTCATCTTTACATTGTTAACTTGACATTGTAGAACAAGTTTTAATGCAATGTAACTGACTTAAAGTATTAAAAAACTACAATTGAAAGAGTGCTATTGCTTCATGTTTTCCTCACTACTTTCTGATTGGCTGACAACTGCTGGCCAACAATAAAGCAAGCAGGGAATTAAAAAACAAATAGTCATATGATGCAAGTGTCACATATTTAAATTAGTTGGTTATATTAAAAGATGCTACATGTGAATGCTTGCTTGTAGCATCAATCCACACAGAAAAGCTACACTGAAGCATATTGGTTCATATCTCAGTAGGATACTGTTTATTTGTTGGGGTCTATAATCTCAGAGGGTTTTCCAACCTAATTGATTCTGTGATTCTGTGAATAAAATTACATATGCCACATAAAGACAGAAAAGTTGATCTACTCTTATTGACAAATTCAGATATTGCTGGTGTCTCTCATCACTGCAAGCAACTGAACTGGGTTGGCACGGTAGTGTTTCAGTGGGGGGTAGGTACAGGAGTGGCTTCTCTGAGAAGCTGCCAAAAGCTTCCCCCTGGTCTGATGGAGCCAATGCCAGCCAGCTCCAGGATGATCCACTGCTGGCCAAGCCCATCAGTGACAATGGTAGCACCTCTGAGATAACACAGTTAAGATGAGGGAAAAAAAAAAACCACAACAACTGGGAAACTGCAGCCAGAAAGAAGTGTGAGGAATGCAAGAGGAACAGTTCTGTAGACACCAAAATGAGTGCAGAAGGAGAGGGAGGAAGTGCTGCAGGCACCAGAGTGAGATTCCCCTTCAGCCCATGGTGCAGACCATGGTGAGGTAGCTGTGCCTCTGCAGCCCATGGAGGTCCATGGTGGATCAGATATGCACCTGCAGCCCATGGAGGACCTCATGACCAAAGAGGTGGATGTCCACAGGCGACTGTGACACTTTCTGTGGGTAGCCNGCTTCTGGCAGCACCTGTGGCCCCGTGGAGACAGAAGCCCACACTGGAGCAGGTCACCTGGCAGGAGTTGTGACCCTGTTGGGGACCCACACAGGAGCAGGCTGTTCTGAAGGACTGCATCCAGGGGAAGGGAGCCATGCTGGAGCAGTGTGTAAAGAACTGCAACCCATGGGAAGGAACTCATATTACAGAAGTTCTTGGAGGACACTGTCCCTTGGGAGGCACCCCACTCCAGAGCAAGGGAAGAGAATGAGGAGTCCTCCCCCTGATGAAGAAGGAGCAACAGAAATGGTGTGTGATTAACCGACTGCACCCAGCTTCCAGCCAGGGTCAACCCACCATAGTAACCCTTATGACAACTACTGTATAGCTCGTCCACATTTTCTTTCAGAAATTCTAAAAATAACTTTTGTTAGTAGAAAAGATGGAAACAAAATCATGCTACTGGTAGACCTGGTTGATTTTTAAGGCTCTCTTTTCATCAGTTTGGAAGGCAAGACTTTGGGTATACAAGTTATATTCTGTAAACAAATTCTGCTGATACCACCTGCATAACAATTGCAGCATATGCTTAAGGAATAACTGTTCATCCTTCTCTCTTTTCAAGTAAAATAAATTACTACTTAGTAGTGTGCTTATGAAAAAGCTCTATTTCTTTTTTGAATACCACAGAACATTTCTCAACTAAATATCATGTGACTTCTTACCTGGCAAGCAGCTACAGTAAAATTCACCAATCAAATCATGGCAATGGCCTCCATTTTTACAGGGCTTGGAGGAACATTCATCAATATCCGTGGAACAGTTTTTGTCTGACAGAAAAGAAAATTAAACATTAAAACTATAAATCATGCTGGGAAAGCAGAAAAGTCGCTTCACAGTGCAAATGACAACTGCATAATTTAACTTTTCCAGGTTGAAAACACTATTTTATTTCTGCTTGACAGTTTTAAAACTAGAGATATTCATAGATCATAGCTGATAGTTAACAAATTAAATATTTTAAAGGAATGGATATGAAGAGCATTTGCAAAAACATCCTTTGTTTATTCTAGCATCACAACTCAATACCATAATTACTAGAGCTACATGCCACTTTGAAAAAACTGGTTTAGAGATTTAATAACCTTAGTAACAATAGAAAGAAAAAATATTTCTCAAGGTTGCAACCATATTTACAGATGAATGAAGCTATTTCTCATACCCAAACAAAAACCCACGAGTTCACTCAGCTGTTTCTTCATTTTTCTGCTTTTAAAGGATTTAATTGAGCTGTAATTCAAACTTATTCAAATCTGAAACAACAAAAATATAGGCCAATATACAGAAGATACATAGAGGGGAAAATTTAGAAGACAATAGACTTATGAAAACAAACTTATTGGACATACCAAACAAAATCAAGTGTCCTGTTTCTCTATTGTGCACTACATTAATTTAGGCAATCCCTAGGATGTTAGAAATACTGGGATCTTTGTGAACAAACATTGATCAAAAATAGATGGGACAAATGTATGGACTAGGAGCTCACATGAATACCAGGAGTTAAGCCAATGACAGAGAGGGAAAACTGTAACTATTCCTTATGTGAACAAGCAGAACTTTTGTTGGTATTCTATGCAGAAACTGATGGAAGGTTCCTTGTATCACTCAAATCAGATAACCCAGATATGTAATGCATCCCAGGACCCTCAGTCTAAGGAGTGGAATTAAAGGGTCATGTGGGGTTTCTGGGGTCCCTCTTGGACAAACAGAGCTTAGACAATTACAGATTCATTAGAACAATAAATGCATAGATGGCAGAGGGTGTCACCTTGCAGTTTTGTCTTCCTTAACCATATGATGTACTTTCAGCTGACACGTAAAAATAGAATGTACACAAAAATCAAATGAAATGGGCAGGAGAGAAAGTGAGGAGACAGAGGAAGGAAAAACCCCCAGCATTTAGAAAAAAGTTTAAGGAGATAGAAGCAGAAGCTCATAGACAAGGATAATGATAAAAACAAGGTAAGACTAACATTTTGTGGAAAATACTGAACATTCAGATACGATATGCTGTATTTAATGATTAAGTACAGATCACAAATCCAGTATAATCAGTTAAAAGGAACCTTAAATTTTTTATAGCTTGTGAGATTTTCAGTTGCTGTTTTGTTTCATTGTTGTTTTTAATATTTTAAATAGCTAAAAGAACTAGTAGAATCCTTCAGAACAAAGGACTTGGACCAATAGGGTATTTAATTACAAAACCATGATTTTTGAAAGGAATCATCATTAAAAATTTCAAAGATATTTGAATGTAATACTGGTAATTTTTCATGTAATAGTGGAAAAGATAACTGCAAGTTACTTGATTCAAAGTTAAAGGGAAAAGTACTCTCTGACTATAAGTAAAGAAATGTGAAAAGCTTGGCTGAGAACAGTCAAAATGCATGGAAACGGAGAGGAGGGTGAACAGCATAATAACAAGAGAATTCAGAAGAACTGCAAAGAATGTAGAAAAGTTCTGATTTTAAACCTGGTAAAGAGTGAACATCTTACCTTAAAAATGTAATTAAGAAAACTGTTGTTTTCTATAAGTACACAAGCACAAACTTTCTTTTTGTGGGAGAAAGACACTGGATATTAGGAGACCAACACAGCACTTCCTGGTTTTCAAAGCGTGAAAAAAGCCCAACTGACAAAAAAGCAGGTCAGATTGCTAAGGATAACCTAAAATGTACAATATAAATCTGCAGACATGAAATCAGACCAGCAAAGGCATGTAGCTTTTATAGGATGGTCAGGGTAACAAGAATTTTTGCTGTATGTACTTCATATCAAAGATGAAAGAAAGCTGTGGTTTGCCATCCAGTGAAGAAGGATGGGTACTGATAATGGTAATCATGCAAAATTTTTCAATACTTCTGCCTCAATCATCAGTAAAAAGACCAGTTGTACAGCAGGTCATAATCATAATTGATATCTATGATTAAAAAGCAGAACTTCTAAATACAGAAGAAAAGCTATAGAATTGTCAGATGAATTAAATATTCAGACAGGTTGGTCTGATGAACTATACCCTTGGGTACTAGTGGACAAAAATGATAGTTTTCTTTGTGAACATGTGAAAAATAGGTAAAGTACCTGAAAACTCACTAAAATCACCCTTTAAGAAAAGGATAAAAGGCAGACATGAAATTATAAATCCATTTGTGAAACTTCAGTTCCAGGAAGAAATATTGGGAAAAGTTTTAAAGTGTTTACTTGCAAGAATCTATAAATATAAAACAATTTATAAAAAAATGTGCCTTGTTTAAGCAAACTGATTCCCTTCTATACTAAATTTACACACTTTGTGGATAACAAAACCTGGTAGCATATGTCAAGCTCCTTCTGTTCACTAATGTTTCTGCTATTTTTTGTGAAACCGCAGTAATTGGTCTACACAGAAACTATATCATCAGATGAGTAAAACTTTATGCAAAACCATATTCATACATAAGTTATGAATACATTAGTGGTTTTACTTCCAGACTGATGAATGAATTGCATAGGTTTTGAAAGAAATCTACTGTCCATTCAGTTTCACTACATTTTCAACAGTCTAGATGGTGGACAGCAAAGTAAGCTTAATGATGAGAACCCCAAAAGGTACATTGAAGAACAGGTTTAGAAGTCTTCATAAATTTCAACAAATTGAAGATAGAGTTTGAAATAACAAATGTAATCCAATCAGAACAAGAGGAAGATACAGAAAATCACAAGAATTTTGTTTTAAAACAAATAGTTTGTTGGGATATATAAACAGGAACATATCCAGTTAGAAACATGAAATAATCCTTCCATTCTCATTTTACTGGAGTAAAGCTGCTTTTGGAGTGCTTTGCATTGTGCAGTGAGATGCATTCAAGAAAATTGTGGGCCAAATGACAGTCCATATGAGCATGTTAGGAATGAGAAACACCCCAAGAAGCATGACCTCTTAGGATTAACAAAATGAATGGGCCTGTAAAACCTAAATAAGGAAAATTTGAATAGAAATGTGATGATAATCATAAAATAAAAAAGTACTTTTGCAAAAGTCATCAGTTTGCTGTGTTCCTAGTAGACAGGGTGAGATGTAATGCATTTAAACTGCAGTGAAATATTAGACAATAAGAAATCCTTGTAATGGTTAGAATAACATCACTCTGGAAAGATTCCCCCAAGGAAATAAGGAATAGTTGGACTTCTTTAAGAAGATACATAGGTGAGAAAGCAACATAGTACATTTTATTCTTTTTGCTGAGATAAGGATGAAACAGATTCTGGTTAATATTTTGTTCTAGTGATGTGATCGTATAATTTACAGGGCATAAATCCTGTTTAGAACACTGAAGGAGGTCCAAAGACTTATGTTTGTGTAATGAGTTGAATTGTCTGGAAACTTGCTTTGCCTTATGGTAAAGGTCTTAAGTTACTTGATGCGTGATAACTGAGCCCTGATTTTGGAACCTAGTGCTTCTATCCAAATCTGTGCCTCTACTCTGTTTCCCCATCAAAACACATTTCTGCCTTAGTGATATAAAAGAGAGTTGAACCCAGACTTGGAGCAGACAAGAGAAACAGGATGAAAGCACTAACACCAGCAGGAAGAGAAAAACACCTTCTTCCTGCACAGCATAAATGCACATGGCTGAAATTACAGAGGGACAGATACTAAGGCCTACCCTTCCAAAGAAAGCAGGACAGCTTTTGGCACATTCAATCTGAATTCACCCCTCAAATCTTTCTCATCAGAAAACCATAATGAAACAAATGAGGCATTTTATACTTCCCTGAATCTCTTTTTCTGTAGGTAAATCTGAAAAGTCCTTACTGTGTTATTTCAACATCACCTTTTAAACAGATACCTCATTTTCACTCTCACTGCCTTTCCTGCGTCTCCTTTCCACAGGAGACCAAGCCCATGCACCAAGTGAAATCTTGTGATAGCTTTTGTTTAGCTAAACACTACATTTTTCAATGTACTGCAGGTCACTTCTGGTCACTTGCAGTTTTCAGATACAAGCACAGAAAAAAACATGCAGATTATAGCCACTGAACTGTAGCTGAGCTGTATGTGGGGAAACAAAAGCAATTTGGAAAGGACTGCTGAAGACCTCAGCATTTGAGCCCTATTGCAGTGCTGTGAGAAAAAAAAATCTCAGATGTATTTAAATAAAACAAAAAAGGAACATTGATGTGTAAAAAGCTCTGCATAAAACATTGATTAGAATGTTCCATATTTTAAAATAAGTGGGAAGGATGCAAGAAAAGCTACACAATTTATTCAACAACTGAAGAATGCATGCTGTCGGCAAAGGCTTAAAGAGCTCCATCTGTTTCATTTAGAAGAAACAAAACCAAAAAGTGACTTCATTACAGTGTGTAAGTATCTTTACAAAGAGAAAATACTTGGGTAGCAAGAGCTGTATTATTTTGTGTAGAAAAGGTAATGACATGCAATAGCTCGAAGTTGAAGACAAAAATTTAAATAAAATATTTAATATAAACTTCTAAATCTGATGGTGATTACCGCTAGAAAAAATTGCCAGTGAAATTCTGGCTTCTTTTCATGCATTCAAATCAAGATTGAATGCTTTTGGAATCATTGTGTGCTTTAATCAAAACTAGAGTAATTAGGTTCAGTTCAAGGTGGTTAATGGCCAACATTAAGAGCCTTCTGGTATACAGACCTAATATAGCGCATGCAACCAGCAATGGTTGTATGGATTCTATGGTTTGCTAGAAGACTTGCAGAATAAATTCACTCATCCTGCAGCCCTCTCTGTGTCTTTCCTGGGAAAACATCAAAACAATTTAGTGAGACAGCTATATTTCTGTGACAGCAATAGCCCACCCTGAGGCACCTGGGCTCTGTAGCATCACTGTCATCATGTGAAATGTGTATGTCCTGTTCTTGGAGGGTTTCGAGGTTACTAGGATAAGTAGGTGTAAGGTGTTGCTCTACTGTTACCAGAGCAAATAGTCAGTGCTATTCCATTCCCTGTCTGGCTACCGATGTGTCAAGGGGAAAAAAACAAAACCTTTTTATGAAAGTTGTATAAACAGCTTTAAAAGACATCATTCCACATTTAACACATTTCTCCTCCTGTCTCAAGACTCCTCAGCAGTCTCTGGTCAATTTAGTATTTAAGTGAAGAGAGCCAAGCTGTGGTGTAATGTTCCCACTATCAGCATTGCAGCCCTGAGGCCCAGTACACATGGCACTGCCGTGGTAGCACTGGGCCATTGCCCAGGTGTCAGGCTAAGAGCAAGAGCCTCAGGACTTGTCTAGTGGCCAGGCTGATGCTAGATCCATAAAATCATGGGGTGGTTTGGTTTGCAAATGACCTTACAGATCATCTACTGCCAACCCCCCTGCCATGGGCAAGGACATTTTCCATGAGACCAAGTTGCATAATGCCCTATCCAACCTGGCCCTGAACACTGGTAGGAATGGGGCATCCACAGAAAATAAAGAAAAAAAGTCATGACAGAGGAAAGCTGAAGAGTAAAGAACAAAAAAAAGTTAAAAAGTTACTAAAGATGCCAGCAAATAAGACTCCTATTTAGTGTGGTCATGCCAACACTGATAATTTCATACCTTTTATAGTATGGCTCTATCAAAGCAAAGGATGTCAAAAGATAAATGTTTCACTGTCTAAAAAGGCAACCCAGGATACACTGGTAAATATAATTTAGCACCAAAAACTCCAATATTATGCTAATTGGTATTGCAAAGGCAGTATTGAACAATAGACTTCTTCCAACATCAATGATTTGGTGGATTTTTTTCAGAAGAGGGACTATATACTAGAAAAAAACTAAACAAACCCTAAATAAAACCATTCTTATCTAAGATGCCACTTCTGTTACTCAAATTCATTAACAGAATATCTGTGAGAGATGAAAAATGTGCACTGGGGAAGTTGCTTGGAGGTTGATTTTTTACATCCAGGTTTATTCACTGATAGCTCAGGTCATAACAGAAAATTAAGTCCTAACACATTTCTAAGGGCAGTTATAACAAAAATTTTGATTTAAATTCTGTCTTGATATCCACATGTTATTTTCAGATGTAAACCGTAAAAGCAGTGCTTACTTTGCTGGCATATTACTGTCCATTGTATGGTGTCATCAATGACAATAACATAGAAAAAATATGGAGTTACGGAAAAATTAGGTTGATTTTCCACAGCAACTCAGTAAGACGAAAAATTTCAGCCATGTGTTCCAATGTCTTCTGTGTATGTTTTAATCACTGTAGGAGTTTTTCTAGATATGGTTGTTTTTCTCTTTTTTTATTTGATAAGAGCCTACTAGCAATTGACAACATTTTAAAAATTGAAAATCAAGCCTATTCATATGATTATTTTCTAATTTATCTAAAAGTAATTAAGTACATAGTCATACCCAGAAAGATATTAACAGATGTTCTACATACATTATGTTATGTATGACAGTTGGAATCACTGCTAAAAAAACCTACCATTATATCTGAAATAATGGGGATAAACTGGAATACTAAAATAATCTCATAACACCTTCAGAGGAGCAAAGATAAAGTAAATTCCATGCCAGCTAATTAAAGTTTTGATTGAAGAATTAACTTATCTTTTGTCGGTTGGTTCCAACTATTATTATTCACCATCTAATTTAAACCAATCATGCTTAGTATTTGCAGGTGGAATACTATTGGAGAAATGTGCCATTTGATTTCTCACATTAAAAAAACGAGCAATTTTGCTTATATGTAAAATGACTGGAAAAAAACAATTTATATGCCTTTCTTTCTTGTGATTTATTAACTTTTATGTATTATTTTATCAAAACTTTTATGTATTACTTTATCAAAACTTTTATGTAATGTTATTTGCAGCATGATGAAACTAAAACAGATTTTTCTACACTCTACTGAATTTTTTTTCCCATTCAAATGTTCTAACCTGAATTTCTTCCAAGGGCAGCAGGTACACTTATACATGATGTGAGAATAAATATTCTCTAATAACTCAGAAATACATAGCAAATACATTTCCACATATGCATAAATGTTGTATATTTTCCAGCATGTTAAGTTTACATACCCCACTGTGGGAAGCCTGCCCTCAGCAGCCTGCCATTTATAGTGTTTGTGGCAACCAGCAGCCCATCCACAGTGTTCCAGCTGAGCAGGGGAAAGGAAGCCAGCCCTTCACTCCTCCATGGCCTGCTGAGTCAGAGCTCTGCTGGCCAGGAGCCTGGGGAACCATCCCTCTCTCTAGTCTTCCAGGTTTTGTTTTGTTTTGAAAAACCTCAGTGCTTTGACTAGAGCTCAGGCAGAGGCATGTTGTTTAAATGAACTTGGTCATTAGGGGACATCACAGAAAAGACTTGGCTTTTGAGCTGCTTCTGTGATGGCCATGAGGGCTGACTGATGTAGAACAATAATCTGATGTACAAGATGCAAGTGAGACTGAATTTCTGTGACTGATGAGTGAGCAACTGTAGATCACAATATCAATTAGGTTGGAATAGACCTCCATGATCACTGAGTCTAGCCTTTGCCCAATCACCACCATGTCAATTAACATAGCACTAAGGGCCACATCCAGTCATTTCTTCAACATTTCCAGTGTTCATGACTCCACCACCTCCCTGTCAGCCCATTCCAATGCATGAAAACCCTTTCCATTAAGAAATTCTTCCTGATGTCCAGTCTGAACCTCCCCTGGCACAGCTGTGTCCTCTTATCTGTCACTAACTGTCTGGGAGAGCAGGCCAACCTCCACCTTGCTAGTACCTCCTTTTAGGTAGAGGTAAATCTCTCTGGCCATTTTTTTCCTTTGAATTGTTTGGGACAGTGCTTTTTATGATTAGCAAGGAAAAGAGGATGTCATGACTCAGTAATTTTGTACTATGTAGTTGTCCTGATATTAACTAAAAGCATCAGTGTCGGGTAAAATGTGCCTAAAATAGAAGGACTTTTGCAGGCTTACTGAAAACAAGCTTAGAATACCACAGGAAAAGAATACAAAGGGAAGATTTTTGAAAGCCCAGAGAACGGTATTATCTTATGTCTTGTGATGACTTGAGCTGAGCTGCAATGCCTTGCACATCCTTGTATAACTTTGGTATTCAAATGTTCAATCTTGCCCACTTGCTTAGCCACAAGATCTACTACAGAATGCCTAAAGCCCAATAGTATGAAACATGACAGAGGAAACTATAAATTTGATCTTCAGAAAGCATATTAAAAGGCTTGCATATTTATTTAATCTCTTGTGTAAATTTAAGTCAATGTGTGACTGATGGTAGATTCTGATTGTTGATTCATATGTCTCATTATAGTGGTAAACATTAATGAGACATGGGCAAAACTTAGAGGAAGGATAATTTTACACACAGAGAATTCATATGGACCATGATGTAAGTGAGGAAGTCAGATTAAGAATCTCATGCCTATAAACTACAACTACAAAATTCGGTGCTAAGTGATGAAGTAAAAATCACTTTGGAATCATGTCTTTTTCTACCCAGTATTAACTGGTGCCACCTTACTAGCATAGGGCTCACCCATATACATGCACAGCTTTGAAATCCTTTTAATTAATGATTAAATAAATAATTAGATTAATCTCGTCCAACATTTAAAATAGGCAAAAAGTTTACAATGGGAAAAATATAATCCTGTCATTTATTTAAGATTAAAAATTCATACTTTCTCATCTCAAAACACTGAATTACAGAATTCTTTACTTCTGATTACTTATATAACCAGAGAAAATCCACACAAACAATGGCAATGGTCAGTAATCACACCTCATAAAACTGCCTCCTCCTTCCATATCATTGATGAATTCAACACCCTCCCATTGATGTTTTAATTCGAGGTATCTTACCACCTAATGGACTAAAGGTGTCCTACTGCTCAATATTAAAATTCCCTACTTCACCTATCTGTATGTTCAGATGTGTTGAGCGAGACATTTTCTAATTTTTAAAGCTTATCAGGTTAAAAGATTTGGATTATATTTACTTATCTCAATTGCCAAATGTTCTCAAAACCCCTCTAACTGGCAAAATCAAATAAAATACTGTGAAGGAAGGAGGTAGCAGTTTTGCCATTTGTCCATTTGTCCAGGGATAAATTACTGTAATCCTGGGTATGCAGATTACCACAAGAGGGCATTTGGCAGCAAGCTTTGATTATATAGGAAATATTTTCCTGGTCTTTCTTTGAAGCTCCCTCTCTTGGACAGAGTAAAGGAAACTCCATGGAGCAGATTCCAAAGGCTGCCAGAACTCCAGTGCTCAGCCTTTCAGCAATAAACAGTCAGTCTTATATATTCAGTGCACTTTTTCAAATCTTACTTCCTTGATCAAGTCTCATCAGAAGAATACAAAGTGTGATTGACAGGGTGTTAGCAGATCTGTTGATGAACTTTCTAACATTTGCCTGCATCAGAGCTAATTATTATCAGCTAACTGTGCTGTTTATGATTCTTTTCTACATTAATTATGCAATTTCTCAATTGTTTAAATATTAAAGTGGATAAACAAAAATTTTATTTATATATACGCTATGTTTCCCTTAGCCCTTAAATAGCTTTTGAGTGTATCACTGCTACTATAGCAATATCTTTGTGTGCCATTTATAGAAATCTTAAAACAGAACATGGAACACTCTTTTGCCTCTGTTTGCTTTTCTATATTGTAGAAGAGAGAAGCATCAAAGACTCTTTCTAGAGGCTGAAGCAATTGTTGGAAGGCTTGGAAAGAGCAGACCTAATGAGATCCACAATGATGACTGTGAATTAATTGTACGAACATCAAGAGCAAAGACAAAAATATTCAGTGTAATCACAATGATCTCTCTCCCTACTTCTAATTCCAGTCAGCAGGCTGGCTTCTTTGTTTTCTTGTGAGAGCTGTCCTGTATCACAAAAAATGCCAATATGATGTGAGATCAATAGCACATTCATGATGAGAAGTCTCTCACGTAGGAAACACAGGAGAAAATTGAGCTTTTTTCGTAATAGCCTATTATACAGTCACCTGAACTTCTATGACTTCAATGTAGGCTTCAAAGTATCCATTAAATTGTACTTAAAACTCATTTGTAACTTTTTTACTGTTGACAGGTCCTGGATCCCTTTTGTCTTGGAATGATCAGAGATGCTACTGGCAACTGTTTGCATCAGGATGAATCTAGGATGAAGAGTTCCTCCTAATGAACACATACTCTGTCCCAGGCTTTCTTAGTGACACACACACACATTGACTTGTAGTTCTGGTTCTATAATGTGGACTCCATCATATCCCAAAATAGTGTAACTGTATTTTAAAATGAACAGCTTTCCCTGCATAACACTGTTCAAATTGACTGTTAACAACCTACTGCAGAAAAGTTAGGCATTTTCCATTTTGATTCTAGCAGTATAAGAGTAAGTTTAAAATCTTCTTCTTTTAAAATTATTGCATTGAAACTTCTATCTATATTAACAAATACTTTGTAAGCACATCTGTTACTTTCACAAGTGATGCAAAATAGACATACTATGCAATCTCATGACAGCAAAGCCAGTTACCGAAGTAAAAGGGAGAATAAGATCTTACAGGAAATATAACACCTCTCCGTTTTGTAATGCTGAATAATAAAAGAATATGTTTGCATGAATCAAGGAAACTCACAGATGTTGATGGGAATTGTAACTCCTATTACTTTCACAGATTCTAAATCTCTGTATGTAGTCCTAGATTCCTTATGTCCTATCTTCCTACATTTAATCATTGACAAAATATGAATGAAGAGCTTCTAAACTGAATGTCACCGGTGTTACTACCTGAAATGCTCTATCTACAACTAACTTAATTTTGCCTTCTTGTTCTTCACTGTTCTACTCGCTTCTCTGACCTTTAATTTCTCCGTAATATATCTCTTCCATTTTTTTTTTACTTTTCTCTCCACAAGTCTTGAGCTCTCTGGACAAATCCAGAGAGTTTGGTTTTTTATTACAAGATCCACTAAATGTGTATGATTTCTTAGAATGCCACTGCTTGTCTTCCTGTTACTGCTTATGACTAATGCTGCTCCATTTGCCTCTCTGAATCAGTAGCTGAAATTCAAGGTGTTCAGTGTCTGACACAGTTGTTAAGATGGCATATTTTTGGAGATACTTCTGTTGATTTCCCAATGATCTTGTTAGCTGCCTCTGGCAGAAAGTAGAGCCTTGAAGACTCTTCCTGATGCAAGAGCTATTTTCTTAAACCTGTTAGACACACAAATGACTGTGCAACTTACAATCTATCATAAGGATCTGATGGCACCTTTCTTAAAGAGAACAAAGTGTTATCTTACTAAAATTGTGTTCTTGTTGCCATCTCAATTAAGTATGGCTGTGATAAAATCTAACCCCAAAAAAGGTACCAGCTACCTGCTCACTGACGTTTCATAGACTAGGTGTTTTTGAAGAATTTTTTTCCTCTATGCAAAATACAGTTTTGCTTCCTATGCACATGCTGCTTTCATTGTTATCATATTAGGAGGGAAAATAAAGCAGATTATTAATCACATAGAACCCTGAGTTGATTTTATTTTTATTAATGCTAAAACACTGAACAAAGTGCAATTAATTTCAGAAAAGAAAATAAATAATTTAACTATTTAATGTCTTTTCCAGGTTAAAAGAAATCTTACCAGTGAATCCAGGAGGACAAGCACAGCTGTAGTCTGCAACCAGGTCTAAACAAGTTGAATTACTTTTACAGAAGCCATAAGTGCACTCATCAAAGTTGATTTCACAGTTCAGGCCTTCAAATCCTTGGAAATAAAAACAAAGAGCTATGCATTATTCAGCTATATCCGTGCCTTGTTTTTCTAAATAATGTCTTTAGGTACCTTGTTTTCAATTTACTCCTGTAAACTATGATCTTGAATCATTATGGAAAGATCATTCTAAACGTTTTTTTTTTCTGCTCTGTCATTAATAGGAAAATGGATTTTTTTTCTCTCAAATATATATTAAAGGAGGTCAATAAATGAACACACAAATTTAGGATTTAGTATGTTCATTAATCTAGTTCAACTTTTAGTTGAGCAGAGACATAAGAATTTTTGTATCTGCTGCCATTTTGACAACATTACAGATGAAGTTATGCTGGGATTTGGACATCTGCTCTCAAAATAAAAATCAGCTCTGAAATAATTGCTTCTCTACTTTTTCTTCATTTGTTTTACAGAACCCCAGAATTATCAAGGCTGCAAGAGGCTTTCCGGATCATCCAGTCCAACTGACAACCCAGCACCATCACAATCCCTCCTAAAACATACTCCCAAGTGCCACATCTTGACACCTTTCAACACTTCCAGAGATGGTGACTTCACTACTTTCCTGGGCAATTATTCCAATGCCTAACCACTATTTCCATTATTTTTTTTCTTAGTTATTAATATCAAATCTGAACCTCCCTGACACAATTTAGGGCCATTTCCTCTCATCCTTTCACTAGAGACATGGCAGAAGAGACAGATCCCCACCTCAATAAAACCTCCTTTCAGGTAGCTGTAGAGAGCAGTGAGCTTCCCCTCAGCCTAAACAACTCTGGTTTCTTGTGTCATAATGACTTTTAGCAAACTCAGAGCCCAACAGTGGGTTTTTGTAACTGAAATTGCTAGAGAATCTCCTCTCCAATATCTGACATTTCATGCTCTTGTAAATGTATTCTAATTCATGGTCATGCTACAAAATGAGTATCATTAGTGCTGTCACAGGCCATGGCTGCAGGAAGACCATGACTAATGCTAAGCTATCGGCACCCTCAGTGCAAGGCATATTCCCATAATTTCTCAAACTGACCATGGAACCAATTTCCACTGATCCTTAAGTCATAAAACTTTAGAATTACCCTTAAGTCATTAATAATGTATAAAATAACAGTTCTTATTTGCATTTGGAGTTTAATCAGACCAATGTCTCAGAGGTAACATGTAAGCCACAAAATTCTCAATGTAGATGCCAAGATTTATTTTTGTAGAAGCTGGTCAGGCAGGCTTAAACAGCAAAATTATTTTTTCCAAGGTTAATTTCCAGCTACCTTGCAATATCTATTTTGGCTTCTCATTTAAGCTAACTAATGAAGGAGGCTGTAGTTAGGAGAATTATTTGTGGCAATTTCATCTCTCGTGATGAGTTTCTGAAGTTATCACTACCAGAATGCCTGTATTAATATATACATACCTGAAATATTGTCACAGCTATAAAATCAGCTACCATGAGTCAATATCTTAAAAACAGTAGAATTTAAAGATTAAAATAAAAAGAAAATTAAAACATAGAACATACCATGTTATAAATTAAAACCTTGGCTTTATTTTTAACTAAAAATCCCTTTAAAATATTCATAAGAAACTCATTTGTGAAAGCATTTCAAAAGAAACTGTAATTTAAAATGTTTTAAAACATTTGTGCTTTTCTTTGACTAATTTTTTATTAAAATTATTTTTTTTTCATACAGTACTGGTAACAAGGAGCAGTGTGCATTTTAAAGAAACAGATCAGAGGTGCTGAAAATCATATTATTTTTGTCTGTGAATGTTCTAATAGATTTTTTTACTGATCATCTATTTAAATCATTATGACCATTGTAACTTTCTATGATTAGTCAGAAATCTGCATATTATTAACAAAGTTAAAAATATTTTTTGTAAGTTATTGATGATATTTTCCACAGAATTCATGTACTGCTCATTTGTGTTTTCTCCACTGCTTAAAACTGTGCTAAAATCATGATGTTCTGTCTGAAAAAAGGTAGCATTTACAAGTATATCTGTCTCCATTCTTAATGATCATGGTTGTTTTGGTAGACATGTTGACTTGGTGGACAAAGATGCAAATGACACTTTGGAAAGGAATGATTAACTTTCATACAAAGTAAGTTTTAACGGTGGCTTTGAAGCTTGACGAGAAGATGTTTTCCAAACTGCAGGCAGTTTTGAAAATTGTCAAAGATAATAAATTATTTTGAACAACTTACCTTCAGGGCAAAAGCAATCATAGCTGTTGACATCATTCTGACAAACAGCACCATTCAAGCAGGGAGCTGAATCACACTCATTCATTTCTGTTTCACAGTACTGGCCTGAAAAACCTGCAAACGAAGGAAGGTAAGCTTTGATTTTCCTTGTCATTATGTATGCTATTAGCATAAAACTTGTATTTCAAATGGTGTTCTTTAACTAAAACCAAGAGATCTTACAACCCATATCCCCATGTGTCCTGGGTTGGTTGCTGGCCAAAGGCCAACGCACTCACAAAAAACCATTCACTTATTTTCCTCTACTACAGTTGAGCACAGGAGGGGAAAGAACAATTAAAAACTCATGGGGTGAGATAAGGATTATGAGAAAATGCTTTGAGGGGAAAACAGGCTCAAAACTCTAATAAAGTATAAAGGAAAATTTTATTAACAGAATTAAAAGAGGATAATGAGAATGAATATAAACCTTTAGAACACCTACACCCCCCCACCCCCAGCCCCTCTTTTTTTATTACTGACGACGCAAGGAGACAAAACATGGGACTCTTAGTCACTTTTAACATATTTTCTCAGTTCATTTAGGGAGAGGAGTCTCTTTTGCTATGCCATGGGGTTCTTTTCCCATGGGAGACAGTTCTTTGTGAAATTTCTAACACCATTTTAATTTTCATGAGAGTGGTCCTGCCAAGTATATCTGCTGCACATGAGACCCTCCCATGAACAAAGCTATCTTCCCACAACTGCTTTTCTTGTAGGTCACTAGTTCGTGGGGTATATTCTTTTAAGGATGAGCTGTTCTAGAATAAAAGCAAGGGTCCTCTTCCTCTATCTCTGCAAGCAAAGGTTCTCTCTCTGTTCAAGCTTTTCACCAGATCACAGTTTCTCAGCATCCACATGCTCCAGCACAAGAATCTTTTTTCTCAGGGGCTGTGGGAGAATCCTGCATCCTCCCATGCAAATCATGAATTACAGGGAAATAGTTTGTTGTAATATAGTCCTCACCACGGCTTGAAGAAGAATCTCAGCTCCAACGCTCCTCCCTCTCCCTTCCTTTGC
>VZRX01007289.1:36280-177052 GCA_013398075.1 Notiomystis cincta | reverse complement strand
CTGAGAGCTCCTTAATTTCAAAATATTACTAATTTGGAGGGAAGGGGGGTTCACATTTCTCATTCCAAGGGAGACTCCCGCCTTTCTTGGTAAACACCTGTCCAAACCGCGACACTTATGTTGTTCTCCTCACGTGTCTTCACTCCTTTTTTCTCTGACGCGGCAGAGAGTTGGTGTTGATAGGTTCTTTTGTTCTTAAGTTTTATTAATTGGAAAGTCTTTTATAGACTTCTGTAGTATTGAAAAGTTGGTTCTGTCTGGGCTCACATCAGGGAAATGCTCGCCAACGTCTCACGGTCAGTCACATTGTCCTGCCAGCACCACACTGGGCCATGCTGGCTGCTGGCTCCACTCAGTGCCTTTCTTCATGAGAGGTACCGAAAAAGAGAAAATCTGCTGCCACTGCTCTGCCCTTCTGCCCACAGCATGGCTGGCTAAAGGCAGCTGGGTGAATACAGTTCACTGTGAGCCAGGCCGAGATGGCGACGATCACATCGTGCCGCCCCGGTCGTGTGGTCTTGACTGCAGGGCTGCTCTCGGCGCTGGGATGGCCCCCAGTGGCACAGACCTGGCACTGCACCCAGAAGGGGCTCGGCCGTCCCCAGCTCCAGCCAGGGCTCGGCCATGGGGCTCCTTGGGGCGCCGGGATGGCCCCTGGTGGCCGTATCAGCCAGGGCCCCAGCCCTGCCGGGAAGGGGCCCAGCCCTACCAAGAAGGGGCCCCTCATCCCAACTTCAGAGGCAAGGGAGAAAGAGAGCTTCCTGCACTTTTCCCTTTCATTAAATCTGTTATCATAGAGGCGTTTCCAGCTTTTCTAATTGCCTTAGCTGCATGCATAT
This sequence comes from Notiomystis cincta, assembly GCA_013398075.1. Lineage (NCBI taxonomy): Eukaryota > Metazoa > Chordata > Aves > Passeriformes > Notiomystidae > Notiomystis > Notiomystis cincta. Next base: position 176,213 of record VZRX01007289.1, on the reverse strand, counting down.
TCTCAGAGCCAGCCAGTGATCTGTTTTGCCAGGCACAGAAGAAGCTTCCAGCAGCTTTTCATAGAATTTTACTTCCGTGGCTGGCTTCTTTTCTTCTCACCAAAAATCAACCCATACCAACCACCACACCTTGGAAAAGGTAACTTTAAGTCAAAGCTTCTGTATTTTATTTAAAAATAGATAAATTTTACTAATTTCTTATTTAATATTACAAGTACATCTTTATTGATGGGATAAAGTAATAAATTAAGTAGGAAATGCTTCCAGGATGCAAGAAGACATTCATAGCTGTATGAAAACAAGGTAGAGATTATAAAATGTTTTTCTTGTATTAGAGTAATTTTAGTATTTTTTGATATAATCACAATGTCTTGGGTTGGACTGACCTTAAAAATTAACTAGATCCAAGCCATCTGCCAGGAGCAGGGACACCTTCCACTAAACCAGGTTGCTCAACACCTTGTTTTAAATTTTGCCATATCCATATAAGAAAGAGTACATCAATTATCTTCCACCCACTTTGCTGTCCTTATTAGTGTGGAGAGGGACAATATACAGAGTACAAATAACATGCAGCATAGCAAAGACGTGCTGCACGGGTCAGATTCCAGGACATGTAAAATGCATGTCTCAGTTATGGTACATAAGGCTGTTGGGTCTGTTTCTAAAAGAAGGAAAGTGCACATCATTAAAACAAAGCTCTGAAGGCTAATTAAACTTGCATAAGGAAAGAGTAGCTCAGTTTTCTTATTTCTTACAGGTATTTTGAGACATTGTACAGGGCACAGGTGGTGCACTACCAATAGTGTGGGCTGTGGTCCTGTCAGGAGAGGAACACAGGGCTAGAAATTTTTTAGTAGATCTAAAAAAAAAAATTTAAAAAATTAAATTGGCTTTCATTGTGGGGAAAGAGGGTAGATACCCACTTGCCCCTAACTTACATGTACTAATGAAGATGAGTTGGTATTTTCATAAATAGCAATCAAAGGTGCAAGATTTAATCTTAAATATAATGAAGAATTATTCTAAAGGGCATATAATGTGAATCAAGATCTATATATTTTAATTTGTTTTGATGATACTCAATATTGGAAAAACTTGCCAGGGGGTGGGGAAGAAATTTACTGACACCAAGGAAATGAGCTCATACTTTACATATTTAAGATGTAAAATCCAGAGGAGAAGAAAACAGGAATAAAAAACTGTTCTGCATGAGAGTGTATTAAAAACTGGAGGATAAATTCCTTTTGCTTGTGGTTTAGACCATTTTGCCCTTTAGGAAAACAAAAGTGGTTAGGTGTAGCTGACAACCTACTTTAATTTAGCTGTTACAGGTGATTTTTTTTTACATTTTAGCAATTTAAAATTGTTTTCTAGAAGTTATGTTCTTTTGGAAATGTTAGCTTCTGACATCTATAACTTAGAGCTAGCTACCTACTTGGAAACCAGTTCAGATTGAAAACTTAACTATCTACAATCTGGCCTAAATAAGGTTTGGGTTTGTTTGATTTTTTTTGTGTGTTTTTTTTTTTTTCAATAGAAGGACAGAAAATTACTAAGTACAGAAGGACAGAGAACAGTACCTCACTCTTAAAAATGGAAAAAACCCCAAAACTGTTCCAAGCTGGTCTGTTTGTTTGGGCTTTTTTAACATTTATCCTATTTATAAATTACTTATTCAAAACAACACCTTGTAGAGAGCTTCTTAAAGGAGCTATTGGGAAGTATATTAGGTAATTTTTGAAACAAATACTTAGCATCTTTATAGGTCTTGCTGATAGTGTTTAAATGTTCTAGGAACTACTGCTGTCATTTCAGGATCAGAAAAATCCCCACATTTAGATCCTACCATGTGTTTAAGTCTGAAATCTGAGAAGGGACTCCTGAGCTCCCAGCTCTCAGCAAGTCTGGTTGTGATGTTGCAGCAGCTCCCTGTGAGGAGCCATGACCCAGTCACCCCTTCTCAGGAGCGATGTAAACATCCAGCAGCTGTACCTGACATTCTGAGCATTTGTGTTACGGAAGGACTAGCAGGCAAGGAGAAATAGCATGAGGGCAAATACACAGCTGCAGGTAGCAGAAGCTAATTTGTAAAGGTTTTCATTATATAGTTTACTTCACTGCTACATTATAAACTTATGGATTGGAAGGAAAGAAATTAAAAGCATAAGCAGAATTTGTCTTCAAGAGAATTTAGTGCATACAGTGTGAATTATCCACTCTGAAAGAGCTGAAAGGAAAACATATTGATAAAAGTTTATTTCTTCTTGTCACGTTTTTAACAGAATATGTCCTGTAGACAGAAAACAATTTAAATGTAGTTTGTATTTATTGTTTCTTATTTGTATAAATTGTTTCTGCTGAAGTAGAATTATTGAAATATGATATGATATATGATATAATATACTTTGATTATGTTTATTTTTTGCTGATCAGCATACCAACAAATGACACTTTTTTCATAAATATTAAATAACTCACTTAGTAGGCTGAAAGAACATGAGGAAAAGTCGGCTTCATTTGTATTATTTTTAAATCAAGGATGAGTTGAGGAATGCTTTTAGCTACATTATAATCCATATATTCATATTTAATTACTTGTGATATAATAACATAGACAAAAAAATAGAAGAAATTAGTCAATTGAAATACAAATATTTCTGCATTTTTAATATGATACAAGGCAATCGGTCTCAGATATTTGAAAATATGAAAATAAATTTCTGTGTATGCCCCAAACCATTGTGCTCTGCCCTCTTATCTCAGAAGATGACTTTGCAGACACAACACTGTACTCTATGAATCAGGAAAAAATTCCATTCCTACATCCATCCTGCTCCTTTCTCCATTAGCCAATGATAAGAGATATCAGAGAGACACCTATTCCTGAATACATATTTCCATGCAGTCAAATAAAAAAGCATGTGTCCCATATTAATTCTTTAAAACAGCCAAGAAAACATTTATGGGAATCTTTTATATAAAAATGTCTTGATGTCATTTGTGGTTTAATCTAGAGTGCTCCTTTAAAATGATATAAAATTGTATAATATATATACAAGATACATGTATAGAATTGTACAGTATTGTATTTTATCATATCATCTCACATCATAAGTAATTTGAAGTTTATAATAAATAACGGGTTTATATTAGTATAAAAAGTAGGTAAGCAAATTATAATCTCCAAAAATATTTTGATATTGCCCTCACTGAGTGGCAAATAGCTATTATCAGAGAATATAATAGATGATGCAGCTGTTACACAATTTTCTCTACACTGAAAACTCAAGGGTAAAACACATCTGAAAGATGAATTAGAAGTATTAAATTATCTTGCTTCAATTATTGCAAGGAAGGAATTCATAACTCAGAGTTTCTGGGGTCAGAACTGGAAAAAACATATCATAATTATTTACTAAGGATATAATTTCATTACTTTTTGCCAACACACGCTTACACTTCAGTAAATATTTTCAGCTTTCAGGCTTTATAGCTCTTTATTTGGACTTCCTCCTTAGATGAGGATAAGATCTTTATTTCCACTGGCACTAGTCATAGTTTCCTTATCTAATATAAATGTAAGACAAAGCATAAATAGTCAAGAAAAGTAGTGAGAAGTAATTTTTTGGAAGCAACATTGTTTGCAAAAATCTTACATATATGAAATTGTTTTAAAAATAGAGTAATTTTTGTAGAGTTGTATATATTCTGTTAAAGTATATATGCAGTCATCTGACTCATAAACATATTTCATATGTCAAAGCCTCAACATTATTTTCTTTCCTGTAGCCCAATATTAAGGAATAAATCATATAAGGAAAAATATTTTCTGTGTGTCATAAATAATCCAAGAAACTCTAGGTCAAATCTAAAAAAATCATATGTTTCAATAGAAGAAAAAAAAGTTTCTAATATTTGATACCTGAGAATCATGATTCCACATTCTCATTCTTAGCAGAAAGTCCTCAATGAAAGAAAAGTCAATCTGTATTATGAACATGTCAGAAAAGTGGGACACATCCTCCCTGGATGCTTAAATCTACTAGATCTAATCCTTATTCACTAACTGCAAGAAACTTATGCTATTAAATTTTATTTTTAATAATATGTGCATTTGTATAAATGAAACAACATACGTCTAACTTTTGTACGGTTCTATTAGCTTCTACTAAATTTTACCAATACAAATGTGGTCTAGGATCATCTAGGAGTTTGAATTCAGACACTCTACATCAAAGTAATGGTTTTATATAGTGGTAAGACTCCTAGACATTTTTCAGGGATGAAAGCATAAAACTGAGAAATGTTTTATGTTACAGTCTTTAAAGTCTCAACTCTTAAAATGTCAAGTTAAGCCAGTTACTAAAGTAGGTTATATGTGAATCTCTTGCACACAGGTTATGCATTGAAAAATAAGGTGCATTGGGAAACTGAACTGTCTACACCTCAAGTAATGATGTGTGAACTCTGCTTGTTGAGATCACATTTTTTTATGTCTTTTCTCCAAAGGAAGATCATTACTTTATTAAAAACCTTCTCTGAGGTCAAACAGCAGCTCAATCCCCAGAGCCAGCTGGATTTTAGGCAGAAAAATGTCCCAGTATTTCCTATTTCAAATGCATACTGGCAAAACAAAAGGAAGGATCTCATTAGAGAAAAGCACTGCTTTTTCAAGAAGATGTAAGGAAGATGTGTTTTACAGCGAGAACCTTCACTGGAATAACCTCCCAAGGGACATGGTAGGTTCACCATCACTGGAGGTTTTCAATTTGACAGGGTGCTAGATACTCTCACCTCGGGTCCCTTTCTAATCAAAGGTTGGACAAAATGATCTTTTGGTCCCTTTCAAACTGGGTTGTTCTAAGGTTCTATAAGAAAAAAACAAAGCCTGTAAAACAGGCTGGTAGAATGGAAGAAATAGAAAGCTTGTCACAGAACAGAACACTCAGAAATTCCAGATTGTCTGGTATAGCAAAATGTAGGCTGAAAGGAGATAGGAGTGTTTTTGTTAACTTTGTCAATAAGGTAAATCACCAAAAACATGAACAACTATTTAGCTTAAAGAATAAGTATCACAGGTATAAAGTGATATTATCACAAAAAGATTTAAATTACATAGTAGAAAACCTTATCAACAGAGAGATTCTATTTGTACACACATTCATTAGGTGTTGTCATAGAAGTACTCATCATTCTCATGAGCTCCTTAAATTTTCATATATGAATTGAGATAGCACTTAAAATTAAAGAGAATATATGAAATTCCTTGCACAATACTTTTCGTATAGCATGCCAGCTTTATGCTAAGAACCTATATTAGCAGCCTGAATGTGATTAAAAATAATTCTAAAAAAATCAAGTTACATTTGTAAGTGAACTATCACTGTACTCAATATTATTATTAATAAAGAAGTCTCTTCAACTTTTAGAATCCAGCAAAAAGCAGAGAAAGGAGTTATTACCTCTTAATCTAAAATTTTAAATAATCCTATAAACAGAAGACACACCTAGTATTCTGGAATTTAACTGACATATAAGAGTTTTGGAGTACATGTATAGAAATAGCACAATGTAAGCAAAAAGAAATTATTCAACTTCAGATTATAATGCAATTACACAGAGAGGAACAGAGAGGGTACAGGAAATCACACTAGCAACATTAATTCTGTCTTTTCCAGATATTGAAATCTTAATCACTCTTTTAATATGGTTTATGGGTATATACATACTAGATGCATTCAAGTATTAAGAAGGAAGTAATAAAGTCGTGCAAGACATACAATACAGACAAATTATTATGTTTTTATGAAATTCCACTGACCCAGATTAATCTAGAAGAATTAAAGAACAAATCTCATCTACCAGATGTTTCAGTGTTCTAAATCTACATATAGACGATTTGTTTTACATCTGGCCATTCAAGGTTAAGCCACTACTATCTCCATGGGGTGGAGAAGTGGAATATCCATAATTTAGTTATCTTGTCAACCTGCATCTGTAATAGGGTTTCATCTAATATTTTTATTTTTGAGCCCTCAGTTGTCTGAGCCTAGTATAAAAAAAAGCAGAAAACTTCAGAACAAGGAGAGAACAGCCACATTAAAATTATCTTATACAAGTGTTAGAATTATTTGTATAGGAGGTAAAGCTTTCTTGACGGCCAGTTGAAGACTGTGGAACAAATTTCAATAGGAATTAAGAACAAACATATAGCAGAGAGTACATGTATTCCATTATTAAAAAAAAAAAAAATACCACCTGTATGATTTGTCCTTGCAGAGAAAAACAAAGACTTGCAGGTGGGAGATGCTAGTTACACAAATTATACCATGGGCCTGAATAGAAAACTATGTCCTCTGACAGGATGATTTTATAGAAACTGTACAAGCTGAGGCTTGCTGATTTTACTTATGCTACAGTAGATCTGCCAAGCTTTTCTTTCAACCTATTCTTATTTTCCAATGCCCTATGAAATTTTTGTTTAAAGGTGAAAAGCATCAGAGTGGTTTCTTCTATATCTGTAAGAAAAAATTACCTTATTTTTTTCATTTTTTTTTCTTTTACCATTAGTATCTGTCTTTTTGAGAGGCATCATTACAGCATACAAATTTATAAAACCACATCAAAATAAAGGGCATAGCAACAGCATCTGGGTACCTCCCACAAATAAAAAGCTGCCACAGGACGAAGATCTTTATTCCAAGAAAGATGCTGAACATACCTACCATGTTAGCATGGGTAGCAGGGGAACAATCATTGTTTCATTTATATCTCTAGGCCTGAGGAATCTCTGCTTACATTTGTGATTTTCAGGTCATATAGCTCGAGTGAAAAGAATGGCAAGATTTAAAGCTCAAATACATGGAAATAAATATGAATTTGTGGAAGCAGTTGTAAGAAAATACAACACATTTGTATATTCAAAATTTGCCTCGGTGAAAATGCATTAGAGGCAATATATTTTAAAGGATTTAAGGAACTATTTTTACTTTTTATTCTTTCATTTGGGCTTCTGCTGTCCTTTCTTATTGGGTTTGCTCTGGGTTTTTTTGTTTTTTTGTATTTTTCTAACAGATTTTAAACTGACATCAATATAAAATATTCCTGATTAATTCACTGTAAAAGAAACAGAATGGACAAATGATATAAGAAATAATAATAGTACATCTGGGCTCTAATAACCAGATGGGAACTTTTCTGTCAAAGAGACTAAAATTCTCATGGAAGGAACTGTGACATTCTCATTGCCCAGCAGATGCACAACACGGATGTCATTTCTTTCCAGATAAGTATCTCAGGGGACATGGAACATTGTTAATTTCTTTTAAATAATTCAACAGACCATTAACAAATTCACACATCCCTACATTCCTAAGTCTGTTTAAATTAGCTGTCCTTATAAGCAAACTATTCAGGACAAAATTTTACCCTAGTAAAAACCCAAATGTAAGTTTAGAAATGGTCTGAAGAGAAACCTTAAATCTAAATGACAAATAGTACATAGCATGTAGCATTTGAACTTTTATTAAATAAAAAACCAAATTGACCAAACAATTTGAGTCAGTGGAACTTTTTCTCTTATGGCAGCAGGATAATAAATTTGCCTTCCATCTAGGATTTCAGTGAATCGGTGTGCAGCTATGGTCAGCATAAAAACAGAAAATACAACATTGAAAAATGAATATCCAAAACTTTTAAAAAATCAAGTAAATGTCCTCTGAGGGGAGTAGCTGAGCTGTATTTAATACGAGAAATTAAATAATCATAAGTAAAAAATTCCTGTTTAGAGTATATTTAAAATGGCTTGAAAATCAGGGCAAGCTAAAGTACAAAAGAAAAAAAAATTTCTGCAAAATTTAGTACTGAGGTGGTAAAATGTGTGCATGATCAATTTGAGGCAGCTAAACAAGCAAAGAAAATGGTTAATCTCTACGATCACTTACGATTGAAAAATGTTTTCCCCTCCCATTCATGAATAAACGAGTAATCTGCTTTTACAGAGCCACTGAGTATGGGCAATGAAGTCATTATTTTTCACAATACTCAAGATGTGCCATCACCATTTCCTGAAACAGAGGATTTTAACAATGATGTGACAGTTTAATGCAAGACCATGGAGACCAACCGCTTTCAGTGCTGTTACAAGGTGAGATAACCATGACAAAATGATTTCTGTATGTGTCTATAGGGAGCCCATTATGAGTCTATCATTCTGGCACTACAGTGTGAAATTATGATGAGGGAAAAGAAAAGTCATTCAAATTTGTACTGCATGACAATGATGCTCCAGCATGAGTTAATGATATATAGCAACTGAAATGCAAGCCTTTGTTTCCCCCTGTATACTGAATAAAACTCTACCTAACCCCAAAGTTTTTATTTACCTGTGGTGTAAGAGAACTGGATATAAAATAAATTATCAGAATTACCTCCATTTAATCTCTACTAAGTCTAAAAATTCTGTCTGTAGGCTGAATCAAGATGTTTCTTTGCGAATTTACCCACTACAGAAATTCACCTTGTACAGATAAAATACACAAACAAACCCACATAACTAGAAATCAATTATTTGTGTCCCCATAATCTAAAATAAAACAGAGTACATGCTTCTCACTTAATGAAATTTCCATTTGCTTTCTCCAATCCAGTTATTCTTACACATCTCCAACTTGCAGTTCCTTAAATAAAGTAATTTTAAGCTTGCTTTTTCAGGTCTAGTAATATATGTATTTATAAATATATATATTTTCTACTATCTCATTATTTTCCCTTTGTCATCAATGATTTTCTTTAAAGAAAATCTTAAAGAACCAATTATTCAAATACTATTTTCTTTTTTTTCTCATAAAAGCCTGATTTTTTCTGTTTAGTCAACATTAATTTATTAATAGACATTATTTCTTGGTCTTCCATTGAAAAATGTGCTTCATGCTACTTCTAAAATGTGATTTTTCTTGATGACTCCACTGGCCTTTTCCATTTTCTAGACTTCATTTTAAATTTCACCTCTTTGCATAATTCATATTTGGTCAATTTTTTTTTTCTGTTGTCTTCTCTTTAGTGAAATACTAGCCTGAATGTCCTTATTTACTGAACAAAAAAAAAAGAAAATGGTAAGAAGTCTGTCTGTTCAAGATAAATTTACACAGCATGAAAACCTCATTCAGCGTTGTTTCATATCTCTTGTGCCAGGTAACAAAGTAACTTTCTGACATTGTCTGTAAGGATTCTTGTTTCCATAAGAGGTATGGGAATATCGCAGAAAGCAATGGAGTTTGAAAAGCCAATACTTCTGTGTTTTCTTAGTTATGTAGTTAGAAGTTTTTCATTTAAAAAGTGAGTCTAATGCTGGTAAAAACATCAAACAAGCATTGTCCTAAAATACAAGCATTTAAAACAAGTACAATGATATCCCACATGTATCCTAAACAATATGACTCATTCAGGCTTTGGAGGGACCTCCTTTGAAAGTTAAATTTAATTTCAATTTCCAATAGCTGTTATATTTTATTATTGAAACTACCTAGTGGGAAAGCATGACACAGTAAATTAAGAAGGAAAGCAAAATAAACAGCTCTCTGGTAGGGTACCAGAGAGAAAAGGATCACTTGAATGTTAATGTAGGTTTGGGATGTGACAGATGAAACTTATATTGTTGTCCACACACATCCTACTTTAAGTTTAGCATTCTAGGTGAATTTGTAAATAAATATATATAGTCCACCCTACAAACAAAATCAAAAATTGTAACCAGTTTTGGCCTATCCAAACTGAATATGAATTCCTCCAAGTTGCTTAAATATTTCTGAACATATCCTATACAAGTTTTGAATATGACCATGCTAAGATAATGCTTCAATTTAAAAATTAAAATTAAGTTGAAGCTCATAACTGTTGCAGTGACATCTCACACTGGCTGGTGGGCTGATATCGGAGTGTAAGAGACCCCCTTTGAAAAATCTGTGAAAACAGCTGCTCCCATTGGAATCTTGTAATTCTATATAGCTTCCATATAAGAATGTAACCCAAACTCTATCTCTCCTCCCCCTTTTCCCCAATGGCTGTCGTTGTGTGACCTCGGCCCCTCCAAGGCCCCTTCATAAATCCCCTTCAACTGGAAGCCCACCCTCTTCTCCCCTGAGTTTCCCCCAGTAGGGCCTCCTTCCCCAGGTCCTGTGAATAAAACCTTTGATAACCCATGTGAGGGGTTTCTAAGCAGCACTGGAGAAACACCAACCCTGTGTGAGAGTGGCTACACGGGCGCGCATTGCACAGGTGAGGGAATCCAGTTACAGAGGTAAAACTCTCACCAGAATTTCCTTCTCAAAGAGAGTTCTTGGAGCATGCACTGGTTCCCTCATCCGCCACCCACACGGCACATACACAGAACAGACCTTAGAAAGACACTAGGTGTTTCTTCAAGGAAATGTTGAGGGGATCAGCTAATTTCAGGAGCACTGTAAGTCACAGAAACATGTAACTATCAGGAACTACTGAAGTCATCGAATCAGTCGTCACTTCTTTTCTTACTCCTGAGAGATCTGACTGTGAAATAAATGCTTCTTTTGGAAGAGTTAACATTTTCTTCACATTTCCTTCAGAAAGATTTTCAGTACACTGTCATAAAATTAGGACCCATGACAAAAAAATCAATTGAAGGGAGAAGGGAGGACAGCAGAATTTAAAGGTCAATAGGCTGACTAAAATCTTAGATATAGCAACAGCAGAGAATTTGTTAGATAAAATAGTGTGTGCTACAGATAAAGGCTACAAATATTTAATGTTTATAAATCAACCTGACACAGAAGAAATCTGAAATACAATAATAAATTAAAGTACTTAGATATGTAACCTCTGGTGTCACTTTCATTAAAATCTGGTAGTTCTCCCCCACTTACTTTGGAGGGGAAATCTGTTTAACTGCAATTAGCAATCAGTGGAAATCAGGCATTTGTGACCTTAAGGTGCTTTGGAAACTTATCACCTTGAAGACAAAAAAATTAGAAGAGAACTTAAGATTTCATTGAAGTATTTTTGATAAAATAAATTCACATGGTTAGATGTAGTATTAAGACCATAGAAAAAAGCAAGGATCAGCTACTGAGGACAGAGCTACTGTCTATTATCTACATGGTTTTAGAAAAATTATTTTGAGAATTATCACTATGGTATATTTGAAAAAAAATGACACATTAATAAAGCAAATAAAATCCGAGGTCATGTCAGGAACTAGATCCATCCAAAAGGAAACCCAAGAGATCTGCCAACAGATAATTTACTTATTGAATCTTTCACGCAGGGTTTGGTCACATATTAAAGTTCACTTCCTATCGTTGTTCTTCTTAACACCTGTGTGAGAAGAGTCAGTCTGGTATACACATGAAGTAGAAAAACACTGTACGAGATACTGAGATCTGCTTCAGTTCCTTTGTACTTCCATAGTAGAAGATTCTTACAAGATGTAAGAATTTAGCTTTGTTTTACAAGGACTTAAGCCAAACCCCTTATGTCCCTTTTGTTGATTTCCATGAGCATTGGTTCAGGCAAAACATTTATATTTATGATTCCGAATTTTTTACTCAAAGAGGGTGTACTTGGACCTACTTTTCAGACATATATTTGAATAACCTTTTCTTGTGGGTGACAAAGTGCTGCCCCACAACCTGACCTTTATTTCCCATAACTCTGCTCAAGTGATAACCACCAGCAGAAGTTGTGATGGGTGCATCAGACTCATAGTGTATGTGAGGGAGACAGATAACAACACAATAGCCAAGAGATAATCTGAGGCCCCTCTTTCTACCCAAAAATAGCACTGGTCAAGATCTGACTCAAGCCAAGTGTGATAGAAATTAACTTCTGTGGTCAGCAGGCAGGTATGGCTATAATTCAATTATGTTCCTCTATGAACAGTTGATCTCTCTTGCATGACAGTGAACTGCACAGCACAATGTTTCCCTTAACAGGGGCACCTCTCAAGGTTACTCCTCAAGTTTGAGACACTCCTTGCTCCAACAGATGCTTGGTAAATGATTATAGCATGCTAAAATTTGCAATTTAAACTGATATAATTGATTGGTTGTACACATATAAACTTCTAGACATAAACATGGAACAAGTTTCACACTAGTAGAGGATCAGTTGCACCCAAACTTTCAGAAGAATTTTAGAATTCAAGGATGTCCTTCCTGAATCAAAGGGGATATCTCCCTGATAATTTTGTCTGATTTTATTGTCTATGTAATAAATAATCAAGTATACATTTGCCATTGAATCTTGTTAAACCACTGTCGCCTTTAGTATCAAACTTGGTTAAATTACTGTTTTATATCAATAAACATATTGTTACTTCTCTCTTATGAGCAACACCACTCCATCTGTGACATTGCAGTATCAGGTCTTTTATGAATGGGTTTTTGCACCTACTGAAACAAAACATTTTTTTTTTCTCAAAAGCTGTGTTTTTTCATTCAAAGACAAAATTTATTTCCAGGTAATCAAATCTAGATGCCCATTTCTAAGTATTCCTACCACACACTTGAGAGCAGTTGTGACTAGAAATTGCTGCTTTGTCCTTCTCAGTAATCCATTCCATCAACACGTGCTTAAACAGTAACTGACCAAGAATATAATATTAGCTTAAATTGCTCTTGAACAGGTGTTCAAAATCATGTTAGAATAAGTGATATTTATTTACTTAGAAATTAACAACACAGATGCTCTCACCCACCGTGCACATTCTTTCTTTTCTGCAATGATTTAATGGTTACTTGTACAGAAGTAGTCCAAGACAATTAAAAAGCTAATAAATAGTCACAGTGGAGGGTAAATTGCCTTTCCTGCCTTCAAGAAGCATGTGTGCAGCTATAAGATAAGATGTTGTCAGTCTGTTAAAATCTCAGCATAATCCTTCCTCATCAGATGTTTATAGCATAGCATACCTCAACTTACTACAAGTAATGAAGGTCATTCTTCCATATAGTGTCATGTCCTGAGAGCATAAGCAACATAGTGTTACTTGTGACACTATAAATACAAGGAATCATGGTCAAAGTCTGTTACCTCAGAATTGACTAATATATCACTTTTAATTCATGTAGGTTAAATTACAAAGATGTAGAACTAAGATTAATTCTTAATTAGTAATAAGGTGAAAAATTTGTGAAAATAATAAAATACTGAAAAGGAAAATGTTTTAGATATGGACGTGCTACAAAATTATCTTAAATGTGTGCAAAGTTATTTTTCCCTATAATTTTTAAAGCATTTGTTAAAAATACTCTGAAACTAGATGCAAGACCAATTTTTACTTTTAGCTTAGAGATTAGTCCTATTTATACAGTAATCATGAAATACTGAGTATTTCTTAGTGTTACAGATAACATTAAATGACAAGTGTTCAATTTATTACCATTTATAGTCCAGGGAGATATGGAATCCTCACTAAAGCTTATGTAAAAAATTACCTGAGTCATCCTTGATATTAATTATTAATTATATATTAATTATAAAAAAATTTAGAATAACACAAAATCTTTAGAAGTTTGAAGGGAAGAGATATACATTTTACTGCTACATTAAAAGTCACAATAAGAGAGCTCTTAGAAATTGAAGTTTCTTACCTTGGTAGTATTTCCAGAAAACAACTAGAGCAAGATTTGGAGAGAACTTCGAGACAAATTGAAGGACAACAATGTAATTGAAAAAAATGATCATTATAATAGGTAATAAACAATATCAAATAAAATTGATGTTTATGGCATCATCACAAGTACAGTTAAGAGAAAATGTGATGACACAAAACCATCATAGAACCATAGAATGATTAGTGTTGAGAAGGACCTTAGTTCCAACACCCCTCTAATGAACAGGGAGTTTTCCAGCAGAAATATGTTTTGGGTTTTTTTTTTTGAGCTTAGGATCATAAAATATTCTGGAAAACACTTCAGTACCATCCAGAGTAAGGAGTCCCAAGATTTATTGAAATTAAAATTAGCTTACTGAGACACAAGTGATTTTGACTGCAGAACCTCTGCGCACCAGAAATTTTTTAGTCAGATATAGAAGAGGGTTTTTCTTGGGTCTGAAGGTATTATATATTTTAATAATAAAAATATAAATAGTTGTTAGCAAAATTTGCACTTGGAAGTAGGCTGGAAGAGTAATGAATATTGATATAGACATACAGGTCATAAAATTCCATGGATTTGTAAGATAAGTGTCTGAACAAACTGTTCCAAAATCAAGTGCTCAAACTAAGAAAGTAGGCCAGACTTGCAGGTAAGGTTTAAAACATCATTCAGAGATATCTACAAAGAGCTTATGTATATAAAAAAGTGAATTTGTATGTAGAATGTCAATGTATGAAGAGAGAGAGGTTAAATGTGAAAAGGAAGGTACTAGTGAGACAATTATAGCAATCCTCTACCCAGTGCTCTGGTTGGTATTTTTAAAACTATTTGGGAAGGGTTCACATCTTCAGAATTTTTTCCTGCAAAGACAATCTTAAGATCCTCAGTCAATTTAATTTGAGCAATTTAAAATACTGCATTCAAAGCAAAGATGAAAAAGACAGCCTCTAGCAGCAAACTTCTTATTGTGTATACTTTTTGCCCCTTCCAGTAGTCAGAATAACTTTTGATTATTACTGATTCTGTTTACTTTTAGCTGTTTATTTCTAAGATGTAAATTTGTACTTCTGCCTTCCAGCCAGGCAGCAGCTCTTGCTCGGACTCACAAAAGTGACAGTAAGCTGTGTCATTTTCTTCAGGTTTAAATAAACCTGCATAAACTTCCATTATAATTAATCTTAATTCATACAGGAAAATGTAGGAAAAAATATTAATTTGTAATGAAAACAGGCTTCTCAAATTATTTAAAGGGAATCAAGAGACATATTAAATTATACTTTGTTTGTTTATAATTTTTATTAATGTGATCCATTGAGTCAACCTGACCTTATAAAATGAGCAGGCATCTGAGATGTGAAAGTTTTACAGAAATACACCTTTATTGTTAATTTCTCTGAAATACAAAGAGATACATTTTCTAATGACAGTATCTTGGGCCCGAATCCAAGAAAGCACTTAAGTAGGGGTACAATTTAGGTGTTTGAGGAATGGTATTGATTTTAGAGTAGGCACTTATATAATTAGAGTTATTTGGATGATTAAAAATTCTACTGGACTTGGAACCCAATGGCATGGAATAAAATTCACCTTTATGCAGAAATTCATAGTCAACAGAAGGAAAAAATCTCATAAATCTTTCAAAATAAGGACTCCATTGTGAGCTTAAACTCAAACTTTTCATTTCTGGAGAAAGAACACCAGTCCAGCTGTAAAATAAATCACATGGCTGAAGAGGGATATGGCTGAGTAGCATCTCTTTTTTAAAAAAACCCAAACGGTTTCCCCCACAGTCATCTTTGAATCAGACCACTCCCAGGGTAAACCAAAGAATAGTCTTCACCACTGAACTTTCAGGAGACACTGAAGAGTCCAGGAAAATTATTTATTAAATTAGAAATTGGGAAATTTCGTATGTTATGTTCTGGGAAGGGTCTGTCAGTGGGTATGTGTGAGGTTGCACACTAGAAATACAGATGTCTACAGGTGGGTGCCCTTGGGAGGGTGCTTATGGGGCTTCTCAGATTCAGTGAGGCAACAGCACTTCTGTGCCTCAGACTTCTACCAAAGAGACACAGAATGTCACTCAGAAATGGGGCCAGAAATTCCTATGTGGCCCCAAGACTGAAAGGGACGATGCCCTGTAGGATTGTACAGAAGAGCAAGACAAAGGAGTAGCAGCAGAGTGGCTGGAGCAGGAGCTGATTATTCTAACCTTACTCACTCTGTGTGGGATTTGCTCCATCCTCGTGTTGGACAGCATAACCAGTTCACTATTTCTCCTCATCTAATTTTCATCCTGGTTCAAATTGGGGTATAAATAGGTATTATAGCAATTTGCTTTCATTTGACATTACCGAAAATAGGTGAGAGACATCTGTGCCCTAGGTCTCTACAGCTCTGTGTTAAAAGCGTATGCTAAAAACAGATCAAAAGATTTATTTAAACATTATTAGTGGCATTAATATAGAATACTATAGCATTTAGGACATGCCCACTTATAGGAATTACATGTGAATTACTTCAGTATACATGTGTAGAATTTACCCAACAAGCTTCTCTCTGAGATTAGCAGAAAATCTAAATTATTGGGGTTTTACACAATCTGATTCAACCTCAAATACCTCCACCTTTTATTTTCTGTTTATGGAAACACTTGCTGAATGCTTTATGAAATCAAACAATTGCTGAAGCAGTTTGCTACAGCAGACTCATTTAAAGTTAAAACATGCTTTACAATTCAGTAATTAAATTGTTCTGATATTTTTGATTCTTGTCATTATAACTGATTTATATAATTACATCATGCATTATATGAGAAAATTGATCAACACTTCTTCTTTAAACTGTTATTTAACAGATCTATAGCTCTGGAATGCAGAGATAACTACACTGGCACTACACTATTTACTCTCATCTATTCTATATGCATTTTTCTTGTGAGTCTAGAACTGGTCTAGAACAGAACTTAAATATCTATATTTACTTTTGGAGTTTAGCCATTTCATGCCTTAATCTTTGTATCTTTTTATTTAATATTTTGGTGTTAGAATAATTATCTGAAATACTTTTCAGGAAAGGTCTACTCAAAATACATTATCACTCAAGGCTTGACTACAAGCCATTCACTCTTTCCTTTGTTCTTTTTTTTTTCTTTTCAGTTTTGTACCATGACTTGTACTTCTATTGTTTTTTTTTAATAACTGCCAAAACTGAGGAAGTATTTTGAAAATTCTTCCAGCCAGTTTTCATATTCAAAGAAACGATCTTGTTGATGAGAATTTTTTAAGCTTCATGCATATTTAACCTTTCTTTCTCTTACAATATTGCTTTTTCATTATTAGTTAATCATGATGCCAATTCCAAATTGTTCAGATGTTTAAATTAATTTCCCTAAATATAAGTGATCTATTAGGAAGAAATTCTTTACTGGGAGGGGGTGGGGCACTGGAAGAGGTTGCCGAGAGAAGCTGTGTGTGCCCCATACCTGGCAGTACTCAAGGCCATCAGGTTGGATGGGGCATTGAGCAACGTGGTCTAGTGGAAAGTGTCCCTGCCCATGGCAGGGGATTGGAACTGAATTCACTTCAAGGTTCCTTCTAACCCAAGCCATTCTATGATTCCATGGTTCTCTATGTACAGAGAGCCCACACAAATATGGCAGTTCTAGTAGCTTAGAACCCGCACAGACAGGACAGACAAAGGAAGGAAATGGAAAAAAGCACACAAAAACTAAACTTAATTTCTCATATCTTAAGAAGATTTCAAAAGTCAGTCCAAGCTTCACGTACATTATTCATAGCTGTGACTGTGTTAGTTCTTGTTTTTACAAATGAGAAATGAAATGAGAAATGCAGTACAATGGATACAGAGAGAAAAGAGGACTCTGAAAGCCAAAAGGTTGCACTGCAGCTCATTAACCACTGATGAAAATGTTGCAGCTGAATATCTCTGCAAGATGCATAAATGTAAGAGAGGAAGCAAAGATGATTTGCAATTTCTGTAACCCAGAGATGGATGAGAAATAATTTAAATACTGTTCTCCATGTCGGAGTTGTCAGAAAGACAGTATTTAATACCTAGACATTTGCGGCTGACTTTGGACTAGAGGTGGCTCACAGCTTTATGCAAGTGCCAATATAAACAGTGTACCGGAAAAATCTGCATTTATCAATAAATAAAGGATCTAGGTATATAATGTGGCATTATTTATTAAATAAGGAATTATTAAATAAGGAATGCATTCTATACAGGGCCGATTTTTAAAAGATTTTACATGTAACTATTACAGAGTCTGTAGCATAGCTGAACCAGATATATAAAACCATTGCATGGCCAAAAAAAAGCCTAAAAATGTAGATATTATGGAAGGAAAGACTGAAGACAGCTTTATTCAGTTCATTGACCTGTATGTAATTTTCTTAATTATGAGATTTTTACAGCTTATTTTACAGTGCTTTCTCTTCTACCTAGGTGTAACTACATTCTTGCTTAATGTTGGTTAACTATAGTACAATTATCTTTTTTATTTTTTACTTTTTATTTTGCAAACAAATAGCATATCTGTGTTTTCTGAAGATTTATAAGGACTTCTATGGCATATATTTTTTGTACATTGCTTTATAATGGAACCTTACTGCTTCTACTAAAATATTTACACTCAACGTATTTTAAATTACTTAATCTGGATATAGCTATTTCTCCTGTCAGACCTGTCACGTTTACTCCCTTTCCATTTGTAAGTTAGATTTTAGTGTTCCTCTTACTCTATTTTATTATGGTAAAAATCCAAATATAGACAGAAGGAGATGCAGGGTAGAGCAATGTAGAACTTTTAAATGCTTAAAAACCTTAATGTCTTTATAGAAAAAAGATTTATAATTTCATCTTGCTATGATACTGTACAGTTTGAGATAATTATAGATGAGTAATTATAGATAGATTTATGGGTAATTATATCTGCAGAGCAACTCACCCTCTGTACTTTGTTCCAGTCACACACCAACGTGATGGATTGTAATGCTCGATTTAGGGAACAAAGCTCTCAGTCGTATCAGAACAGCTATAAAATTAGGATTGTTGCTACTTGGTAACATGTTTTACAAAGACAAATATATTAATCTTGGTCTGATTCCATGAATATTCACAAATAAACAGTTTGTGTAATCACATATTTTACTGTGACTAGCATACATCTTTCCAGTTATGCTGATAAGTCATTTTAGTCTATTATTATGTCTAAGCATTAAGCAGTTTGAGATGACCAGCACAAATCTCTTAAACAAAGACAAAAAGCAGTAAGGTCCAGGTATCTGAAGAGTTTAGATAACTAAAAGGAGTTTCTAACCTGAAGCATGTAAAACTAGAAAGCAATCCGGCAGGTTTTTAACATATATGTTTTTTATTGGTTATGCAAGAAAACTGACAAAATTACCCTGTCTGACAATTCCAGTGCCAGCTGGTTTGTCAGTGCCAGCTAGATGGTTCTCCAGGAAAACAACAGCGTCAGCCTGGACAGAAGCAGATGCTGTGGGAAAGCTGGCTGGCATTGGGGTCCTTTAGGCTGCTCTCCAAGGACTTGATCCCACAGAAGTCAATAGGTTTTTCTCTTCTGGTTTAAATTGGCTTTGGCTCACATCTTAACTTCCCCAAGCCAGGGTCTCTATAGTGAAGATTTCACCTGCTAGTCTAACAGATAGCCAAAGCTCAGGAGGATGACACAGTACTTCACTGGGAGGTATGTGTTAAACTTGGGATAATAAAGACTGTTTTCAACTTAAATTTCTCCACATTACAATCAAAATAGCTATAACTGTGCATAAAATCATCTGTCAGACTATCATATATTTCCATAATTAAATGTTAGACGATAACTTGTCCAACCACAACTGCTAGACTTTTAACATTTTCCACGCTTTCTGTGATAACTCATCCACACACATTAGGTGGAATGTAGTGTAGACTAAATAAGATATAAAGAAGTTAGCAATTAAATTAATAATGACATGAGAATAAAAGGATTTGTTATAGAAAGAACTGGTCTATTCTTTATTCGTAAAACTTGCTGCAAGGGTCACTATTTGTGGTTGCATATAAATTCTCAAGAATACTTACACAGATATAAATTCACCAGTGTTTGCTAGAATATTAATTATATGGAGAAAATGACACTCTTTTAATGACTACTTTTGCAAGATACATGCCTTAAAAATCAAAATAGAAACAATGCAAGATTTTGTGCCATGACATATCTTATCTGATATACCTTATAGATATTTTATGTTTAAGCATATCATTTCTTCAGTTTCAGTAGTTCAAGTATTTTAGTCTCTTCTCTGTGGGTATCAACAGAAATTCATCTTAATTCCTCCTGACAGTGCAGTAGCAGATAAGTATCTAGAATAATCACAGCTTTTGTGTTTTAAGGCATTGTTCTGGGTTCTCTGTTCACATTCCAGTCTATTTAGGTCCCCATTGTGTAATGACAGTAAAAATAGTTAATTAAATACTTTGCCAGGAATTCTTTTTTCCTCATTTAATTTTATTTTTATACTCAATGTGCTTAATCAAGGGTGAAAAGCATTTTGTGAAGAGTTTTATATTAGAAAATCAAAAATATCCAGCAAATTAACTGCAAAGTGGGTTGCACCATTTGCAAGTGGGAGTATAAAGTTAAAGTCTGTGCATGCAAAGATAAAAAGGAAAGAAAACAATGAAAAGAAAAATCTATGACTATTTACCTTCAATGGGTACTAAGAGGATGTGTCTTTATTTGTATGAGGAAAGAGAATAGAGGACTACAGTATGGATATGCAGGTTGTCAGATTTGCTTCAGCCAAATACATATAATAAATGCACAGAAACTTTTTTTATTAATTTTGTTGATCTGACAGTAAATCAGGTGTTATAATACACTAAATGTTTCTAGTATACTTCATTTTAAAATGTGTGACTAATTATGTAAACCATATGACTAATGACTTCTCTACTGTAATTATTTAGCACATAAGATACAAGGCTTTCAAACTTTTAATGTTTAGGACTGGTAATATTTATTTATTAGGCAATAGAAGCAAACAGATTAGTATTCTAGGAAACCCTTCACTGCTGAAAGTCAAAGGATATAATTTCTTAATAATGTTCTTCTGCCTATTTCAAACAGATATATTTAGATTTTTAAAAAAAAATTCTAACAGAATTTAAATTTTTGCCTCATATTAATAATTTTTTTAACATTATGCTAATTATCATATGTATTTTATCTTGATGCTGTTATTTTAATTAGAATATAATTAGAAACTATGAAAATAGATGTGTGTGTCTTTCACCGGTGTAAGTGAGAAAATCTGCATTTGCGTAACAGACCCAATCTGAATTTAAAGTCGACTGGGGGCTCTTGTATAATGTCAAATGTCTTTGTACATCTGGGTAGGCTCCGCAACAGAACAGAATTTAACAACAGAGATCAGCCATGAACAAATCCCAAGAGCATGTGTGTGGAGCATCACTAATTTCAAAGGCCTCTCCTGGGCAAAGGGCCGCCAGAGGTCGTCACGTTGTAAACAGGAACTAATCTGCTGCTATCAGGAAGCAGTATAATTGCATCTTTGTCAAAATTATGATAAGTATTTACTGTGGCATAAATTAATTTGACAAATTACAAATTACGCAAGTTAGATTTACTAGTCAGGCAAAGGAATTTAGAGTGGTACAGTGACCCTTTATCCCTGCCCTGCTGACATCAATTTGTGCCTAGGTCACAGGATGGGAACGTGTCTGTGCTGCTGTTGGAGGTTTAGAAGAGTTACAGTGGCCATTAACTTGTCAGCATGTAACTGGAAGAGAGGGCTTGAAACATGATGGACTGAAAAAACTTGTCTGTGCTCACTTATGCTGGGATAAATTGTCTGGAATTTCACTAATGTCAACCTACAGTTTTGAATGAGAAATATGTCTCACTCTTTACAGGTTATCTATCTGCAGATAGTCTAGATCTGTTTGTTGTTACATGAAGAAAATATGCATAAGGTGGAAATCAGTTCTACCCTATTGATCATAATGAAGGGCTGTTAGAAAACATACTGTATTGTCTCCAATACCTGTCAAGGTGGGCAAAGAAAAGGCAGGACCCTCCTATTCCTTGCCCCTCCTTTTGCTGTAATCATGAGAAATACAGGGGGAAAAAAAAGTGCAAATAATGAGGAACTATGCAAAAATGTCATTCAGCCCTTCTCTCAACTCTTCTATTTTACTCAGTCCTGTTCAAGCTGCTGGGGTCAGACCACCCCAAAAGTGATGGTTTGGGCTGAGACTATCTCTGTGTTCAGCAGCCCAAGCTGATTAAACCAGGCTATCTGAACTTTCTCCCCTGCTTCTCTACTTCATTCAAGAAGGTGAACTGAACAGAGTGAGGAAAAACTGTCACAAAGGTAATATAATGGGCAGCCTCTGGATCACGTTAGTGCAATACTGATTAAGGCAGCAAGGATCCTTGTCTTGTGGATATGGAAGATGATTTTTTTTAAGGATAGTTGGGATAATGGGTAAGGTTTTGTACTGGGGAGTATAGCAGGAAAACTCTGAAAAGGTTCAAATTAATCATACAAGACATTTCAAAGGCACTGAAGATTGTAGAGAATTTGTGATGGAAGTATGGGAGGAAGAAGGGAGGTTTAGGCTGGACACCAATAATGTCAGGCCACAACAGTTTTGGAATTGGAATATATAGAGGACATACATTTTGTTTGACTTTGGCCAATAATTATAATAAAGAAGTAAGGAAAGCTAAAAACAAAATGACATTGTCTACAGAACTGAGCAGAAAGTCCATGTCATCACAAAGAGACCCACAACACTGTTGAACAAAGTCAGTGTCAGGAATCTTAAATATATACCCAAGGGAGAAGAGCTGGTGCCCTGAAGCAAATATCTGGTTGTTTTTGTTGAATGCTTCAAAGCAGGGGGAGACTGAACATAATCAGGAGCAAGGACTAAGAGGAACCTTGGACATTTTTCTTTATAGAGGGATGGTTCTTACTGGTTTAAAATATATTAAGGAAAAATACTAAAATTTTCACCCAAGTCAGTGAAAACTGTTCTGGTGAGGGCATTGTTTGTGAACCAATCCTCTTGAAGCATATTCTGATATACAAACCTCATTTATAGAAATATTTCAATCGAGTTAATTATTTTCAAAAGAGAGAAAATATTTACAGTCCATTACTCCATAAGTTTACTGAATTTTCTGTAAATCTGTGGCTAGTGTTTTAAAGGCAGTTTAAGTCCTTCTTGGTAACATTATACAGATTTACAAGAGAAATCCACTTCATAATATTTTTAAACTTTTAAAGCAGAAAAACCTGATGTCCACATTGCTAGAGATTAGCCATGACAAGCTCATTGAAACCATGAAATCCAGAGTACCAGTAAGAGCTATTTATATATCATTTTTCCACATAAATGATCACTGAAAGACATTATCATTAATGTATAAAATTTCAGACTTTGTTGAGGACTGCTTGAGATCCTTCCTACCTTTATATTCTCTGGGTACTTACTTTCACTCATTCCAGTAAATTAGGTATTCTTTATTCAGATTCAGGTTAAATATAAACTGGGTGAAGAAATAGAAAGGATAAAGGAATACTTGACACATAATAAGTTGTTTAAATGATTGACTAGCATCAAATTTTCTTTATATTCTCAGAATTTTAGTTTGTGAGAAAGCCTTGAATAGGCATAGAATCATAGAATCATAAAATATGCTGTGTTGGAAAGAACCCATGAGAATCATCAGCTCCAGTTCTTGACCTTGAACAGAACACCCCAAAGAAGCACGGGAGATATTGTCTGACTCATTCCTGTGGGTTTTTTTTTTGCAAAGGTAAGTAATAATAGTCACTATCTTGAAATAATATAGCCTGCTTTACTGCTGGGGGGTGAGTCAGTGACCCAGGCCTTCAGAAAGATGCAGCAACAAAACTAAGGTTAAAACTTCCTGCCACATAATCCTAACTCTGTATAACAATCCAAGTGGTATTTTAACAGTGAAACCCTTTATCAAGCTCTATCAGTGCTGTTTCACTCTTGTTTTCAGAATAATCTTCTTATGTGACTGCTCTATATATGCTCCTTTACTGATATATTTAAGTGTTTGCTTAGTGAGACAGACAAGTTGCTGTGATAATTCTGTTTTCCATAGACTTCGTTTTGGGAAGATGTACTGGCCATCCTATCTGATACAGATTGCTGTGCAAAGCTGGAAGGGAAAAGGGTGACATTAAAATACCCATCCAGCCAAATCTACTAATTTCCTGATGACATCCAAAGGCTGTTCATATTCTTCTGTTCCTTAGCTGTGATCAACACATGGATGGAAATTTATGTTAACTAAAACTGGATACTGAATAAGGTAGACAGAATATGGAACAAAGAGCATCAAAATCCTCTGTTACTATACCCAGGTAAATCCTGTATACATGTTAGTGGTCAGGTTGACCATTGGATTTGTATTTGAGGAGAAATTTTCCTCTGTTCTACATTGCCAGGGATGTCAAAAATTTTCAATGTATTCCTTTTAACCTGCTTACATCATTTCAGGAGCTTAAGACTGTTTTGTCTGTAGATTTGCTTTTTGTAAACTGTTCCCTACAATTGTACCAGAGGACTGTGATGTTAAATCTTACTGATTAATATAAAGAGATGGGAGGGAGAAAAGAGCCTTAAATAAGAAAGTGGAAATAGGTGTTTTAATGATACCTTCTGGCATAAAACTCTATATAACATTTCTTCTTCACCACTTTTTAAAATTTACAATTAAATAGAACATCAGAAACATTTGACAGGAACAAATCTCTAAGATGATCACTCCCGCTTGACTTATGTTTATCATCTGTCCTGAGTAAGCTTATTCTCATTTAAATAGCTCTCATGTAAGTGGTTTTGTGCAGAACTTCCATACTCCTTTATCTTGAAGCTAAAGTTAACATTTTGAGTTGCTCTGGACATATCTTTGACCATTCACGTAACATTTGTTTTCTTTTTCTTCTTCTTGGTGTTTTGTTTTTTCTTTGGTTTTGTTTTTTGTTTTTTTTTTTTAATGTATCTGATACATGTATTTTGTGTCTCAACTGTCTGCTGCCAATGTTTTTGGGAGGAAAATAATTTTTGTTTTGCAACTGTAAAGGCCATCTAAAGCAGAGATGCTAAAATTTAAGATTGATAATCTGCCTATAGAATCCTAGAATTGTTAAGGATGGAAAATACCTCAAAGATCGAATCCAGCCATTAACCTGACACTGCCACCTTCACACTAAACCAAATCCTAGACATTTCTTGAACATTTCCAGAGATGGTTATTCTACCACTTCCCTGGGCAGCTGGTCTCCATGCTTGACCACACTTTCAGTTAAGAAATTTTTCCTAATATACAATCTGTCCAAGACTGATCCTCTGCATGAGACATTTGATGTCACTCAAGATGATCTCCTTAATAACCTCCCCCATCATCAAGGTCAGGCTGACAGGCCTATAAATCCCTAGGTCCTCCCTCTGGCCATTCTTGTAGATTGGCCTCACATTTTCTCACCTCCAGTCACCTGGGATCTTCCTGGTTAGCCAGGACTGCTGATAAGTGATTGAAAGTGGCTTGGTAAGCTCTCCCATCAGTACCCTTGGATGGAAGCAGTCCAGACCCATGGAATTTTGAGTACCTAAGTAGTGTAGCAGGTCATTGACTCTTTGCACTTGGATTATGGGGGCTTCATGCTGATCCCCATCCCTGTGATAATTTATCTTGAAAAGAAAAATAGAGTTATCTTCATTTATATTCTGCTATATTAACAGATATGTTATTTGATAAATACTCTTTAGAAACATTTAAATTTGTTTTCATCAGAATTAATTTCATTTCAGTAAGGGCTAATCTTTATTTCTCACGTCTTTCTCCTAAATTCAGAGCCTTGCAAAATTGTTTCCTGCCAGAGATACCAGGATATGTAGCAATTACTATTGTGAACAATCTTGCTTTTTCCTCTAACAAAGCTTGAGTGCCCCTTGGCAAGGTCTCTGCATTCAAAATGTTTTTCAGCACAAATTGAACTTGATTATCTATTACTTAAAAGCTTGTACAGTCATTTCTACTTCTGCATAGTGTGTATGATATCCTGTATTATTTTACATAGTTTTACAGGGACTAAATTCACACAGGAAAGAGATTTTACCACAGATAAAATATGTTTANTACTATACCCAGGTAAATCCTGTATACATGTTAGTGGTCAGGTTGACCATTGGATTTGTATTTGAGGAGAAATTTTCCTCTGTTCTACATTGCCAGGGATGTCAAAAATTTTCAATGTATTCCTTTTAACCTGCTTACATCATTTCAGGAGCTTAAGACTGTTTTGTCTGTAGATTTGCTTTTTGTAAACTGTTCCCTACAATTGTACCAGAGGACTGTGATGTTAAATCTTACTGATTAATATAAAGAGATGGGAGGGAGAAAAGAGCCTTAAATAAGAAAGTGGAAATAGGTGTTTTAATGATACCTTCTGGCATAAAACTCTATATAACATTTCTTCTTCACCACTTTTTAAAATTTACAATTAAATAGAACATCAGAAACATTTGACAGGAACAAATCTCTAAGATGATCACTCCCGCTTGACTTATGTTTATCATCTGTCCTGAGTAAGCTTATTCTCATTTAAATAGCTCTCATGTAAGTGGTTTTGTGCAGAACTTCCATACTCCTTTATCTTGAAGCTAAAGTTAACATTTTGAGTTGCTCTGGACATATCTTTGACCATTCACGTAACATTTGTTTTCTTTTTCTTCTTCTTGGTGTTTTGTTTTTTCTTTGGTTTTGTTTTTTGTTTTTTTTTTTTAATGTATCTGATACATGTATTTTGTGTCTCAACTGTCTGCTGCCAATGTTTTTGGGAGGAAAATAATTTTTGTTTTGCAACTGTAAAGGCCATCTAAAGCAGAGATGCTAAAATTTAAGATTGATAATCTGCCTATAGAATCCTAGAATTGTTAAGGATGGAAAATACCTCAAAGATCGAATCCAGCCATTAACCTGACACTGCCACCTTCACACTAAACCAAATCCTAGACATTTCTTGAACATTTCCAGAGATGGTTATTCTACCACTTCCCTGGGCAGCTGGTCTCCATGCTTGACCACACTTTCAGTTAAGAAATTTTTCCTAATATACAATCTGTCCAAGACTGATCCTCTGCATGAGACATTTGATGTCACTCAAGATGATCTCCTTAATAACCTCCCCCATCATCAAGGTCAGGCTGACAGGCCTATAAATCCCTAGGTCCTCCCTCTGGCCATTCTTGTAGATTGGCCTCACATTTTCTCACCTCCAGTCACCTGGGATCTTCCTGGTTAGCCAGGACTGCTGATAAGTGATTGAAAGTGGCTTGGTAAGCTCTCCCATCAGTACCCTTGGATGGAAGCAGTCCAGACCCATGGAATTTTGAGTACCTAAGTAGTGTAGCAGGTCATTGACTCTTTGCACTTGGATTATGGGGGCTTCATGCTGATCCCCATCCCTGTGATAATTTATCTTGAAAAGAAAAATAGAGTTATCTTCATTTATATTCTGCTATATTAACAGATATGTTATTTGATAAATACTCTTTAGAAACATTTAAATTTGTTTTCATCAGAATTAATTTCATTTCAGTAAGGGCTAATCTTTATTTCTCACGTCTTTCTCCTAAATTCAGAGCCTTGCAAAATTGTTTCCTGCCAGAGATACCAGGATATGTAGCAATTACTATTGTGAACAATCTTGCTTTTTCCTCTAACAAAGCTTGAGTGCCCCTTGGCAAGGTCTCTGCATTCAAAATGTTTTTCAGCACAAATTGAACTTGATTATCTATTACTTAAAAGCTTGTACAGTCATTTCTACTTCTGCATAGTGTGTATGATATCCTGTATTATTTTACATAGTTTTACAGGGACTAAATTCACACAGGAAAGAGATTTTACCACAGATAAAATATGTTTAGTACATGCAGTAGAAAATTTGTGCTTAAACATTAAAAATTGAAATGTAATCCATAGAAAAAGGCAAAAAAAAAAAAAAAAAGGTTGAATGGAATAAAAAATATCTAATATTGATAACAATAAAGTATTACCACCCTACTTTGGTGCTGCTAGTACCATAGAATCATAGAATGATTTGTCTTGGAAGGGACCTTAAAAGATCATCTGGTCCAACCCCTCTGCAGAGAGAGTGATATCTTTCACTAGACTGGGTTGCTCAAAGCCCCATGCAACCTGGTCATGAACACTTCCAGGGATGGGGCATTCTCAGTTTCTCTGGGCAGTCTTTTCTATTGTCTTGCTACCTTTGTAATAAAAGATTTCTTCCTTATATCTCATCTAAACCAACAGTTTTCAGTTTAAAATTATTGCTTGTCATATTGCTGCAAGCCCTGACAAAAGTATCTCTATACTGTTTTTATAAGCCCTTTTTAAGTATTGAAAGGCCCCAGTAAGGTCTCCCTGGAGACTTCTCTTTCCTAGTCTGAACAATGCTATCTTTCTCAGCCTGTCTTCATGGCAGAGGTATTTCAGCCCCCCCATGACACTCATGGCAAGCTCCCAACTTGTTTTAACAGACGCATGTCTGTCTTGTGCTGGGATCCCCCAAGCTGTGAGTACTCCTTAGGGGTCCTTCCAACTCAGCTTTTTCTGTGATGCTGATTCTATGATTCTACAATATTCCAGGACAGTACTCCAGGTGGGGTCTCACAAGAGCAAAGTAGAGACAGAATCACCTCCTCTGGCCTGGGGACCACAATTCTTGTTGAGCAGTCTAGGATCATAGAATCATAGAATAGTTTGAGTTGGAAAAGACCTTTAAAGTTCAACTTCTCTGCAATGAACAGGGACATCTTCAACTAGGTCAGGTTGCTCAGACGTCTGTCCAACCCGACCTTGAATGCCTCCAGGGATGGGACATCTACCAGCTCTCTGGACAGCCTGTTCCAATGTTTCATTACCAAAAAGGATACATTTATTTTTTCTGAGATGCAAGTTTCTGCAACATTTGCATTTATTCATCCACGATTAGCCTCAATTCTTTCTTTGCAAGACTGCTCTCAACCCACTTGTCACCCAGACTGTACTGATACAGACTGAGGATGGTAACTTATGTCTTTAAAGAAATTTACAAATGTGAAAAATATTTTTATTGGTAGATACTTGACCTTGAAGAAGCTATATTTCAGTATTCACTAGTTTGTTTTAAATTTAAGTTAAAACTAATTAATTAATGCAAAATAATTTTGCATTTAAATATACAGTCTAATGATTTTAATAAAATTATTCAGTCTAGCTGAAAAAAGAATATAGGCCAAAACACCCATAGGGAAGTAGTTTTGTGTCAGGCAGGAAGATGAAAGAGAAAGCAAGAAAGGATATCAGAATGGATATAAATACTGATATTCCTTAATATCATCTTATACGGTTAGCTTTATTGAAAATAGCCATCTATAATTGTAAAAATTGTATTGATACTTTTGCAGCTCTTTCCACAATTAAAATCTTGGGTTCTTTAAAAGTAAACACAATACTCTTAATACTTGCTGATACATGTGAAACTATTTATGCTTGTCTATAAAGATATCAATAAAAGAATCTGACAAATTTTAAATAAAACAAAATACTTGACAAATGCCATGAGGAGATAACATTTTTTTTTCTTTAAAATTATAATATCTCATTAAACTAGAATATTAACTGTATCACTACTGTTGCAAGTTTGAATGTTTGGGGGATTTTTTAAGTTTAATAAGCATTAACTCATTTTGATTTTTCTAGTGGGTAGTGAGTAACTTCAATTTGCAAAAGCCATCCAAAAGGACAAAAAGATCAAGAAGAACAATTTGCCAATAACATACAAGAAAAAGGCTGTTTCTCATTCATGCTGAGAACCAATGTCAGCTGTCAATTTTGATAATTACAACCACAAGGCTTGTCAAGTCAGGGTTAACTGTGAAAATCAGGGAGCATTGAAAAGCCCAAGCTGAGTTCAACGTTCTGTTGCATTCCCTAACATCTGTAGATTGGCTAATTTTGTCCCCAATTTCTAGTTCAGAATTACAAATTCTGAGTTACAAATCTGGAGTTTCACATAGGAAGCTGAACTACAGAAACCACAATCACATGAGTTTAGGACAGGCCAAACAGAGCAAGGCTAAGTGCTGCACAGCTGCTATTTCTGAGTTGTGTGACTTGAAAAAACCCTTCTCAATCTTTTTCTCTGTCCTTTTTTATTTGTTTTCCTTCACATTTAAATCAGTGGGTTCTCAAATATGCCTGAAGCTCCTAGCCATAAGGAAAAGATGTTTAAGGACACAGTAACAGCCACAGATATTATTTATGTGCTATTAAAAAAACAAAAACAAAAACATACTAGGGGAAATTTGTCTGCGCAAAACTTTTGTGCTCTGGACAAGAAGTTCAAATTCCAGGCAACATCTGGTAGAGTGTCAGAGACTGAAATATTATAGTTTATGACTTAAGCATTTTCATGAAGAATTTTTAAAACTGTGTTACAAAAGCTGCATATTAGACCACCATACCCTGGATAGGCCTCCTGACTGAGGCCTTACAAGGTTCACAGATGAAGATAAGGTAAAGTAACAACTCAGGGATGGGGAATTCACAAAGCACAGTCCCAATAAGTCACCCTTCAGGGTGAGCCCCAGGGCTATCAGCTGCCAGGCTGGCACAGACCCTGCACCAAAGCGTGGAGGGACAGAGGCTTTGGGTGTGTGTTGGAAAGCCTCTGGTCAGAGGCAGTGACCGCCCACCCTGCGCCGTGCAGAGAGCCCGGCTGAGGGCCCTTCATCAGGGGGAAAGCTCATCCACAGCAGAGGGGAAAACTCATCCACAGCAGAGGGGGAAAGCTTGTCCACAGCAGAGGGGAAAAGCTCATCCACAGCAGAGGGGAAAGCTTATCCACAGCAGAGGGGAAAGCTTATCCACAGCAGAGGGGAAAGCTTATCCATAGCAGGGGGGAAAGCTTATCCATAGCAGGGGGGAAAGCTTACCCACTGCAGAGGGGATGTCATGGCCCAGCAAAGGCCCCCCCTTCCCAAAGGGGTCCCCAGGCCCTGCACTAGAGCCCTGCAGATGATGCACTGTTGCAGATGATGCACTGTTGCAGATGATGCACTGTTGCAGATGATGCACTGTCGCAGATATTGCACTGTTGCAGATATTCCACTCTTGCAGATGATGCACTGCTGCAGATGATGAAACAGACCCACAGTGTCACAAGGCACAGTGTCAAACCAGCCTCTGCAGGGGATACACCTGGGCGTTCCCACCTGCCCAAAGCGTTCATTACTCCTCAGGATTCTGTACCTTCAGAGCGGTGCAGCACGGCAGCAGGAACAGGGGAACCTCACCACCAGAAGAGCAGATGGAGAGGAGCAAGGAGATGCCATTGGGACCCTCAGATGGGTGATGTGCTTCCACCTGACCTCTGTCACTCCCCCCCTGTTCCCCCACTCCCATTCACATTTCTATTTCTTTCTTTCTTTCCTGTTTCTTTCTCTTTGCCTCTTTTATGATTAAATAACATATATCAATTTTTGGGCACCAACATCTAACCTTGTTTGGTTTTAATTTCATTTTTGGGTATATGTTGAGTCTTCAAAGTTCCTTCTGTTTTATACAAGAGACTTTATTTTCTTTGCTCTTCTGGGTTTAAACCAGATCATAACATAGGCTTGGACAGAAGGCCTGAGCAGGGAGCAGGTTGAAAGCTGATGAGTTAGGTCACACTAGATCATAAATGGTCTTGGAAGATTAACCAATTTTATAACCTATGGAATAGAAAGCTTGAAAAACAATAATTTGGGAAAAAACTGCTCATGATGCTGACAAGATAATATACACTTCTGTTCTGTGAATATTTTCAAGTGAAATTTATATTATTTTTCATTCCAGACTGTAACAATTATTAGATGATGTAGCTTTCCACTCCACTGCAAAGGCAAAGGAACCCAGATACTCAGTGAGATGGGATAAGAGGTGGGATTTTCCATGGTCATCTGGGGCTTTCTGACTTTGGGATCTTATTTAGGGCTTCTGGAACCCCTGCAAATTCAGTTCATCCACAGACATTGAAAGATTTTTATTCCAGCAGAGTAGAAAACCTGGACGATTTACAATTAGACAGAACTTTGTTGAATTCAAGATATTTCTATGAAATGTTTGGCTTCTACAAACCGGAACAGAATATATAAAAATACTTTTGCCAGGTAATTTCCAGATAATTTTTCTGGTGATAAGGTTCACAAGTTGAGAGTACTTCAGTATCTAATTCCAATGTCTTTGACTTAATTTGAAAGAAATTACAAAAGTTTACCATTCCTTAGATATGATTCCATATATAGTCTATCTAGTAGAAATAAACACTAATCCTTACTTTATAATCACAGCTCTCTGTTTTTGTGTTAAGTGTTTTTATCTTACAAATTACTCTTGGGTTTGCTGCAAAAGTGTTGTCAAAAAAATTCATTAACTTTTCAAGATGAATCCTTCTGAATGCTCACAGTGTGAGAAGTAATCTTTGTCATCATATGCTGCAAATTTCCCTTGAAATTAGTCTTTTCATTTTAATAGCTTATTAAATTTCATGGAGAAGACCCAACTTCCTGTATTTTTCGCCTCAAAATTCAGATGAAGATTATAAAAAAATAAGATAAACTCTCATCTTGACCATTTGCCAACTGAGATGTAAAAAAAAAAACAGTTTAAGTCTCTGAAATTTATTATTATACCTTTATCAGATTATTATTTACATTTTCTTTACTGGAATCTATTTTAAGTCAGACTTTATCCCCAAGTTTGTTCTGTGGGAGACAGCACAGACTAAAAAGAAGCATAGATCTGATTTAGTAAGATTGTCTTCAAACATTAAAACTACAGCAAAATAAGAATTGAATTACAAGCAAAAAAATTATTCTAAGTCAATATAAAAATTTTAGAAATTGTATCACTGACATGAAGAGTTATTTAAATGCCTACTGTCCAAACAAACGCCAAACCAAAATCAAAACCAAATTATTTTCTCTTGTACAATGGCACAAGCACATAAATATACATCAACTTAACTCAAAATGTTACTAAATGCCTCAAGACAGATTTCTTTTAATGAGGTTTCATTTTTTTTTTGCCTAAGATTAATGTGAAAATCATTCCTTTGTAAGAGAAAAACAGGTAGATATTCTGAAGCTCTCACTCCTTACCAAAAATTGTTAATTCAAAGCCACTGTTCAAGATTGAAGGACAATAGTTATTTACCACAGAAAAATAAGTATCAGATAACACCTTTACAAATCTATGGCTTTACTTTGAAAGCCATTGCTGTTTGTTCCTCCAGTGAAACATTTGAAACATTAGCATGTGATATGCATAATTTGGAAAAGAGTTAACAAAGTAGCCCTGCAAGCTTTTTTAAAAATATATTTTAAAAAAGAGAAACAGTTATTACATTTTTACTCACATCTTATAAGCTTTTTTACACCTAAAATAAATATTTCAAATGTCACATGAAACTCAAGGGGTGCTGCAGAAAATAGAGTCATATTTATACAAGAGCAGTAGAATCCAGCCCACTATGTCTGCAATTTCAGGCAAAATAGAAGTTGCCTCTGATTCTTATCAGGTCAGATACAGTTAGTTCTGTATTTCTGTGCAATGTGTTACAGTGAAATGCCTTTCCTTACATGCTTCTGTAGTAGCTTAGAGTAGATAATTTGATAGATATGGAAAGCCAAGAGAACTGCAAACACTCCAGATAGCCCAGAGATCATCTTGAGAGCTTCATCTCTGCAGAAAAGGATGAGGCTCGTATCATTGAGACATGTTTTTCTAATATATATATACAAGACAATAAGAGAAAGGCTACTTGAAAACTATGAACAATTTCATCATATTCTTGGCTCTACCCTTCACACTCTGCTGTAAATATGACCAGAAACTTCAAGAAGCAACAGCTATCTTTTTTCTCAAAGTAAGTTTCACTGTGTGTCTCCCAGCTACTATTTGGACTTTATATCCACCTCAAGAAAGCTCCAGGGCAACAGGCACTTTAAAAGCCCAAAGAACACTTAGTCTACCTGTGGGGTGCAGTTACAAAGTCAATTCAGCTGAGATTCATTGAATCTGAATGAGAAAAACACAATAGGAAACCTTATTGGTAGTTAAAACCAGCTACACTAAGATTAAGTGTAAAGCCAAGAAGTCAATTTGTTCATACAGACTTACAGTTGTTTTTGTCATAAAAATAAAGGGAAAAAACCTCTAGGTTTCTATGTGATTAGGATATGACAAAGATAGAGAGCAGTCCTCTCTTTCCTCATGCAAAATCCATTTATTTCTTACAGTGCTAATTAGTCAGCCTTTTAGTTTAGCTGTAGGTAGGAAGAAGGTATAAATTAAAGACCTTCATCCATAGGAGTGGTGTTTATTTCTCATCATGAGAGTCCAGTTTGACTAGCTCAGCTGGCTTTATAATGGACTAGTAAAATGCTCATCCATCCCTGTCATCCCTGTACCTAAAAATAAAGGCAGCATCTCATGGAAGGAGTGCATAATTCCAGGCTGCATGACAGCATGCAAAACTATTCAGGCTGTTCTGAAGTACTCAGAGTGACAAATAGGACATGGCTGAGAGCCCTGAGTTTTTGTTCTGTTGTATGGTTTTTATGTTTTGGGTTTGGGGGGGGGTTGGTTGCATTGTGGGGTTTTGTGGGGGTTTTGGGGTTTATGATTTGTTTTGGGGTGTTTTCTTGTTGGTTTTATTGTTTTGATTTGGGTTTTTGGGTGGTTTTTTGTTTGTTTTTTTGGTTTGGGATTTTTTTTTGGGGGGGAGTGGGGTTTTTTTTGGGTTTTGTTGTTTTTTGCTGTTGTTAGGTTTTTTTGTGTATGCAAAGACTTAGGAAACCAAGATAGCAAAAAAGCAGAAATTCTTGTGTGGAGTTTGACAAAAACAGACCTCTAAGGGTTTAGAAATTTAGCACTTTAGTACAAAATATATTCAACAATATGTGTAAAAATAAATTTGTTTTCATGACACATATACTTGATAATGGCTGGTGAGTTTCTTTTATAATTATAATGTTGAGAGGCAGTTCAGGAGAACAGCTCAAAAGTTTGTTTTAAAAATGTATTTAAGCCATAGATTTGGAGAAAAGGGGAAGGATCATTAACTGCCTTCGTTATCGTGACTTGTCCATGCTATGAACATATGACTGAGTCTTCAAATGTGCTAGTGCTTAAACTGTGTAATTTGCTTTTTGGTCTGTATAACATTTTTAAATTTTCTTTGCTTCAGAAGATCTATTTTCTATTTTCTCTTGTTTTGCTTTGATGTATGATACATAATGAAAATGATGGAAATACTTTTCACTGTTTAATTACAAAAAAATCCCAAACCTTTAACGAACTCTAAAAAAAGAAAAAGAAGAGTGAATATAAATCCCATAGGAATAGTGCTGTCTTCTACAAAATTTGCCCATAAATATTGTGCACTGCTGCACACGGGTATATATTTCTTAACAGTTAGAATTAGTTTTGCATATATTAAATGTGTTGAATATGATGGAAAATAAAAATACTTTTTAAGTAACATTACCCGAAATTAAATACTGGGGCTTGATAATAGGCAAATTTCTTAATGGAACAAATAGTATTTTTAAAAGATGGAATTATTTTAAGTACCAGCTCTTCAGTTCTATTTGACAACAGCACCCTATATGTCATACAGTATAATTAACATGTTGTCTGACAAGGGCTAGAGAGACAAGGGTTGGAGACACAGCAAAAGCAATCTACACAAGAGCAGTCTTCTTAATAGCTACAATGTGTAACAATAATAAGGACATTTTGACAGCAAAATGTTTCTTTTTAAATGGCATTATATTTAGTTCCAGGTACTTAAATAATTCAGTAATAGGTAGCAGAGCATTTAGCACTATTATCAAAATTCTATACTAATTTCAAAACCAAAACAACGAAAAGATAAAGACAAGACAAAAAGTAATTTAGGGAAAAGAAAACAAATCAAACCAAAATAATTTAAACCACACTGTTCTCATTTTTGCAATTGATGTCCTGCAAGCTGAGTCTCAACAAGGTGAGTAAAAATGCCTTTCCTGCTGCCCTGACTATGGCATGTCTTGGGATCAGGATATGATCTGACTCTTCTGACTCTGAACACTTTAACATGAAACCACTGTTATTTTCTGAGCTCCTTGCCCTCCAGAATATTCCTGAATCCCTCCTGTCTTCTTCCAGAAGTAAATTGCACTAAGCTTTTCACAGAATAGAAACTGAAAAGCCACCCTGCCTTCAGACACAACAGCTTTTAGCAGCCTTTAAAGTGATCACACCTTTGAATGTTATTGATGAAGTTCATTCTTTTTATTGATATGGCTTTTTAATTGTTATGCTTTTTGCTTCTTTTCTTTTCACCTAAACATTTAATGGCAAACAGTGGCACAAGACCAAAAATATCTGTTAAATGTCCTAATCCTCACAGTAGCAGTCAATCCTCATCCATCTCATTTTACTCTCTTTACTTAAAATCTTCTTCTTGGTGACAGCTGAGGCAGCCAAAGTTCCCATTCCAGTTCCTCCAGAGGCTAGGACATGCCCTTGGAAAACTAGGAGAGGTTTACAGGATGTCCAGAATTCACTACCTGCAGGTTCTTGGTTTGTTGCCTGGCTGTCTCCAGTGGGGTCTCTCCAGTCAAGACTCACGTTTAATTGTTGGAGCAATTCATTCTAGGAACTGCTCCCAAAAAGCAAAACTAATAAGACTGAACCTGGTTTGGCTCTTTCAGCCCTACATTGTCCTCTGTAAAAACACCAGAAGACTCTGCTCTCAAATAAGGCCTCCTGTATTCATATTATATTCTAAGTTAGGTAATATATATTTCCAATTTTAAGTCATTGTGCTGTATTTAGGCCACAACATTTTGTCTGGTTAAAATGCAGCTTTTAGACATTTTGAACTGAAAAATATGTCCTATACATGTAGCTTGAGAAAATATGATCAAGTTCTGTGGAAGAAGCCTGTCTATTTTTACACGGATCTAGAGCCACCCAGACTGGATGCAAGTCCATCCATGGTGTACACAATACCCCCAAAGCTGAAGCTGGGTCAGGTGAGGCAGCAGTCACTACTTGGTGTTAAATCAAAGACATTCAAATCAGGTCATGGTGAGGCTGAGCCCCTGCATTGCATCTCCCTGATGGGGGCAATAATCACATTTACAGGGCTACAACCTGTGTCCTGGCATTGATCTTTTGTTATGGTTGCAAAACATCAAATTAATAAAGACACATTTGTTTTCATAGATCCTTTCTCTGAATAAATCCCTACGCATTTAATGATTTTTCAGTTTTTTCTGAATGGAAACTATCCTACCTCCTAAACAAGTTATCTTGCTTATGTGTAGTAAATTTAGAATGATAATTTTTGCCTTCTATTTTTCTAATTTATTATAAACCATGGATTTGGGAAGTATGAACTCTAGAAAACTAAATAAATATAGGTGAGATACATGAGACCCATAGTACATAGCTGAGTAAAAGTAATAGAAAACCAATGTTGGTAAAAAATAATCTAAACATCCTCATGTGGATGTTTTTTGCATTTTAAATATGCTCTGAGGGACAGAAATAATAATAATTAATGCTTTGCACTTACACGTGACCTATTATCTGAAGATTTTTAGTTCTGCACATTATTATCTCATTAAACCTTACAACACCCTTGTGAGGAAAGAAAGTGCTTTATTATAGATATTTTACAGAGATATTCATTTAGGAAATACATGGAAGCACAGTAGCAATATTAACCCATATTGCCACATGGGTTAGAAAGCAAATGCCACAATTTTGCCCATTAAGAAAGGGCAGAAACAAATGAAGAACTGATAAAATAAAGAACTGATAAAAACTATTCTCCTAAACAGTGGACAGATCTTCATTTAAATTCGGATTTAGCAGTTTTAAATAGTACTTTGAAGGACTGTTTAGGAAGGTAAAGACAGAGAAAAGGTTGCTCAGAGAAGTTTAAAATATTCTATTCTTAGAGATTTTCAGAAATTTACTGCACAAGATTCTGAACAACTTGCATATAGCTATCTTTTGAGCAGAAGTTGGAAAAATTATCTTCTGAAAGTTTCTTCAAACCAAATTGTTTCATGATTTGTTTATAATCAATAATATACTTCAGATATCGAACTCTCAACTACATAACAATTTTTAATAAAAAATCATCCACCTTAGCCATTTACCAACTACACAAGAATAAAGAAATAACCTATCACAATTTTTACTCCAAGGAGAGAATAAATCATAGATTTCCTACGGGGTTACAGCCTCCTTGGGGCACATCCACCTGCTCCAGCATGGGCTCTGCTCTCCTTCCACACACTGCAGGTGGATCTCTGCTCCCCTGGGCTGCAGGGGCACAGCTGCCTCATCATGGTCTGCACCAGGGCTGCAGGGGTTTCTCTGTTCAGCACCTCAAGCACCTCCTCCCTCTCCTTCCACACTGACCTTGGTGTCTGCAGAGCTGTTTCTTTCACTTATTCTCACTCCTCTCTCTTGCTGCAATTGGTCCTGCACAATAAACTTTTTCCTCTTGTTAAGTCTGTTCTCCCGGAGGCACTACCACTCTCACTGATGGATTCAGGCTTGGCCAGTGGCAGGTCTGACTTGGAGCCAGCTGGTTTTGGCTCTGACAGACACAGAGGAAGCTTCTTCAGCTTCTCAAAGATGCCACCCCTGTAGCTTCCCCTGCTACAAAAACCTTGCCACACAAACCCTAGGTAACTCTTATAATTTAAAATATTTAATTTAGGCTTGGAATTTATTTTTCATCCTTTTAATTTTTTTAGTGTTATAGCACACATATTTTTGTTAGACCTTCCATTTATCCCCTTACTACCTATATAAAACTACATATGTGCACTGAACAGTTTGATTATTGTTTTTTTAGTAAATTTTTAAGGAGCAATAAATTTATAAGGAGTGATAAATAAAATATACCAGGTATAGAGTTTATTGACAGAGGGGACTTCAACCTATCTGTCTCTCTGTAGACAAAAGAGCATTACAGTTCACTTGGTCCTTCTAGAAAGACATACAGCCCTATTTACAGATACAAACATAGAGAATACAGAGGACTTTCTTGTATCTGCATCACAAAACAGACCACTGCTGCCTGTTTTCTACATCATAGAAGTTTACTTACAAGCTATGACACAATGCTCCATTATTTCTTCCTGATAAACTGAACCCTTACATCTTTCTCTATAAACTAATCAATTTTAGACATTCAGCACTGTCCACTCCAATTTTTCATCAGATTTTTTAAAATGAGCAGACAGTATGCTGTCCTGACAATGTC
Organism: Notiomystis cincta; assembly: GCA_013398075.1. Classification (NCBI taxonomy): domain Eukaryota; kingdom Metazoa; phylum Chordata; class Aves; order Passeriformes; family Notiomystidae; genus Notiomystis; species Notiomystis cincta. The sequence goes on along the minus strand of VZRX01007289.1, from coordinate 137,110 downwards.
TCAAGTGTAAGGGAAGCTGAATGTCCATACTGAACAGGCTTTAGTTTGTCTCTCTTGTCTAGACTAATAATCATACTTCTAGTAGAGTGGAGAACTTCATTACTATATGGGTATGTAATGGAGGCACAATGCAAATAACTTCCTTTAGCCATGCTAATTCCATCTTCACCACTGGCTACTGGCATTATTTAAGTTTTGATATGATGTGTATTCTTAGCCTGTCCCCTTTCATTAAAGAGAATAAGGGAAAAGAAGTTGCCAATGTTTTAAACTTAGTTTTGAAGCCAATGAACCAATATTTTTAACAATAGCAAGAATTATTGCTTCTTTTAAAAAAATGAGACAAAATAGAGCATTAGATCACACATTAAAAAATTCTATCCTAAAGTTAGATTTCTAAGATATATTTTCCTGGATAAAACTCAACATTATAAATTACATAATTGCTTTTGACAATTGCCTTTTTAAACACCTTGAAATTAATCTGCTTTTGAATTATTAATGATTAAAAAGAAATTTATCTACGATAGACTGCTCTCTTAAAATTGCTGTTAGCCCAAGTGTTCAGACACTCCACAAATACTTTTCTCCCCACCCTAGAAAAGAATTTATATAGGAATATAGGAAATGAGAAATACCATTAGTTTTGAAGAACTTTGAAGCACCTACAAGAGCAAATGGATACACCAGGTTTATATTGACAGGGTTCTTTTCAGTACTGCTTTTAACAGTGTCAAAGTTTAATGCTAATGTCTCTCCCAAAGTACTAAGAGTAAGTGAAAACAGGTAACAAAGGGAAATACAGGGTAGTGAAATTAATCCAAAATTAGAATTCAGAGACTTCATAAATAAAAGTATAAAATAAAATATTTTCAGGTGTTAAAATGGCCAGTCAATTGAAATTATTTTCTTCTCTGTTCTTTATTCAGTGTGGGTTTATGTTCATAATTTTCCTCAAGGACAGGTCAAAATTGATTGTGCAGGTAAGGAGTAGGAACATTTGGCAGACAGAAAATCTTTTATTTCATTTATTTAATATTTACAACTTTTTTATTTATAACAATTTTTTTAAAGGGTCACTGATAGGGAATCATATTCCAATGACCAAATTATTGTGTAGTCTTATATGAAATTCTAGACACCCTTTTCTCACTCAAAATAGACTATAAGTGATTTTTTCCCATCTTTTCCATTAAGCTCAGTCTTGAAGCCTTTAAAGACAGGGGAAGTTACCAAAGATTCATGTAATAAGAAATAGAAAAAGGGCAAAAAATGTCCTTTGTGAAGCCCTAAAATGCAGATTTAAAAAAGACATTTTACATCTCTATTGCTTAGTTTCTGACAGAACAAGTAAACCATATATCTTAAGAAAACTAAATTCTTTTAATAAAACTACAGTAATAAAACTGTAAATGTACAGGTTTCCGTACTTTAGATTATTCTGCCTACTAATTATCATAAATACTTTAAATTGTATATAGATATTTTTTCCTGATTATGTGTTCTTATAGATAAACCCAGACTTCCAACTCTAACCACCACCTATACAAGTTCTGAGACCACCAGTGGACGAGAGTAAGGATCCTTAATAATTCTCTTTCTAGTTTCCATTCTGCTTATTTTTCTTTCTAGGACATCATTGTTAAACTGTATAAGAAGAAAGCTACATTACTTCTATGATAAAATAAACAAAAAAGCAACAAATCCTATCCAGTCAGTTGACTTTACTGACATACTTTAAATGAGTTTTGACACTGTAGGAAAGAATAGAAGAAAAGCCTGCTGTGACAGGAAGGTCTGCCTCATATGTCAGTACATATAACTTCAGATATATTTATTCTCTGTTTTTAATTACAAATGTTGTATGTTGAAACTATTGAATATTTGCATTACTTTTAAAATAGAATTTTATCGAGGTCTAGGGGTTCAACTTAGCTTGCTGACAATGCTGAACAATCTGCTTTTTTGGTTAATGAGTAGAATAAGAAGTAAAAGGTAATACAATTTACCATTCTTTTTCCTTGTTTGCTATACAGTGGAACTTTCTTTTCTTATTATTTTAAAATGAGTTATGTCTTGATCTGAAAACAGCCCTTGCTTTAGAACAAAAGGAAGACAAACTAAATTCCATTTCATTTAGTAACAATCAAAATAATAGAGGTCATTGTACTCAATTTCAGCTCCCTGTCATGATTGAACAGAGGCTTAGAGGCTTAAGGTATTTTCCAGGAAATTATATAGCAAGACAAAATCTGGTATATAGATTTGCTACTACAAGAGATGAAAAAGTTTAGAGATAGATAATGCAGTCTCTTAGAAATCTTGGAAGAATCTCCCTCATTTCTATATAAGGCTGATATAGCCCTTTGAGTATTTACTGATATTTGGCGTAACTGCAGTAATTTAATCACTTTTGGCATGAGATATTTGACCCTGTTCTAAATATTCATCTCTTAATACATAGAGATGCTATGAGATAATGTGAGCAAACAAAATTAAAGTTGTATTACTAAAAATTACCTTTATAGGCAAAAATCTCAAGGGATGTTATTAATGGCTCTTTACTCACATTCAAAAAATTCTTGCCTATGTAAAATATTCTGCTAAAACCGAAAAGGCTAATTATAGAGGTAGCTCATAACCAAGATTAATAATGACAACCACATAATGGGTTCGTATTAAAAGGAGAAAAAAAAGTCTACTGAGCAGAGAGAGCAAAAGGGACAAAGCAGTATTGCAAACAGAGATTACACTGAAAGGAGCATTTGACATTTATAAAAACTTGATAGGTTTTAATCCCGAGCAGACTTTGTCCTTTTTCACATAACACTATGACATTTTGTCTGACCATAGCCCAGAATTAAATCCAATATGTATTTAATAAATTTGTTTGGAATAGAATTTGAAAAAAAAAAATCTAAATTTCTAATTATGAGACAGTAGCAATTAAAATACTTTTTATGATCTATTATTTTAGCTAATGACTCAATTCTTCCACAATCTATATGCAGTCAGATGAGCTTACTAATTCAAAAGAAAATAAGTCTGAATTCTGGCACAAAGAGAATTTCTTAACCCTTTTAAGTTAATGCATTTAAAATGTAAGTTATGAGTTTTAAAAATGCATCTCATATACCTAGCATTACAAAAAATTTCTGCTACTTAAAATTCAAACTAATTGCAAAGCATGTAGAATTAAGTGAAAAGTGTGTTGTTGTCACTAGTATTTCACACTTACTTTGTCATTTAAAGTGACACTATTTTGTTTAAGTGAATGGAAACCTTAATCTTACATTTTCTTTTCTTTTTACCATTTATAACTAGAAAAAATGCCTCACGGTTATTTTACAACTGAGTCAATATTTGTGGATGACAATGGTCACAGTTCTAAAATTTGCAAGATACTACATCGCTCTTGAACCGATGAGTTCATCAATGCAAAAGGGCTCCATTGATACCTAGAGTATGGCTTACTGGAAGTTAAAAAGTCAAACCAAATCAAAAGACCCCAATGTCACCCCAATTCAAATTAGAATATTTAATTCTTGAGTTTATAGCTTTTAAAAGTCATGCTCTCTGCTGTAATGAAAGATAACAGTGAAAAAAAAGTACTTCGACTGCCTTTATTCTGTTCTTGATGCAGTGTGACAATTTGTGACCATCTTCAAAATGCCCACACTTTCCTCCTTGAACTGTAGATCTTCAGAAAGTAATCTGTTACAAAGTCTAATAAATGATGACCTCGATGTTAAACTACTGAAGAGAAATATTAGAGTTCTCATACCAAGATTTGGAGTGGCACTGGTACTGCAAATAGGCAATAATCATATGCCAAATGGGAAACCACCTGGAACTGGATGATAAGAAATATCTTCAGAAGACCATGCCTTGAATCCCTTTCATCCCTAATATCTGCCTCCAACCTCTTCAAGAGTAAAGCCTGGAATCTTTTATTGAGAATCAATACCTCTATCATCTTTCAGTGTTTTTGTGCTAAGTTTTAAGTGGTAAGGCATGAGAGATTGACTGGCATTTGTCAGGACATTGTGGGCACTAATAGACTTTTGTGACCCTGCTGACCCTCCTGGCTGCTTCCTCTGATGCTTTGACATGGCTCCACGAACCCCATTTAATCCCAACACCTTGTTGCGGTCATGCCACAGGAGAATGTTTGCAGGGGTGTCTCTGTGCTGTCTCCAGGACAGATTTCAGCCCTACACTGCAGTTAGGTTCACCCTTCAGCCCTACTCTGCAGTCTTGTCTGCAGTCTTTCCACTGGCCCTCTTTGTTCCCGGCCAAACTTTGTCAATGAATTCCAGACCTGGCTCATTTCTCACTCTCTGGATTGCCCTCTGCTACCAGTCCCTGGCAATGACCACAATTTTCAGCCCCTAATTGTGTAGCACTGTCTGTGCTGCTCTGACAGTGTTCCTCTTACTTTATAGATTTATAATTTGAATCACAACCAATTACATGAAAGAACTTGTTTTACAGAGCTTTAGATGCTGAAGTTGTTTGCACTGGCATAATCTATTACCAGTAGAGCATCCTAGCCTCAAGGTCATCAGATATCTTGTGAAAGATGCAACCTTCACCTTTTTCTCTTCCTCAGTGAAGAAAGAGTACACAAAATAAGGAAAGAAAATGTGGAGATAGAGACAAAAATGAATGGCTTTTTAGCCTAATGATTAAAAAACTGTTTAGAGAGAGAGCTCTAATGGTTTTGACAAAACTCGTGTTTTTGCAGGAAATCTATGAAAACACCTTGTTGTGTGAGTCATCCAATCACAAGGCTACAAGTGCAGTCAACTTAGTTTCTCAGTTTTGTAATCTCTTTGAAATCCCATGTTGTGGCTGATGTGCCCCTATTTGATTGAGTCTTGTTTTAAGATAGTTGCAGAATTTAAATCTTGAGCCAGTTCCTTGTATCATAGGATCACAGAAAGTTTTGGGTTGGAAGAGACCTCAACTCTGATATAGTTCCAATTCCCCTGCCATGCTTGGCACCTATATCCCAGTGATACCAGGAAATTTAAGCAATATAAGAAGAGAATTGTAATAAAAGCAGAAGCTGTTTTGCATACTAACTGAACACTCAAGGTGGAGCAAGTTTAAGACCAAGCCTAAAGGTTCTCACTTCCCTAAAGGCATCTGAAGCCTTCCAGGTTAGCATTTTACTAGTTTTTATCTACAATGAGCATCCCAGATACCACATATCAGAGTGTACTTCAATGTAAGAGGTTAATAAAAATATATTAGTTTTAACATGCAGTATAATCTAACAAGTCAGCCATTACATATGATTTAACAAGTTAAAAACAGCTTACAGTATCAAGTAATTTTTACATTAAAAAATGGAAGTTCCTAATTCTGTATTAAATGGTTTTCTGTGCACTTATATGAAAACTATAGTGGTCTGAAAACTCCACATCAGTAAACTCACAGAAAGTTGAAAAGATGTACATTACAGACAGAAGGAGTGAAAGGGAGAAAGAGAGCATCAATTTTATAATGCATTTGTTTCGGAGCAGCAAACGTGTTAGTGTTTATTGATACGCTGACAAGCATGAGGTACTCCAGTTTAGGGACAGAGCAAAATACAAATATCTGCTATTCATGCATATACATCCCTATAGGTGCAAGCTTTTTCTAATGCATAGGAAAAATTAGAGGCTTATGGAGAAAATGCTCCATTCCTCAAAAATCCCCTGTGAAATTATAAATCATGCAATATTAAAATCTGCAGATAGAGAAGTGTGGAATAAAAATTACCTAACACAGACACTAGCTCTAAGCAACATCAGCTAGCAAATCATCCACCGAAGATGCAGTGGTAAGGACATAATTTCAAGCTACATTGAATATTGCATGGTATAATACAAACCATTTTGAAACAAAATTAGATGCATAATTTCCTATACAGACTGCATGAGAAGTCCAATCAAACTAAATTTGTTGTTCTACTGACACACTTTTTCTATCTGTAGTGTCAGTTTCCAGCAAATTTTTCCTCCCACTGTGTTTTTATTTTTGGTGAGGAAGAAAGACACAGAGCCATGAGGTACATCTTGCACAAATCAATATATCAGAACAACAGATATGAAACTAATTTACAAAAAATCTACATAAAGTTTGAAGAAAAGACAGTAGTGGGCAAACCCATAAATTCAAATTTGTAGGAATGTCTCTCACTTTCCTCATTTGCCTTACATATATTTTAATTTATAACAAAGTCAGAAATTCTATGAGATAGAGATGACTGAGACATTTATAATCCCATATTAGTAATGCCAGAACTGAAAAGGTCATATAAACCATACAGTCCTTATGAAACATAACAACAAAAAGAACTTTCCGTCAGACTTTCAATTTCTTTGTCTTCAATGTATTTTTTCTGATAAATTTTATTATAAATTCTGGGATCAAACTGTAAAAATTACACCACTCCAATAAATCAGCATTGTTTTAAACCAAATAAGTATGCCTTTTCTCCCTCTCACATATGCATGTGCACCTTACATAATTTTTATTCAAATTATGTTCTTCTTGTTTGTGGTGATAAATATATGTACTTTATACTAAACATAGTTAATTAATTTCAGTATTCATTTTCTTCATAGCTTTCAATAGCCACAGTTATAACCATGGTTATAAATTTCATGTAAGTAAGCCTGCCCATGTGTACTGAATGCATTTATCTCTGTGCAAGGGGGATTTTTTGGTCGTTGTGGGGGTTATTTTTTGTTGGTTGGTTGGTTGGTTCTTGATTTTCGTTTTTCCCACAGGTACAACAATAATATTGTGTTATTCTTAAGTTTTTACTTTGGGTCTTTGGATATCTGAACTTCCTCAGTCACACAATGCAACCCACTGCTCAAAGATGTGTCTTACCCTGTAAGCAGGAATCAGACAATCTGTAGCTGTCTGAGTTCCAGGCAACAGGTTATGAAAATGAATCAACAGGGAATAGGAAAGTGATTTCTCTTCAGATAGAAAAGTTCCTGTGTTGAACTGAGATGTGCATACCAGAATGTGAAAGACACGGGCTGAAGTAATCCCCCTCTTTTAAAAGGAATCATATACTATGTATATGCTATGCACATACTATGCATTATACAGTTTTGTAAGAGAGCACTCATGGGGAAAAGAAGAAATATAGGGAGAAAGCATCATGTCTCTTGTCAATTAAACATGTTTAACATAAGCTTGACTATTGCAGTAGCAAGCCTGTACAGCAGGGTTACTCTGAGGTTCCTGTACTCTGCTTCATTCTGGGAATGAGCAGCAACAAAAGCAATATTTGGGAAATAAAAATGGAAAGTACAAGCTTGTGGCTGATGTTTCACACAGGGTTTTGCCTACACCTGTTCTAGGTCAGACCTGTTTGAAGCAGAGTACAGAAACATTCTTCTGAACAAGAGCTGAAGGCAAGTTCATAGTCTCAGTGGGAGCACACCAGCTTTAGGCTGCTGAGACTTAGTACAAATTCTCTTGCATTCTTTTCTCCCACCTGTGAACCCTGAATCCCTCACTGTGCAGTGGGTATGGTTGCTGCAGAAGGGGTTTATATATTTTGCCCAACTCATACACTAGTCCAGTAAGTAAGGCTTTGCATTGTTCTCAGTAAAGGGAGATGTAGGCTGAGCAGGAACCCAAAACTTCACATCCTTTTTTTCTGGATGAATGTTTTAGTAAATAGTGCTGTTACACAGGAGAAAAAAAAAAGGAAAAGAAGAAAAGGTATTTTTTGCTCTATTTATTATTAAACAACAATGGAAGATGTAATTTTTCTTTGATTGATGAATGTTTTCAGCCCTTATCCATCAAACCTATATCCTATCTGTGCACATTCCCAATGCTACTAATTAATAAATGAACATTAAAGCAGCACATTAAAGCAAATGTTAAGCAGGGACTTGGCTTAGAAATCTTGTTTAGTCTGTCTGATAAGAACAGGAATGTTTGGTACATATATCTGCCTAATGACAAAAAATTGTGAGGAATATTTTTGCCAATATGATTATTTAATTAATTTATTTCTTGCCATTAATTTCTGCATCCAATACCAACTGACAACCAATACCAAATATACAAACACATAAAAATCATGAAAGGAATAAATTTACACCACCCATGGCTTTGGTTTTATACAGTAAATACTGGGAAATACAGTGCAGTGATTCAATCAATAAATCACTAGATATACTCTATTCCAAATCTGGCAGCAGTGGAAGTTTCTTTATTCTTTCTGCCTTTGTTTATAGACTTTACTTCTGTGTGTCACATTCCTGTCAGAGATGCTTTGCACCAGAGGAAAACTACTTCTACTTCATCTGAGGTACTATACGCTAGTTTTCTACTACAAAATGTGTTAAACTGCAATCATTCATCTGGTAGTGCATTTTCAGTTTCTGTTACCCAAATATATCCTAATTATATCCAGCAAATGACCAGATATACAATATGGTTCCTTATCAGCAGACACACAGAAGCAAAATATTTTTATATGTACATTGTTCTCTTCTGATATCCCTCACAGGTCTGATTTGAAACAGTTCTCTACAGGAAGCCTAGAGAGATGATAATATAATTGTTTGCAATTGGAATGTAAAGAAAATTACTAACAGGTTCATGGAGGCTGCTCATAAAATGGCTGCACTTCTCATTACAGGATTCAGCATTTATGAATATGTTCTGACCTAGTTTGATATACTGAGTTTTCAAAGCAAAGACTGTTATGTAATGGTACCTTAATTTAGAACCTATGTGTTGAGATACTCGAGACTGGGTAAAACAATGTACAGAAATCACTACTAAGAAAAAGCCTGGAATACTATGGTTACCTTTATGTAAGCTTCAAGATATCAACTGGGTGTGGCTGAACCACACATCAGCTGAAGGGACTGTGTGATGGCAGAGCCACTTGCCCCATTCTGTGCCTGGGAATGAATGCCTTTTGAAGAGGTAACACAGAGGAGATACATTCCCTGGATATCGACAGGTGCAGCCCTAAGAAATAGTCTGTATGCAGAATAGACACTGTGAGAATGAACATTCCTTAATCTTACTACCCTTCTGCTGAATGGCAAATAAAATAAGGGCTCTGTTAACCATTTTCTACAGGAAGGGGCATTCTGTGAGGTAGTATCTGCATGTGGCCTTAATACATTTATCTTGTCTAATTTTACATGGGTACATAAGTGGATTCATAGGCATGCTGTAGCATAGGAAAGCCCCTCTTGCTGAAATCTAAATCCCAACACCAATATCCAGTTCCTGAAATTTGCTATATGCAGCAAGATTAAAGCATACACAAGCATGCTTTCTTCAGCACACCCAAATAAAAAATAAAACAAGTAATTCTGGAGAAAGAATATAGGAACATGTTAAAAAACACAAGAACATATCTGCAGTATATATTGCGGCACAGTGAAGTATTTGCACAGAAGTGGCACTACATTTCATTCTAGCACTCCAGGGGAAGTGGCAGGCTGTGCCAGTCAACTGGCAGGCTGTGGTAGCTCAAGCCAGCCTCCACCCAGGCACATTCATTAGCTCCAGCCATCTCTGGTCTGGGTCTAGGGAGAGTATCCAGGCGATGAATCCAAGCCTACCTGGCTCTGCATATCTGCGAAACAGTACTATGCTACTGTGCCAAATGAAGAAAAACTGGTAGATCACCACACAGCACTTCTTTCTTTTACCTAATTTCATGCATATCCCTGTTTCATTTTCTGTTTCCCCCATTTGGGTTTATTCTTTACAGAGGTGCTTTCTGGTTTCAGTCATGCATGGACAAAATGAAAAAGTATTAAGACCATTGGGAGCTCTATACTGATTGAAACAACAGCCATGTAGAACTCTGACTGATACTAAAAAAATGCTGATTTGATTGCCTAATGCTAGCTGAGCAACTCATTATCTTGTAATGACAAGTTTGTGTGCCAGACTTCTGGATATGGAACATTAAAAAAATGTGTAAATGACAATGGAAAGATATTTCTCCAGTGCTTGGATGCCAATAAACGAAAAATGGGCACCTATTGTGGCTACTACACTTTTAATAAAAATTATGACGATAATATTACAACAACTTCAAAGGAAAGAAGAGCCTACTGTTTAGTTTTGTGTACAATTAAATGTGATAGGCACCTTGTCAGAATATATACAAGCCACTATTGATCTTGAGAAACAAACTTAAAAATGAGAACTCTCTGAGTCCATACAAGGCTTTTCTCAATGTTTATTTCACAAGCCTGATATCTTTGTGACTGGTAAAAAACAAGGTTTGGGGAATTTTTAAATAGGATATCCATTTGCTTCAGAGCATAGATATTGGAGGTTTATGCTTATTTTACTAAGCCTTCTATCTGCATGTTTATTAGAATAACTCTAGTGAAGTAAAATAGAATTCTAGCAAACTAATCCATCTCAATACTATAATAACAATTTACCATGTACAGGCATTACAGACAGATATATAGCATTTCCTAAGGAACATTTCCACCAAGGCTTGCTCCTCTGTACAGGCTTTTTTTCCAGAATGTGCAGTCCTTTCTACCCTTGCCCTCCTTTCCCTTCCTCTCTTCTTCCCTCCTTTCCCCTTCCTATCCCCTTCTTCTCCCCTTTTCTTCCCTTTCCCTCCCATTTCCTTCCCCTGTCCTTCCTTCCCGATCAGTTACTCTTAAAAGTAAGCATAAAAATGGTCAGAATTCCTAACCATGCAGAACTGAACACACAGATCCTTTAATGCACTTATTCTGAACACATTAAAAAGAGTAATCAGAGGGATATATTTGTTACTGCCTTCTGTGTGGATTTTTTTCTCCTATATAGTTACGTACTTATTATGACTGATGGCAATAATTTATTAACACTCTCTAAATTCTGTGAATGGAAAAACATGTGTTTCCTGGATTTAATTTACTACTGTCAAATTGAAAAGGTATGTGAGATTATAATAGATGCATCAGAGACTCCCTATTATGTGAATAAATTCCCAGCAAATTAATATTGGTATGATGAATTCATGAATATTTACATTGTCCTTGAAATTGATTACGAGAATAAATAATCATTTGTGCAAAATTTATCAAAGCAGACAGGTGTAAAAAGATGATAAAATGTAGTTTTATAAACATAGGAATATATTTCAATGCAACATACATTACAAGATACCACTTTCTTCTTTTGACTAGAAAGCCAGATTTTCATTTCAGAATATGTTGATAAACCTGGCAACAGTAAATGCCACGCTGAAATGCAAAGTCAATGGAAACTGTAGAAGAGATACTGGAGTACCCAATATGCAGTTATTCTGACATATAGCAAAATAAATATGTGCTGAGTGTTTTAAAGTACAACTCAGTGGAGTTTATAAGTTACAAAATGACATATTTATAAAGTATATAAATGGCAGCACTATATGGAAAAATATAGCTGTAAAGTGCATTTAAAAAGTTTTTCTAAAAGTCTGTTTTTCTTGGAAAAGTCAGACATTGAGTACTTCATGACAAATAAATAAAACAGGAGCTTTATTAATTAAAACACTTATTTACTTCCAAGAACTTGTTAAGCTATTGAATTATGCAATGCATAAGCAGGTAATTAACATATTAAATGTATGAAAAGCATATCTAGTTGATGCTTAGACTTCAAAGGAACTCAAATTCACTTAAAGTGGTTAGATTACAGAATAAATGAAAGTTGGCTAGTGAAATCAGGAATGGATTAATCTGGTACGGGCATATGAAACTGGTCAGACAGGATTTTCTCAAGAAGCCCAAATCAGCACACCTTTTATCACTTCATCATCTATGACTTATTATATCTTCAGTCACAATTATTTCACAGAGAGTTCTCTTCATATGATGCAAATTACATACATACATATATATATAATATGTACTTTTTCCTGTTGTACTGAAAGGCGTAATTTCTTCATATATATGAATCACCTATATGAATCGTTTAATATATATATTAGAAGTTATGCTGTTCATTAAAACAGGACATAACAAATTTTGGATTTTTTTTTTAAAACAAGAGGTAGAAGAATCTAAATATGCATTTGTATCACAAAACATATTTCCCTTAAAAATAGTATTGGTAGAGAAAGTGGTACGAACTGGTTGTGATTGAAAAGAAATATCAAGGTTGCAAGCCATAAAAATGATTGAGTTTCCATACTTTCAAATGTAATTTCATTGATGTACTGGGGCTTGGCCAGGTTTTGGTAGCCAGGGGAGTACAGGAGTGGCTTCTGTGAGAAGTTGCCAGAAGCTTTCCCTGTGTCCAACAGAGCCAATGACATTCAGCTCCAAGAAGAATCAGCCACTGGCTAAGGCTGAGCCCAACATCAACAGTGGTAGTGCCTCTGGGATAATGTAGTAAAGAAAGGTGGGTAAAAACTGCTTCACAATGGAACAGGAGAGAGGAGTGAGAGTATGTGAAAGCAACATACAATTCTGTAGATACCAGGGTCAGTGGGGGGGAGAAGGTGCTCCAGGTGCCAGATCTGAGAGTGCCCTGCAGCCCCTGGTGCAGCCCATGGTGAAGCAGCTGTGCCCCTGCAGCCATGGAGGGCCATGAGGGTGCAGAGATCCACCTGCAGCCCATGGAAGGTCCCACATTGGAGTTGCTGAATGCCTAAAATAGGCTGGGAACCCCTCCAGACCGAGTTTGCTGTCAGGAGTTGTGTGACCCCCAACCCCTGTGGGGGATCTGTGCTGGAGCAATCTGTTCCTGACAGACTATACCCCCTGAAACAGACCTATGCTGGAGCAGTTCATGAAGAACTGGAGCCCACGTTGAGAATTGAAGACTCACATTGGACAAGTCATAAGAGAGACCCCATGCTGGGGCAATTAACTCATGAAATGTGAAAACTGAGGTAATGATAGAAATTTCCAGTTTCATGTTGTGTGTAGACAAAAATAAAATGGTTTCAAGTATGATTGGGAAAAATATGTTAATTCTCAAAAATAGACATATATGTAATGATACAGCTCATGGGTAGTCCAGTTTAAATTTAATCAGTGACCTGAATTACTTGGCACAATTTTAAGTGAAGTCATAATTTACTCCAGTCTCTGGGATACTTGCAGAGCTCACAGCTACCTTTCTTTGCATTTTCATGCCTTGACATTTCACTTTTTTCCCAGACATTTTCTTCTCATTGTCTCTTCTGTCTAGGTTTATTTTTGAATTACTGGTTATTCCACAGACTGAACTGGCTGACAGGCAAGTCCAACCCATTATTTTAAATTAGGCTTTGTTCAAATTTGACCTTAACATCGCCACTTCAGCACATGATCTTTGAAGAACAGTATCTTTTCAGGTTGCTAGTACTGTCTGACCCTCAGCCAATAATGTCAATATATTTAGGCTAAATCTATTCAAATTTTTTAAACAAAATTAGCATGCATGCTTTTTGACATATAAGGTGCATTTATAATAGGATTTAAAATGGCTGAGTTATAAATTTCTTGGAAATTAAGGTTTGCAATGAAATCATGGAAAGACACTTGAACACAGCAATAGTACATAATGAAACATCTTGATATATAAAAGAAAATTCATATTCTCTTTTAAAATTCCTAATGATTTTTCATTATACTTTCTCAATATCCCTGAAGTACAGCTTCACACCTTATGAACTACTATCTAATAGAAGCTTCATCCTATCACTATTTGTCATCATTTAGAAGGTGTCTCAGGAAAGAACATATTAAAACATCTTCACTTCCTCTCACTAGTTCAACTCTTTACAGAAACTCAATTTTTAAAAAATTGTATTTCAAAAAAATTTATATCTGCAGTATTACAGCATGCAAGTACTTTACCTCAGCAGGTAGCAAATCTGTATGACTCATATTTACCTACACAAAGGTTTCACTTCGAAGATAAAATGGCAAGGAGTGTTCTTTTATTCTTTTAGCTCCCTTTCAAGGAGCTTAAAAACCCCTTTCCTTTTTCCCATTTAAAAAAAATAGTATCTTTAAATTATACACCAGAAAAGTTCTAACATAAACATGTTCCCTGACGAGGTATCAGTACAGGTAAATTAATTCGGTATTAGACAGATACAAAGCAACTGCTTGTTAATGCTGTCTGGGAAACTGTAGGAAACTGCTGGATTTTGTGCTAATTGTAAGAAGCAGATCCGTTATGGAAATAGAATCAGAAACAGTTCAGAAAGCTTCACAAGAGACTCTGAACTCATATGTTTACATTCATATTCTAAATAATTCAGGTAAGAGGCTCTTTAAAATAAAGAAGACAAAAAGATTACAGACAGAAATAAATAATGTATTTTCTTCCAAACGGTTTCAGTGGGTAATAGGGAGAAGAAATAGACAGTCTGTTGAATTTTGAAGTAATTTAGGTTAGAAGGAGAGGGGTCATCTAATTTAAGCCTCCTGCTCAAAGCAAGTTTGCCTTCAAAGGCAGCTAAAGATGCTCAGGACTGTGTCAAGTTATATTTGAGAAACTACAAGGATGACAATTCTGCAATCTCTCTGGAAGTTCTGCTACAGTTTTTGGCTAACAGCCCCTGCCCTTCTGTCGTACATGTCAGGGAAGAATTTGCTCCACCTTCTCCATTGGACTGGAATTAAAGCCTCACCTGCTTGACTTCTCTTCCCTGAGCTAAACAAAGCTTATTCTTGTCTCCTCTCAAGTTATGTATTTCATCTGTCTAACTGCCTTAGTGATCTTTGGATGGATTTGCTTTCCTTTTTGAACATATTTCCTTCCCTGGGACCCAGGAGGAGACATAATACTTCAGCTGTGGCCTCCCCTGTGCAATGACAGCTCCCCTCAGCCAGCTGGCAATGACCTCAATAATACAGCTGTACTGGCTCTGCCTGCCATGGATGTGATTCCCTTCATAACATCTCCTATGGTGCCGTTTTGATTTTCTCACCAAGGCAATGTTAACATACCAGCACTGCTGAGCAATGCTTTCACAGTGTCAAGACCTTTTCTTCTCCCCTGTCTGCCTCCTCAGAGAGGAGGTTGGAGGTGCACAAAAACTTGGGAGAGGACACAGCCAGCATAGCTGACCACAACAGAGCAAAGACATATTTCATGACACATGACATTGTGCTCAGCAGTAAAAATTCAGAAAAAGAAGGTCCAAGTGGGGCCAGGGCATTTGTGGTCATGGTTTGTCTTCTCAACTTACGTGTGTGGAGGCCCAGCTTTCCTGGAAGTGGATAAACATCTGCCTGTGATGGGATGTGTTGAACTAATTTCTTATTTTGCTTTGCTTGCACAAAGCAAGCTTTTCTCACTTTCCCCCTTCTGATTCTCTCCCCATCCCCTTGCAGAGCAGTCAGTGTGCACACATGGGGGGACTTACCTGCCCACTAAGGTCAAACTACAGCAGCCTTCTGTGCATTTAGCCTTTATCACCACAAGAGTGCAGTCCTGGTTCATGCTAATTGGTTCAAGACACACCGAGGACCTTTTCTGCCTCCCTCTTCCCAGCATATCAGCCTCAGCACTGATGCAAGAGGTTTTTTTCTCAGTAGCTGAATTTCCTGTTTGCCTTTGTTGAACTTCCAGAGGCTCTACTGGCTCATTTCTACATCTTTATTAGCTACCCTGACTGGCAAGACCCCCCTCCAACATATCGGCTCTTTCCACCAATTTGTGGTCATCCATGACTCTGCTGAGGAAGTCAGATGCAGTGTTGATCCCCAAATTACTGGAACAGATCTTCCAGAGAGACTGTGACGTCTCTGCCAAAACTGGAGGTTTTCAACTCTTTACTGGTCAAGGCCCTTGGCAACTTGATGTAACTTTCAAGTTAAATATTATTCTGACATAGATTACCTATTGAGGGCCTCCCACAACCTTAATTATTGGTACAAACAGAAAATACAGGACAAATCTTACTTTTTCTCAATTTTATAAAGTTGTATCAGATCACTAGTTACAGAAGGAATAATTAATTATTTCCAAAAAAGAATAATCAACTTTTCCAATTTTGAAAATGCTTTGGTTACACCTCTGATAGCTTTTATTCATATAAAATTGAATTAAAAGAGATAAGATTTGGCAAATCCCTGTTTCCTGTGAGAATTGTATTTTCTAATAGGAAGGTAGAAAAGACTGCATAATCATTTGAGAAAGGCCAGATATTTCAAATGTTACATGAATTCCATCATTTGGCAGTGATGAACACCACATGGTAAAACAAATTATGGTATTTACACGATGTTGTCAGGAGGCTTTCATTCTTCAATTTCCTCCTAAGATGGTCCTATATACTAACATGTACTGAGTATAACTGCCACTGGTATACCAGAAGTTTTTAAGCCTCTCTGTGTGTTCTCATCATGAAAAAATCTTTTCAATTCAAAATTTCCTTTACAGTTAAAAATCATACCCAAAGGCATGTGTATAACTTCTTGTTCCTCTTTCAGTATTCATAGATGTTAGAGTTATGGTTTTATTCATGAAGGAAGAGTCCTTATAGCTCTAAGGATATTCTTTGAAATTCTCTGAGTGGCTGAGAGATTGAGCCATTCTCAATATCTGAATTAATTGGCTAAATTGCAAACTCTCTTATCTTCGCAGTCCTGTTCCAGCGCAATGGAAACCCAGGGCAGTCCAAGCTGAATTTTAATTTCATATCTAGCACATCGACACAAACACACAGGAAGCCTCAGGAGAAAGTTCAGATAGATAGAAGCAGATAAAATTATTTGCTTCCAGACATCTACATTTTCTGAGAAGAAGCTGTTCATGAAGTTTTCAAGTGGGATTGATTAAATGCAAAATACATATCTAAAAATTATTAAATGAATCATTCTCTAAAAATATCTCTTTTCCCCTGCTTACTACACAGCTATGTCATTTATCCATGACTATTTCAGAGAAAGGTGGCTCAAGATGAATTAAATTAATACCATCTCTGGCTAAGGAACTCATTTTAGGTACTGACAAGGTTGTTATTAGAGACTCTCCACGTGCTTCCAGCTTCTGATTTTATCTACAAGGTCTGGTGTTCTTTGAGATATTTCACCAGGGTGAAAGCCTTATGTTACTAAAAATGTCTGTACTATTGTCATTACCATTTCAAGGAATTCCAGCAGCAGCTAAACACCTGTTTCGTTTTGAGAGAATCTGGAATACAAACAATTTTGTTTCTAGTACACTGTAAAACAAAAAGGATGCCATGGAGTTTGATACTTGCAGTTTTCACCATGGCTTAAACACATGCTTGCCCAGAATCTGATTAAGGAAAACTGAAAAATTTTAACTCTTAATGTTTAAAACCCTGCCGTATTTTATATAACGTAAAAAGACTGAAACTGTTCATAGCTCATACATTTAATAGACTCACGCTAACATGACACCCTCAAGTACTTGGTAGCCTTTTTTTTTCACCATAGTACTTGAAAGATCAAAGTATCTTTCTCCAGCTCAAAATATATTTTTTTTTACAGTCATGGTGCCTGACAATGAAATTTTCAGGAAGGAGTTCATGTATTGTGATTTACCTCTGAATTACCTTGGCATGGTTAGTTACCAATGAAATTAGGAGTAAGAGCTCAATCATTCCCAGGTTTATGCACAAAAACTTTATTTGTCTTGGCAAGATTAAGAAAGCCATATATTATTATGATAACACCCTGTATTTTGTTGATGATAGTGTACAAGTTTGGATGCACTGGTTTCTATTTTTCTTTTTTTACAACTCCCAAGACTAAAGTCTACGGAAAGAAAAGCTTAGAAGTGCAAGATTCAATGCAAAAAAAAAAATCCCACACACAGATACACAAAACGCCCCCTCAACCTGATCTCAAAAAATCCTCTTGTGTTCTAAATGTCTTTTTTTTTCCATCTATGACTAAGAGGGGAATTTGGTTTAATTTGTGATCTTTGGCTGATATTCTATTTCATATGAGGCTGAAAAGTCCCTGCTCATGGTCTAGGCAATGGTACAAGCTGAGATGTTGGGATGAGTGACACTATGCACAGAGAACTGGGAGCAGATCCTGGCCTGGCTATACCAGAACTTACTTGCACAGAGAATTCCTGGCAAGTGGATGATGCCTTCTTGCTGAGACCAAGGGCAAAGACGGCAGTATAAATAGTAATAACAAATGTGACCTGTCTGGTAGACTACTATAAGAGCTGATCTTGTACATGTACTTACTGTACTTGCTTTTTTTTCCAGGTCAGTTGAAGCATTTCCTTCTGTTTTCCTTTGTTTATCATTAAAAGAAAAAAAATTAGTATAACATCAGCATAACTATTGCACCTACTTTGTTTTGCCTGTTCAATTGAGGAGTTATGTCGGATCTTTCCTTTATTGGCACTTTGGAAAAGGAAGACTGAGGCACAGGGAAGGGGAAGAAATGTCTCTCCTGCTGGAAGATTAAAAAAGAGAAAATGTGCAACTCAACCATTTCTTTCCAAATAGAATGTATTTTCCAGCTAATGCAATGGGAAATATCGTTGCTCCATTTGCCTATTAATTGAATACATTTCTTCATTCATATTTCTGTGAAATTTGTGTACTTACATACATTATATATAATGAAGAATCAGATTATCAGATCCTCACTAGGAAATGGCTTGATGTAGAATGCACCAAATGATTAATTCACATTGGTGTTTATCCTTTATGCCCAGTACTCCTCCTCCATCTTTTATCTGTATTATCGAATTATTGTATAACATTTGTACTGTCTTTAACATGCTCACTATTAAAAAATCAATGAACTTAAATAAAATTCATTTTTCAAACACAGACTACAGGGTATTCTGTAAGAAATTATACCTTGTCTTCAGATTTTTTTTTACGCTGCTTGGTTAGGTATAATGTTTGGAATTTTGTTTTTAATAAATAAATGTTTAAGTTAATAAGGAGAGATGAGAAACCACCTCTGTTGATATGCTCACCATCTGCTGGATATTGCAGTCCAGGACATGGTTTCAGGCACACTATGTCCATTTCTGAAGTATGAAAGCATATGAAGCATATGCTGATGTATGTCCCACTGGCTCAAGTTTGGTATGCTATGCACTCTGGTCCCACTGCCATCCCAGCAGAGATATATTCCCACCTGCTCCTAGGGGTAAAGACACCAGCATGTGCTGCTCTTTAGGATTATTTCAGTTACTGGGCTTTATATTCAACCCTGTTCAACCTTTGTGATTCTTACTGATCCAGTTTTTCCAGCCTGTCAAAATCTCTCTGTGTGGGTGCTCTTCCTTCTGACTAAATCACTTCACCCAGTTTAATATCCTGCACAAACTTGATGATGTCCTGTCATCCACATAGACTAGAAAGATACTGAATAGTATTGAACCTGAACAAACCCAGCCATGAGTGGTTGCCAGCTCAACTTTATCCACCTTCTAGTGCTCAACAGTGTAGGCCATTTTGCTCCAGTTATGTTCCATCTGTGCAGTCCATTTCTTAACCAAATTGTCAGAAGTGATGTTATGGGAGACTGTGCCAAACGATTTACTAAAGTCAAAGTAGTAAATTAACAGCTCTCTTATAATTCAGTGAACAAACAATCATTGAAAGAAATCAGGTTGCTTAAACCCAATTTACCTTTGTTAAATGTGTTTTGGCTTTTGCCAATGAATCTGGCACATAAGAATGTAAACTCACACCGCTTAGTAGCTAGTCTGTTTATAAACAGCAGTGATGCTTCCAGCAGGGTGAAAGGCTGTGGTTCACAGTCTGTGTGGCCAACAAATATAATTACAGTGTTGGTGGTGGCCTCAAGGATTCTTTCAAAACACCATGTAATCATTTATATCATATGATTTTTTTTTTAAACTCTAAATTACTGTTCTTCACTTTTACTGAAGTAGGGAAATAATTTAGGCTTATTCTGTATCTCAATTTCTTTGATACTCCTGAGAATTTTATTAGGGCTCTAGAGAAGATTCTTGCCTTATGATATTAACCCTCAATTTCTGAGGCAGAAATTAAGGCTTTAACATAACTTTCCAAATACTGCTGAACACTATGATCACAATTTGGTATTAATTGAAGGGTAAAAGTGACTATAAAATTAAAAAAATTAAATGAAGCCTGCAAAGAGGATTGCCTTTGTTAAAAAAAGTGGTTAATAAAGCTACATCATTCCATGTTTTGCATAATATTTTAGAATGTAACTATATTTTAGACTATTCCTATATTACTCCATGTTCAAGCAAGCATGTTCCTTGGGAATTAATCTCTTTGTTCTGATGCATGTCCTTAGATCCTTGCTTGTATTCGAATATAATTAATTACATTCAAATAAAGGTAACTTAGTATGTAAGGGTCAGACTATTGATCCTACAGTCCCTATCTGTGTGCCAGATCACCAACTATTATTTACTCTGCATATTTTCAAATAGCGGTTGAATTTTGTGAAAATTAATATAATTCATGATGGATGAACTACTAAACATGGTGTACTAAACAGTGTGATTAAGTAATCATTGAAATTCAGCTAAAAGAAAAAAATTCACCAATAGCATAAAATCCCCTTTGATTAATATCCTTAGCATTAAGAATACATGAACTGTCCTTTCAAAAATGTGTGTACAACAAATTGTAAGGAAATACTGGAGCAGTAGGTTATTTTAGCTTTTTCATCATGGCTACTTAACAGTTTGATTCATCTGTTAAAGTACAGGACAGCATAAGGCAGATGGGAAATAAGTTTATTTTCAACTGATCTTAATAAGTATAGGTACCAAAATATACAACTAAACCCAGAAACATTTGGGGAAATTTCATGGTGTTCTTCATTGTCTTTCCATTTTCAGGTATTTTATTTTTGCATTGAGCATGCACCTCTATTATAATTTATTGTAATTATGTTTGGTTTGTTTATAATCTGTATTTATTAAAAATACTATATGTAATTAATATATATTTATATGGATATGAGGAACAGTCACTTGAATGACAATAAAGCTTTTATTGTCAGACTCTTCTGTATGCCATTTAGACAAAAAGAAAATCTCCCAGTAAACCTGGATGAGGAGAGAGATCATTCAGAGGAAATCTGAATGGGTATTCTAGGGCAACAAGACTACAGTAATAGAAATAGTTCTGTCTGAGATGCAAACTTATTTCAAATATTATAAGGTTGTTATCTTTCCTGTTATTACACAGAAATTTTGACCTGCATCTAGTCAGTAGTCACCCACTGAGCATGCTACCTTCCCCTTACTGCAGAGAAACCCTAATACAACATTATCTGGCTTATAGTCTTATACTTTTAATAAACATATTTTGCACTCTATTTTTATTATTACATTCCTTTCATGTTCTTTCCTCCTCTTGAGGAAAGTTATTGTATTGACTTCCTAGGTCTAATACCCTTTCCAGTTGAATGTTTTCAGTGCTAGCATTCTTTAGCCTGGCCACATCTATCTGCTGATGGCTGTACAGTTCTATCCGTTCTCTGACTCAGCTCTTTGCTGTTTATTGAAGCAGCTTTACACCACCTCAGTCAGACCCATACCCCAGGCTTTATACGTATTTTTCACATTTTTGTCGCTTTTCCCAGACCTCTCACTTGTTCTGTACTGTGTGTCCAGCCAATTGTTCACTCACTTTTTGACAATACAGAGTTCTCATTTGCTTCTGTCATTTTGTCAGGGCTACCATTTCAATTTTAACACTCAAATGTTTCAGCAAGACAGCTTAACTTGTTGAGAAAGTTTGACTTCAGATTCCAAGATGTAGCTGTGAGACTCAGAAGATGCAACATATAATTCACTAAAAACATGAAGACCATAATTCAGAATTGAAATACAATCAGAGATAGTAGGTTATGAAAGAAAGAAAATGAAGAGCCATGGCAACACCACTTTTATTGTTGCTGTTGTTTGTTTTAGTTTTGGCTGAAAAGCATTTTTCTTCTAAAACAAATTATTCTATTAAAATATTCTTTTTCTTTCTCTTCTCAGGAAAATACAGATTAACTGACAGCCAAGACAACATTTAAATATTCCAATATTTTTCTAGTGATTCCAAAGCTAGCAGTTCATAAAATATTCTCTTTTTCAAAGCTATATTCACCTTGAAAAATGCATGATTCACTGTAAAAAAACAGTAAAGTCCATAATGTTTCATCAGAGTCAAGATTTCAACTTGTCTTTCTGAGGCCTTTGTAATAAGATGCCTCTTGGTAGCTACACCTAATTGTTGAACAGTTACTGTATTTTCCCCATATAAATATTTCAAGAAAAGCAATTACCTACAATACAAAAAAGTCCCAGGATGTGGAAGCATGACTATGTTGTGTGGTGTTCTGTCAGCAAGAAATTCCCTTCAAATACTAATAGGGATTGTTGGGTTGGTTTTTTGGGTTTTTTTGAGGGGGGAGAGAGGAGGAGCAGGAAGGAGGAAGGAAACCCATATTACAGAGTAATTATAATCTTCATTATATCCTGTGGACTATTCTTTTGGCACAATGCTTTATAAAAGTACAATTTTACATAGGTTTCTAGTGTCTCAGAGTATAGAAATGAAAAGCTGGTGGGACTTTTCTGACATTTGTGATATTAATTTTAAAATCTGCTAAATCTCACAGTATTACAGATATAAAGAATAAAAACTCTAAACATCAGTTTCAACTTGACAGTAGGTACATCCTCAAAAAATCTAATTAACTCACTGTTATTCCTTCCACTGATTTTAGGGTTCTTCTGAAGGAATCTCACATGTATTTCACTGACTAATGAAGTTTGGTTGGTAATGACTGGAGTTTTTTATTATTTGAAATACATTAATTCTACTGTAAAAAATGAAGAATTGAAAGACATTTAGTGTAACTAATTATATCTCTGATTTCATTAAGTAGAATAAGTAATTATTTAATTCATCACATGCACAGCTAGCTAGTACAATTATCTAATCAATATACTTTCATAAATGATAGTGACATTATAGACATTGACACTTTTTGCTGACACTCCTTGAGATGTTCTCAAAACCATTCGCCTTTATAAAAGGCAAGAAAATAACTAGTGTGTTCAACTTAATACAAGTCAGATAGCCTATCCTTTATAATAGCAAGAACTCTTCCTGAAATATATGATTTTTCCATTTTTTTCTCTAAATTAAAATAAAACTTTTAATGAAATATTGTCTCATTATTTCTTGAAAGTCTTGACTATTAATTTCTCCTTCTAAAGCCAGATAATATTTCATATGCTAGAATATATACAAAAATCTATTCTTTTTAACTTGCTAAAAAGTTTTGTCCTTGTTATAAATTTGTCAGATAATTAGAATTAGAAAATGGAGATTAAGAAGTGATACTTTAAGCATTTAAACAGTTTATTATATTTATCCTGGTACTTTTAAAAAATAAACTTTATGAGTTTACATTTATGTAATAAAGCTTTTCGCATGTAAAATCTCATTAAATTCAGTGAATCATTTCAAATTCAAAAAAGTCGTAGATCTAAAAGTTCTATTTCTATCTATTCCATGGGTGGTAAAGTTGTGTTCTGATGCTTCTAAGGACTAAAAAGCTTTATCATTAGCTCTCCTTTTCTATCACAGTGGAGAATTCATGATAGATTTTGTCTTAAGGTGGCTAAAATTGAGTATGTTATCTTAAATGTAGAAAAAGTGAATCTATGATAAGGAAATCACAATACCTAAGTATGCAATTACTACTGTCAGTCTTTCAGCTTTCAGTGATAACTCATGTTATCTGTCCCAACCAAAAAAAAAAGTGGAAAGTGAAAACTACTCCAAAAATACACCTTTCCAGCATATGTTCTTAAAAAAAAAAAATACTACTAACTCAGAGATATGAGGGAGAAAAAGAAAATTTGGATATGTAACAGCTAAGAAAGTGATTTGTGTAACTAACCATGAATATTTTCAGGACACATTTACATCATACAGCTGATCCAGTCTTCCTGTGGATCCTTGTGGATGAAAATCTGTAAATGAGCCATAGTGTACATTCACAGCCCAGAAGGCCAACCATAAAAGAAGCCCCAAAATCTTGTAATAAATCCCAAAAGTTGATTCAAAATAGGAATGGACAGTAGGCCAAGGAAGGGTATTTTCCCCCTCTACTCTTCATACTTGAAGCTCCTACCCGCCTTACTGCATCCAAGTCTGGGGTACTCAAGACAAGAAGAAAGACTTGTTAGAATGAGTCCAGAGAAGAGCCACCAAAATGACCAGAGCACCTCTCCTATGAGGACAGGCTGAGACAGTCAGGGTTGTTCAGACTGGAGAAGAGAAGGCTCTGGGGACACATAATTGTGGTCTTCCAGTACCTTAATGGGGCTTATTAAAAGGAGGGAGAGGGACATTTTCTGCAGGCAGATAGTGACAGGACAAGGGGCAATGGTTCTAAACTGAAAAGGGTGGGTTTACATTAGATATTGGGAAGAAATTCTCCACTACAAGAGTGGTAAAGAACTGGAACAGTTTACTCAGAGAGGTTGTGGATGCCCTGGAAGTGGGGACTTGATGGGACCATTTCCAGACTTGATGGGGAGTTGAGCAGCCTGGTCTAATGAAAGGCATCCCTGCCCATGGCAATGGGGTTTGGAACTAGAGGATCTTTAAGATCCTTTCCAACTCAAACTATTCTTATGATTACATTATTTCAGTGCTGCATTAAAACAATGCTAAAATAATAAGTTTAAGATGCTGTATTCACTTTGATCAGTTACATTGGAATAAGTGGAGAAAAAAGGTTCAAGAAAAAGGTAACAGTAGCTAGTGATGATAAACTCACAGTGTTCATTTCATAGCTATGGCTATATACTTTTACCACAGCAGTGGATAAAGGTAATCCTCTTTGCACTTTGAAGAATGCTTAGAATTCTTTTATTATAGCAAAAGTCCACAGGAATGAAATTAGTATTAAATCTCACAAAGTGGAGAAACTTCAACAGAGAGATTCACTCTCTCTTGCAGTAGAGTCTGTGGGTGGCCATGGGTGGCAAATTAGATATGAGCTTGCAGTGTAATATGACAGAAAAATACAATTCAACCAAGGTAACAAGTCATGGAGGATGAAGACAGTTGTCATTCTATACAGCTTGTGTGGTACAGAATCACCCAAACATGCCATTCTATTGCATGTACTTTGACATCAGAGAAGTTGATATACAGCTTGAGAGGTAATTTGTGTTGGAGGATTGCATAATTGAAGTAAAAAAAAAAAAAGATTATTAGAAAGATATAGGTGGGTGGACAAGAGTATTACTCACTGACATTTTCCTATATACACCTGAAGAAAGAAAATGACTGGTGGGATTAACTATGTGTTGTGCTGCTGGAACTAACAGTACTACTGGAATACTACTGCAGCTCTGCAACAGCAGAGCTAAATTTATCTCAAAGAATATCAGAATATGCAACAAATTTGTTTCACTAAAATATTGATATATAAATGACTTTATTAATCTTTAGAATATAATTTCATCCTATTTTATAGAACAAAAACGAGGAGGAAAAATATGGTAACGTGACTAGTTAATGCTGGTGGGTAGCTGTGCCCAACACAGCTGCTCAATCAGTACTCCACAGTGGGATGAGGGAGAGAATTGGAAGAGCAAAAGTAAGAAAACTTCATGGGTTTGAAAAAAAGGCAGTTTAATGGGGAAAGCAAAGCTGTGCATGCAAGCAAAGAAAAACAAGGAATTTATTCACTGCTTCCCACCAGCAGTCAGATGCTCAGCCATCTCTAGGAAAGCCGAGCTCCATCATGCCTAACAGTGGCTTGGAAAGACAAAGGTCCCTCACTCCCTTCTTCCCCCAGTTTTATATGTTGAGAATGATGTCATGGGTTGTTCCTTTGGCTAGCTGGGTTTAGCAGTCCATCTATGGCCTCTCCCAAGTCCTGGTGCATCCCCAGCCTGCTTGCCAGCAGGGCAGTGTGAGAAACAGAAAAGGCCTTGCTGCTCAAACACTACTTAGAGAGAAACATTGGTAAAAAATCAACATTTATTTTGTCACAAATCCAAAACACTGTATTGTATGAGGTACATTAACTCCATACCAGCCAAAGCCATTACAACTTTTTAAAAGTGTAAAGGTTTGTTTTGGATGAGAAGGAAGATAATTTCATGAAGAGGAAGCTAAATGAACTTGCTTGAAAAAAAGAAACTTGAATTTGACCAAGAAGTTCAAATAAAGTTTAACTAAATCCCAATTAGAAAAGCTGAATAATTCTCTTGGAATCATGTGCAATCTGTACTATGCTCTGTTTCTCTCCTGGCTGATGAACAGACTCCCCATCCAGCTGTCAAAGTATGCTTTTTATTCTCTGAAAGTCCAGCTGACACAGTTGGCACAGTCTGAGTTACCAGCTTAAGGAAGAAAGCTGCTGAATCCTCTCAGGGAGTACTTGCAGATTGGTTATGGGCTGGATTCCTGCCTAGTAAATAGAAAGAGTAACCAGATATCCAGTTTCCTGTCTTACCACAGTTTATGCAAAATAGACTGAAGAGAATAACCATGCCCAGTTATGAAGGCAGACTAGAACTTCAGACAGGTCTGCACTGCTAACCACAATGGATTAATATTTCATTGTGTGACAGTGCACATCAGTGATAAATTTGTCATTCAACATTGGTCTGCAAGGATATCTTTTATCTACAAGGATAAGTATATTCTCCCAGACCTTTTATCAATTTCAATTCATAGAGAAGTAAAACACACGTGGCAAGGCTGCACTAACACATAGGAGTATAATAAATGGTACTAAAAGAAGGTATAGAAATGATATAGAGTGATGACATATTCCCATGAAGTACAGCATGGTTTATCATCCACATTTAGGTAAATAAGAACATATTTCTTATTCAATTAAAAAAAATTAAGGAAGACAAAAGAAAATTATGTGTGAGGTAAACAAGTAAGTTTACATGGAATTTGGTGAAACATTTCATTAAGTTTCTTGATGAGAAAAATTCATCACCTATAGAAAGGATAAAAGTCAGTGAGCTTTCTATTTAAATATTCCCCTTAGAAAGTACATATAGAACTTTTTCATCAATCTATGATTTTGTTTGTTAAATCAAATACATTTCCATAAACAATTTTGATTACTTACATGAACAGTCATAAATATATATTAATAACAGGCAGCTAGAGAGATATTATATGTATATTTTAAAATGAGGTTTTGTTTAAACAAATGTGGTTTTATCATTGATATGTAAATTAAATTTCTAGGTATCAAAAGAATTCTGCAAAGATGAAACTGAAACTACACATGTAACCAAAAAAGTTTATATTGAATTTATTTAATATAAATGTCAGTAAGATGCAGTCAATGACTGAATGTCCAAGATGAGATCAGTGACAAATGGCATTTCTCAGGGGTCATTGTTTGGACTAGCATTGTTTAACATCTTTGTTGGCACTAGGACAATGGAATTGAGTGCACCCCCGAGGCAACTTTGCTGACTACACCAATCTGTGTGGTACGATTGAGATGCTGCATGGTAGGGATGACATCCAGAGGGACCTTGACAGGTTTGAGAGGTAGTTGAAAAATGTAAGATTTTTTACAGAAATACAAGCTGGGCAGAGGTTTGGCAGAAGTTTGGCGAGGTTTGCAAGAAGCCCCACAGAAAAGGACTTTGGAGCACAAGGGTGTGTAGTGACAGGACAAGGCGGGGATGGATTCTAGTACCTAAGAGGGGCTTATGAAAACAAGGGAGAGGGAATTTTCCTACATGTAGATAGTG
Source organism: Notiomystis cincta (assembly GCA_013398075.1). Lineage (NCBI taxonomy): Eukaryota > Metazoa > Chordata > Aves > Passeriformes > Notiomystidae > Notiomystis > Notiomystis cincta. The sequence goes on along the minus strand of VZRX01007289.1, from coordinate 109,393 downwards.
ACAAAGACAAGAGGCAATGGTTTCCAACTGGAAGAGGGCAGATTTAGTTTAGATATTAGGAAGAAATTCTTTATTGTAAGGGTAGAGAGGCACCGGAACAGGTTTTCCAGAGAAGTTGTGAATACTTTATCCCTGGAAGTGTTCAAGGTCCAGTTGGGTTAAAAAACTTAGTCCAGTGGAAGGTGTCTCTGCAGGAGTACTGAAACTAGAGGATCTTTAATATCTCTTCCAGTCCAAGCAATGCTATGATTCTGTACAGACACTAGATTTAGAAAAATATCTGACCAAAGGAAAACATACCAGGCACAGAGTGCATAAATGAGCAGGTTGTCTAAAGTGTACAGGCTATATTTAAGAAAAGATATACAGAAGAATTTTTGACATAACATTACAGAATTAGAGAAAATGGAAATATTTTGTTGAAGAATCAATTAACCTTGGAAAGGGATCCCAGCTTAACCATTTAGATCATCATTAAATTTGATCATAACTAGGAATATGGGTAAAGCTTCCCCTACATTTGATACATAATGCTGTAGCAAACTCCAATGAGGTGTGCAAGTGCTCCTTTCTTAAGAAACAGTTATGCAAAATTGATCACTAGTGACCTTTATGTTATTGCTAATTACATCAGCATTGTTTTGTTGTTTTTAAAGTGAACTGTGAATCTGGTCTCAGGAATTTCTGGTTCTGTTTGGACTGAGTATATAACTTGAAGAATGACTATGGAGGTTGGATGCAACAACAGATTAATAGTGCGGGCAGCCTAGACTATAAGGTAGCTGCAGCAAAACAATGCTATTAATTAATTTAAATTTTTATTTTTAATTGCTGGAGTCATAACATATGCAGATAGGGTGCAGTATGTCTCAAAGAGTATACTTCAACAATCTGGGCAGTAGCTTCACTATTTCAGTCCTGAGTTATCTAAAAAGGGCTGCCAATTATGTTGAACTTAATAAAATTGTGTGGTAGCTTTTGTGAGGTTTCATTTTATTGAACTTTTTAATTGTGCCTTATTACAGCTAATTTTCACTGTTTGTACAGACTGCAATTCTGCCCTTATCATCCTTCTACACATATCATCCTTAATGTTATTTTTTCGATGATTCACATTTAGTTATAATACATACGCATTTTCCACTTGTCCTTTTGAGATCCAGACAGTGGATTAAAGCATAACATTGTGCTTTATTAAAATAGATGAACTGTTTTAGGAATCTTAAAGGTAGAATATGAAGAATATGGAAGAAAATTATGTGAATTAAAAAAACCCCAACTCTTCAAAATTCATTTGTTAAGATAAAAGAATGGCATCAGAATAATGCTAAGGAGACCTCTGTCCACTCTTACTGCAGTGTCTCTAGTCATAGAGTAAATTGCATCAGCTGGTATTCATCTCATCTATCTTCTGCTGTCTAAAACTTTGTTTTCTGAATGCAAGCTCTCTCAGTTTAAAGTCTGATACAAAAGACTGATACCTCTAGCAAAATGTTCATCCCATCTGTATTAATGTTTTCTATACAACTACAAAATAAGAAAATTAAACCATAATATATCCAACTATTTCGTGTTTTGCTTACAACAATGAGGATTGCCCTTAAAACAAACAAACAAAACCTTTTGAACTCTCTGGATCATATTAATACTGGAAATGAAAACAACATGAAGGAAGCATGTTATATAAGTGCTCCTAATATAAATCAGGCATCATGAAACTATTATAACACAAACAGAACAATACTTTCTGTCACCTATTTCATCTAGTATTCTATATGAATAAAATGGAAACATATATAAATCTAAATAACATACAACAAAAATGATGAGTAGCATAGGAGTAATGCAGAAATGTTTTTTGAAACCTAAGAAGGGACGTTGTCATGGAAACAACTGGGTTAGAAATCTTTTTGCTGCTACAGTTTTATTCAGATGATACTTATTCTTTATGTTATTTTAATAAATTAATCTTCTTGAAGTCATTCATGATTTTAATTTTTCAGAATAAGGTGTTATGTTAAGAACTTTTCAGATGTAAAGAAAAGACTAATGGCATATTCATGTATACTGAAACATACAGAAATGAAAATTTCCAGTTTACTCCTACTCTCATCTAGCTGAAAGACTAAAAGAAAAGGTGAGTAAAAGAGTGAGTCATTTCCTCCATAAAAGGCTATCATGACACTCTATACAATATTTTGCCTCAAGTGAACTAAAGGAAGAAGGAAAACTATAGAAAAGTCTCATTGAAATTTGAAATACTTAAATTATTTATCCTACATGAATAAAACAGGTGAACTGAAAAGTTCAACTAACAGAAATCATCTGTAAAAGTAATTTAAAACCAAAGTTTAAAATTAAAACAAGTAAAATAAACAAGTATGAGGTTAACCAGAAAAGGAACACAACTATTCAATGGTAAAAAAGAAAAATTCTTGCTAACTAGCCTGTCTGCAAGAAACAGAAATTTAATGAGTCTTTATGAACATACCTGCAATAAATATAAGTTTCTAAATATTAGTTTTCATAGCAAAAAAAAGGTGAAATACCAAAGAAAGCAGAATGGAAAGAGTAACAAGTGGTATGTCTTCAGACAACAACCTGAAGGAAGCAATATAAAACAAATTTAAAAGCAAACCCAAAGAATTAATAGTGTTTAAATGAGCAATATAAATAGCCAAAATGAAAAAAAAAACCACCAGGGACTAATAAAAATTATCTGAAGACTGAGCCACATAAAAGAATATACAAAGAAACTACAAGGAAATAAAACATACAGAGAATGAATCCATGGGTTCAAAAAGGTATGTGTTAGTTCTTGGAATTAGAGCTGATCTAAGTCTCCATGGATACTTTTTTCCCTGCTAAACATGTTGGTTCACTGATAGGTAAAAAGTTTTCTGAACACATTAATATTGACAAAGGTTGAGGCACAACACAGGTTCTTTAGGACTTTCTCATTAGTTATGTCCCCTTCAATTTTCTGATAGATTGTGTGGAAAATTATATTCACTCTCTACTGAGCCAACACCATGTTAGTTCCAACATCATATACTGAATCAAGTATCAAATAATAGCTGCATATATATCATCACTTAAATTTCCTCAGCCATTGCTTCCAGCACTGAAGATGGCATCACATTATACTTTTATTACACTGAATTCAGAATACATTTTAATCAATACCAATCAGTCCTTATGTTTCTAATGAGAAAGATCACATGGGGACAGCAAGTGATGGCAAAAGAGAGTCCCTATCATTTTCCTCAGTATTTTTGGTCCTGACTGGAGGTTTTCTCTGCTCCAAGGAAAGAGGCTGGAGTTTCTTCCAATAAAATTGATGAAAAACATCAGATGGTATTATTTAACAACACATGATGCCTTGCTATGTTGAAACATAGGTTTCAGACTCCTTGGAATACCTTGCTTTTCCAGTGCCATCTTCCAGACATCGCTGCTATAGATGAAGCACTTGGCTCTATCACAGTACTGAGCAGAAAGTTTATTTAGGGCCTTTACACTCTCTTTATAGAACTTATTGTTAGGGTGCTTTCCCATATTTCAAGAATCTTACAAAAATTTCCTTATGTTACTTGTATCAATGAATTATCTGAACTTAAATGTTTTAGAACTTTCTTCCTACAAACTTTATCCTTTTTTGCAAGACAGACTAGAGGAGGCTAAAATAATGAAGGTTCCTATTTTTACTTTTCTTTTTCTTAAATCTGCTGATTCACAACACTGGATTCACAACACTGATGCTTGTTGGTGTGTGTTGGGTTCACCTTGGATGGCTTCCAGACCTCCATCCAGGTAGCTGTTTCTTACTCCCTCTCCTCAGCAAGATGGGGAGAGAAAATTAGATTAAATATCTCATTTGTTGAGATAAAAATAGTGAGATCACTTACTAGCGAGAATTTTAGCAAAAATAAACTCAACTTGGAGTAAATTAGTTTAATTTATTGCCAATTAAATCTAGAGTAGGATAGTGAGGAACAAAGCAAAAACTAAAACTTATTACACTATACCTGACTTGCCTAAAGTTCAGAAACAACACTTGTACAATCTCCTGTATAAGAACATCAGAATATAGCAGTAAGTGCTCACCCAAGCTATATTATTACACAATTACTTTCCTGTCAAACACTTTCAGAAGATGTTTACAATGTTCACCTGAAACCCACTCATCTTTTACCCAGAGAGAAAAGTACTTAAATAGTGATTTCATGCAATAGCTAAAGACATTGTCTGATTTAATTTGATCTATTTGTATACTACTCCCTCTTGTCTTTAGGTGCAAAACTAAAGATCATGCTCTGTCACAAAAATCCACAAAAGTAGACCCTGAAGAGTCCATTATTTAAAGTAACCTATAGCTTTTGATGCAGGGGCTTCCTATGTTGTGTTAATAAAATTAGAGTATCGTACAGGGAAATTAGAAAAACAAAACCAAAAGGAAGAAACCAAATCAACCAACCAACAATAAAACAAACAACCTTCTCCCCCAAAAATCCAACCCCCCCCCCAAAAAAAAAAAAAAAACAAAAAAACCGAACATCAACCCAATTTGCTCATAAGGAAATATTTTTGTCTAGTTATCTATCTTTAAAGTTCGACTCTAGCTATTTCAGGTTTCCAACAATGCTGAGATACATTTGTGTGAATTGATGATCTGTATGATTAAATGACCTCATTTCATCCTCTTTAGTGACAATATCTTATCAACAGCAGGATGACTACTGGAATAATTTCTAAGAAAGATCTCAGCTGTATTATAGAGAATTTTAATGGATTATTTTTAAAGCTGCTGAAAGGGGATTTGGCATATAAAAATAACAGTTTGAGTATTAAAATTGACCACATATTAAGAAACTGGACTACTTGAAAATAATCAATAAAGCATAAGATATATTTTCATAAAATGAGCTCATACAGTTAAATGTATATATTTTAGATTTGTTTAATATGTAATGTTCTGATTTATTAACAAGGAAAAACAATTGTACTTTCAAGGATGAATGAACTCTATATGTAAGTTTAAAAAATTAAACTGAAAAATGTGACTTTTGGGTAATTTTAATGGACTTTGTAGGCTGCAGTAGCATTTAGGCTAGATCTGGCTAACTCTCTAGAAGAAAAAGGTGTCTTGAAAAGTTCATACAGACATAAATATGTCAAACTGATAATTGCCTTAATATAGTACAAGTCAGTTTGCTCATTCTATGTGCTTTTCCCACTTCAAGCTCTTCTTTAAATGAGATAAAACTAGAGGACCACAAGTCTCAATCAAAAACAGTTTTATCAAATTATGAATCTTCTCTGACAATTTAATTCTCTTAACTTCCCCCAATTGCAATGTGCTAGATGCTTTGCATTTCTTAAACACTCCACATTATAAAGTCACAGTATCTGAAAGATCCTACTTATTATCAGGAGCAGCCTAAGTATTACTGCAACATTCTTGTTGAGTTAGTGAACCTTGTTTATTAATCAGGCTAATCAGCTTGCTTTCTTCAGATACAACCAAATAGCTACAGCACACAGGACTGTGAAGAATCCAGCCTTACATTTTTCATGTTCATGTTCTCAATGGGCCAGTTATGCATTTTCCAGATGCAACACTACATACCATGTGTAACCAGATGAGCTTTTGGAAAAATACCCATCTTTATAATAAAAAATGCTGCATCTGCTTTGCAGAGAAATTCTACAAGATAAAAGATAAAAATCATTCCTTCCTTTTAAAACATATAGGTTTACTCTATGTTTTCTACTATAAAACATCTCTTCACTATTAAGCCATGTCAAGATCATTCGTTAAACCATCTTCACCCATTGTGAAGGCAAAGCTCTTTGTGAGTCTTTCCACATCTGTCTTAGCTTAGCATTAATGATTCTAAAAGAAAAACTTAAAAGAAATTAATCCTTTTCTTCCAAATTATACCTTTAGAGGACTTTTGCTCTCTTATACTCAAACAAAGAGCAATACTGTTATGTCATAATTTGAATAAAAAATATTCAATGATTTTTAATGTATACATCTCCTAACTGTGATTACCCTTTTAATGTATGTAATTCCTAACTGTGGCAACCCCTGAATTTTCAGTCAAAGGTAAAACACAGTGCTGCTCACATGTGATATAGCAGAGATGTTGACATATTTCTTGCCCAACAAAACTATCTAAATGTGTATCTAGTAAAATAGAGTTACAAAAATTCGTTGTAATATAATAATCTAAACAAAATTAGAAATAGAACCTTCACTGAATATAGAGGAAAGATCTTGATGTTCATTGTTTGTAGCATATTTGATACTCAAAGGTCAAATTTGAGAAGACATCATTATGTACCTAAAATAAGGAGCAGATACTATTTTAGACAACAGAAGCAAAGCAGAAAAGTTACCCACGTAATGAATAAAAGTATTATTGATCTAGTCAGACAGACAGTTATAGATACAAATTTTTTCATTTACAAGAATTTGATTATTAGTGCATATCCAAATTCTCTGTGCTTCCTTGTCTAGTGATATTGAATACATGTGATTAATTCAATGTTTTTATTCTTTATTTACTCACTGTTACTTGCTAAAAAACCAGCAACTACAGGTCCTCTGATAAGCAAAACTTATTTTTTCCAGAAATCCAGTAGGACACTGGCTGTCAATGAAAGTGTGAAGGCATAAATAGTAATTTTTCACTTAAAGATTACCTCAAGTCAGCTGTGTTATCTTTTGAAGTGATACTCTTGTTAGAACTGAGTAGTAAAAATATCCAGTAATGTAGCTAGTTGTGTTCCAGGTAATTTACAGACATTATTTAATCATAACAATGTATTTGTGAGATGGTTACATTTGTTTATCTGCACCTCCACCTAGAGAATACAAACTGAGATATTAATTAATTTAGCCCAGGGCACAAATGGAATGTGTATCACATTTAGATTAAAATTCTCCTCTTTTCAGCTCATTGTTAGGTATTCACATCAGTACACAATTTTCCCTTTCTCTAATTCAGTTTGCTATTATATTAATAACATAGCTGCAAATTGTGATACAGCAAGTCTTAACTCTTTTCAAAAATAACTGATCATTTCTACAGATGACCCCCAGTTCACTATGAGGTTTTTTTGATCATTTAACTGATGATAATGATGGTGAACCACTGCTATCCATAGCACTTTATTAGTCAATAGAAAGAAACTCATAATTTCTAGTGGATATGTCCATTACATAAACATAAATTGTTGCAGATCACACACACACACACACACACACACACATACACACACCCCAAGGATTATAATAAAATTAATTGGGTAAGGAAAATTTTACAGAGTGACTGGCTTTTCTTTAAAGAAAGAGGCACAAATGATTACTAATACAAGGACACCATAATTTTATTTCCTGTCTCTGACACGCATTCTGCTGTATGAAAGAGCTCTCTTTTCAGATCTGTGGAAAGAGAGAGGTCCACTACAGATTAAAGTTTTGGTGAACACCAACAAGAGTCAAACACGATGGCAAAGTGGTGCATTGAATGTGAAAATCTCCATCTCAGAAGAACAAAGGAGATAATGTTTGTGTTAATGTTTTGCTATAGCCTTTATTCAGTGAAACATTTGACAGGCTTACATTTGTCTCAGTGAAGCAACAAACTTGAAAGCATCACCTTATCTTTGAAGATATAATTCAGTATTGTCTTCAGTTCCCAACTCAGCAGATACCAACCTTAAGGCATTTAAGGATCTTACATTACTAAATGTATTAAAGTTCTCTTAAAATCAGATGTTCAGGTTGAGAAGATTCACTGGAGACCTGTATTTCAGTAGTCTGACATTTCTAGGCTTTACTGATCACCATCAGTTTATCTTCAAAACATCACAGTACTATAAGTACTTCTTAGCCCATAACTGTATAAAAATAGTTTTTTTGACTGTATTTTCTGTAGTAAAAATGAGCTTATAAATGCACGTGTCAAAACAAGAAAAATTTTAGAATTTATCAGTCATTTATCATCCATATTTATGAATGATCTTGTTGCAAAATCGATTCTCCAGGTTCTTTTGGTCAAAGGATTTCTAAGGTTAGGAATTCCTAACCCACTTTTTCCTATGTCTTCTTAATCAACACAAAATAATATGTAGAATTTCAAATTAAACAATGTATATATAATTAGCAAAGTAAAATCTTCAGAATTATATATCTTTCTCCCTAATTTTGACTGGGGTTTTTTGCATTTTTCTTAGTTCACTTGCCACCTGGCCTAATGCATCTTGGTTGTTCCTTATATCCTCTAGCATATATTCCAGCCGTATGCAATATCTTGGATACTTCAAGACATTTCAGATGCCACAAAGATCAGGCAACCAGATTGAGGTCATACAAACTTTAGAGCAATGTTGAATTCTTTTAGGAATCAGTAATTTGGCCAGTGGAATAAGATTCAAAAGATTGGTGGGTTTATGTTTGCTAAATTTCAATATTTTTTCTGCCTAAACATTACATTTTTTGAAAGAATGTGTTGCTATAAGGTGGCTATACAAATATATACTAAATAATTTAAAATCTTCAGATCTGTTGTATTTCTTTCCCAGTATGTTCCAGTACTACAAGTACTTTTTTATCTAAGTAATCTATAATTTATAAGAATTTCTTAAGACAAATTAGAGAAAAAATTTCTTTTTATTAGTCTAAATAACTATCTCTGTACATTTCAAAATGCAAGTAGAATGCTTGCATTGTACAAGGCTTAAAGCACTTGAGTAGCAAATGTGGGACTCCCATATTATGCCAATGCAGCAATGATATAAAAAGTACAAATGCTTACCAAAGGGGCAATTGCATCTGAAGCCACTTATGTCCTCTTCACAGATTCCTCCATTCCAGCAGGGTCTGTCTTGACACTCATTGATGCGAATAGAACAAGTTTCTCCTGAAAATTTAAATTAAAAAAAAAGGACAAATATGCTGACATGTTCAAATCATAGAGATATATTTATAGGCAGAAAAATCTATGGGATTGTCACAGTCTACATGGTGACCCCACTGGCCACGGTACACTGGGTACACAGGACTACTGATAGACTCTCTCTGTGTCATGAATCTTTCTGCTTCATTGGTTACAGGGCAGTCCATTTTGACAGGCAAAGTTGGAAGTATTACAATCAGGAAAATAGAAAGCTTTCCTACTGATGTTATAAATAATCCTGAAGCTTTTTTCCATTATACAAATCTACAGTATTCAAGCAATTTCTGCCCAGTTTCGTCAATCATGTTGTTTCACTTTGCTGACACTTTTGAAAAAGAATTGTGACATATCATTGTGTATGAAAATCGGGCCAACACTAATTTACAGACAATTATGTGTAATAGAACAGTTCAGCCTATGCTCTACAGCAAGTTGTCACTACTGCAATATTGGACATTTCTCTTTCTCAATGTAATACAAAGCAGGAGTATGACCAAACACTGAAGAATATTTAATGAGGCAAAATTCAGATAAGAGGGGATGAAATAATGGAGAGAAAAACTAGGAACTATAGTAAAATGTAGATTTGTAATCTACAAAAGGGGTTGCTTTGGTATGTAACTGGAAAAGCTATTTCCAGTGCATTGGGTTTGTGTGGCCAGATTTTGGTAGAGGGAGATGCACAGGGGTGGCTTCTGTTAGAAGGTCCCAGAAGCTTCCTCCATGTCCAGCAGAGTCAGTCCCAGCCAAGTCCAAGATGGATGTGCAGCTGGCCAAGGCTGGATGGGCCAATCAGAGATGGTGGTAACACCTCTATCATAACACATTTAAGAAGAAGGAAAAAAGTTATTGTGTAGGTGTAACTTCAGCCAGAGAAGAGCTGAGTGAGAACATGTGCGGGGAAGAGCTCTGCAGACACCAAGGTCAGTGCAGAAGGAGGGGCAGGAGGTGCTCCAGATGCCGGAGCTGAGATTCCCCTGCAGCCCCTGGTGCAGCCCATGATGAGGCAGCTGTGCCCCTGCAGCCATGGAGGGCACAGGGATGCAGAGATCCACCTGCAGCCCCAGGAGGAGACCCATACTGGAGCAGGGAGATGCCTGAGAAGAGGCTGTGACCCCATGGGAGGCCCGTGCTGGAATGGACTCCTGGCAGGGACCTGCAGACCTGTGGACAGATGAGCCTCATCCTGGAGCAGGGTTCCTGGTAAGATTTGTCACCATGTGGGTGATCCACGCTGGAGCAACCTGTCCTTGAAGGGCTGCGCCCCATGCAAAAGTGACCATGTTGAAGTAGTTTGTGGGAAACTACTGCCCATGGGATGGAGTCACGTTGAAGAAGTTAATGGTGAACTATTTCCTGTTGGAAGCACCCCATGATGGAGCAGGGAAAGGATTCCTCTCCCTGAGCACCAGAAGTCACAGATGATGAACTGACCATAACCCCCATTCTCTGTCTCTCTGTGCTGTTGGTGGGGAGCAGGTAGAGCTGAGAAGGAGGGATGGGTGGTGGAAGGTGTTTTTAAAGGTTTTATTTTACGTGTCATTATCCTGCTCTAATTTTATTAGTAATAAATTCAATTCTAGTCTGTTTTGCCTGATGGTATTTGGTGAGTGATCTCTCCTTGTCTCAACCAATGAACTCTTCATTATATTTTCTCTCCCCTGTCCAGTTGCAGAGGGGCAGTGATACGAGGATTTGGTGGGTGCCTGGTGTCCAGCCAGGGTCAACTCACTGCATCCAGCCATAGGAACAGAGGTTAATCAGGTTCAGTAGTTATAACAGGTCAGCAGTGTGGAAAGCATGTTGGGCTTTCTGTGCATCTTATAGCAGAAGATAAAAAGAAACCAAATGCTGATATACTTCTGAATTCTTTGCATGGTGAAAATAATTTGGTCTGTTCTCTGCAGCACACTTACACATCCTCTCACAGAATCATAAGAACTAAGACTGTTGGCTCTCAAAACCTGTATCTACCAGATACAAAAGGGCTTCATTGAAGAAATAAGGCACCAAAATTCTCTTCTACACATAAACTTGTGATAGAAAGGCTCCTAGTGTTTTTTTTCTCTGCCTCTAAACATGCTCTGCATTGTCCATAAGATTTGAAGATATATGGATGAAAAGGGGGAGAAAAAGCATAGTCCAGAGAGAGTTCAGCTAACTCAGTATACTAAAAAGCTTTCTGCTAAGAGCAGCTGCTGAGTGCTGTTTAACATGTGCCATGGCACCAGTGAGCATTACAGCAAGGACTGGCCAACTTATAAATTAATTTCTAAATTCTTTAATTTTAAAAAAAATGTTCTTTGAAGTGCTGATCAGGTAATGGCACTATATACAACCTCGCTGATCTACTTCTGGTATTTTGCATTCCTTATGCTTTCTAGTTCAGATCCCTGCTTATGGTGGGTCTTTTTTGAGAGAGATAAATAAAAATGCATTGGCATCTGTTCTGTTCCTCTGGATGGGCAGGTGGAGAGTAGCACAAATAGCACAAACAGAGTTTCCTCCAGAAGTAAATTATCTGGCCACAAGTCATAAGCAAGCTGAAGCATGTACTGGAAAAACTCCTTGAAACAGATTCTTTCACCTCTCTCAAATTCTTAAAGGTTAAAGCAAATGCAGTTCTAAGGGAAATAACAGAATGAGATCATCCTCATATACTGATGATATCCAAGATATCATACAAGGGGGAATTTAGAAATTCATGTTCTCAGAGTACAAAGGTAATATGTGGGCAGTATTTAAAAAATATTTCAGAGAGAATCAAAGAATCTATGAAGCTACTGTGAGACCATATTTTCTAAGTATTTGAGACATGAAAAAAGCTGGACAGCTACAGAGATCCTTTTTTGTTTTCAGTATGCAGCTCCTCTCAACTACACATTTGAAATGTATGATGAGAACCTTCTTTGAAAGCCAGATAAAAATTGTTAATTGGCTACAAATTACTTTCAACATCAAAGTATGTTAATATAATTTTTTTTTGGTTTATGCTTTTAAGGTTAAAATTAATACAACACATCCAAACATAATTACTAGTAAGACATAATATTTAATTAGCTATTTAATAAATCATAGCTTAAAGTCTGATTTCCTATACACTTTAAAGGCATCATGTCACCAAATTCTGAAGTACAGAGAGAATGCTAAAAATTACCATGAGCCAACTCTACTTCTATTAATACTATAGAATATTTCATACTGTATAAAATTGCAGTGTTCTCAAATACATAACAGACAATTACAGGAAAGTCTGTCAGTCTTGCAAATTGCATCGCCTGATCTTTAACAGCAACATTTTCAACAGCACATTGATGATACACAAGACAATATTCTGCAGGACCACAAAGGTGTTTGGAAGAACATAAGGACCTGAGTAGGTGAATGCTAAAAAATTAGCAAAGATATTTCATTCTCTTCCAGTGTTACTGATAACACTTACTCTGTTTAAAATAGTCATGTTACTTTAGCATATGGAAGGACTCTGAAGTTCTCAGGTAAATATAACTGCAGATAAAAGACAACAAAAAAATTAAGTTTCATAAGTCTAACGGATGAAGTCTGGTTGAATATTCCTTTACTTCAAAAGTGTAATTCTGTAAGATCACTAGATTGAAAGTTTGCACCTTTCACAATTTGGATGTATTCTTTCCTGCTTAACTTAAAGACATTAACTTTGCACTTTATCTGAACTTACCAAGTTATTGTTAGATTTTGCATAATATCCACAAAAATGAGGGGGCTTTAGATATCAAAGTAAGTTTACTTTCATAGTATTCTCAAACATAATATTCAGACATTAGAATAAATATCTGAAATTCCTTCAAAAATTAGAATAAAATTGAAATAATCTGAGAGCTCATTTTCTTAATGTAATATACCTTATATTTAAAGTATCTCTTATTAAGTGTCACCACCACTATAACATTTCTGTCTGAATCACAAAACACATGCAAAAAGATCAAAATGTTTATACCAACTTTTGTTTTATAGGCAAAATGAATATAAAATTTGATGATGCAAAGGTGCACAGAATGACCACAATTAAGAAAGGATGTGTAAGAATATTTTTTGAAGTAAACCTCCTCACTTGAGAAGATATTCAAGGCATAAAATGAATTTTTCTATTCCAAGATCAGACGAAAAGCAAATGATTAAAAATTCTGCTTAATGTAAACTTAATGAAGTAAAAAGAAAAGAAAAGAAAAGAAAAGAAAAGAAAAGAAAAGAAAAGAAAAGAAAAGAAAAGAAAAGAAAAGAAAAGAAAAGAAAAGAAAAGAAAAGAAAAGAAAAGAAAAGAAAAGAAAAGAAAAGAAAAGAGCAAACCACAAGGGTTTTATAAAGTCCAAGAAATAGCCAAAATATTAAAAATGTATTTGAGGATTGTCTTCATAATACTTTTCTCTTACTGTCCACCATTTTGTAAAATGTGTATAATTGTAAAGCATTCCAGTCATGTACCTGATAACAAATGGTGTGATTTTTTTGCTTGCTAAGCAACATAAGTTATTCTGTTAGATAAGACACGCATCAAGTTGAGTAATGCTTCTGCTGACATTGCAGAAAATACAGTTATGAAACAGAAAGACAGTCCAGGTGAGACTTTTGTGAACTTGACAGACATTTCTTTTTCTCAACTTTGTTGTTCTATACACTTGGTCATTATTTTTCTTTTAAGATCTTTCCTATATAAGATGATGTAGTATTTAAAAATCCAAAACAAAGCTAATTTTCACCTCATACAGAGTAATACTTTCTGTGAAGGCCTATTACAGATTGAAAACAATTTATATGATGTGTCAAACCCCTGCACCCTCTTAGATTCTATTCAAGTTTTAACTCAGAGAAATTCTGACTCTTCAAATATAAACTGCCCAGAGCCCAGCTCACCTATATCCCTGGGATTACATTGTACATCTGACAGGCTGCACTGGCACAATGTGCCAACAATAATCAATCTTGCCTAGCAGAATAAGCCAGCCACAGCCCCTGAAAAGTTTGCACTGCCATTGGGTAGTTCAATGAGCTACACATCCAGCCCAGCCTTGTTGTGTGGTGGAGATGTGGGAGCAGAAGTGAACTGTGCTTCCAGGCCAGCCAAGATAGGAGCTGTGAATGGAAATGCAAGCAGGTGTTTCAAATGCAGAAATGTTGTGGGAAAAAAACTGAAGCTGATTGCCTTCCTGTGTCAGCAAAACTCATACTTCAGTATTGCAGATGTCCCTGCTTCAAGCAATTCGTATAACGCAGCTCTCAGAACCCTGAGAGCACTAACTTACCCAAGCTGACTGATGCAGACCCACCGAGGTCCTTTCTACTCACCCTGCCCATTGTCAATGAGTTCAGCTGCGGGCACCCTGATCTGGCCTGAGCTATTCTACAGATGTTGTAGTTTCCAATCCTACCTCCCTCCTTCTCTCAAGAGTGATCTTGTAAGGTTTTTTCCTTCTTGGATGGATCGCTTGTATGTACATTACGGATTTATCTCTGCTTTTGTCCCCTGCTGCTTCTAACTTGCTTCCCTAGATGGACCCTGGACCTGGTCCATACTTGTGCTGCCTGGGGATTGTCAGAGACCCTGTTACCAGACACTTCTGACTTCCCTGCTTAGATGCTGCAGAACAGTGCCTTCCTTACTGATGGCAATTGCCTGCATTGACGTTAAACCTGGATTCTAATTTGTGATTCCTCTCATGGAGCAGCCTTGATCCCTGCTCCCTGTAAACAGGTTCAATCTTCATAACGTGTTAGGTGTCCATCAGCTGTTCCAGACTTGATTTTTATAAGGGGTTAAGTCTTCTTAAAATTACTTGTGTCAAAAAGGATTGGCTTTCACCAATTTCCTTCAAGATTTGTTTTATTCGACAGTATGAAGGATATACTAGTCATACCTATTACAGAAGGGGGAAACTATTTAAAAACATCCAACCAATGTAAAATCAATTAATAATGTACTCAGAATAAAAATACTAAATACTTCCTCAGACTGCAGCCATCACATGGATTTCTCCTGGGTATCTGTGGAATAAAAAAGCAAAAACAAAGCCCAGAAATTTAAAATAATGGAATGATTTCAAAAAGCCCACATGCCATTTCCCTGTTTTGTGCAAAAAGAAGAATGCTGAAGAGCATGATGTATAGAATAAATGAATGTCAGACTCAAAAACTCACCGTAAGGTCTACATTAGTGATGAGCTTCAATACTGTTATTTGTTAATTTCACATGGGTGAAGCAATGATGGACCATATTTTGCTATGTGGCGTACAGTATATATTCACAATGAAAAGATTTCCCAAATCTTAACTCTACAATCAATATTATATAAAAACCCTCAAGAGAAACCAATGAGGCAACACTGCCTATCTGCTTAGAGGTCTCAGTAGCTGGCTTCATATTTTTGTGGATATCTAAATAGAAAAGAGTTTTAATGAAGGACATGTTTAGATAAATAGAGGTGGTTTTTTTCCAGATAATTCCAAGAGGAGCTTCCATTAAACTGGAAATAAAGAAGATTGCTATATATTTAGACATACCAGTCACCATGAAAGTTGGAGTTATTTGATGCTGAACATTGATTTATTGAGATACAGTTAACACAAAGATGGAAGAAAGGATAGGCTAGACATTATTTTGCATGTGAACTGGGAATGACTCTGAAGCATTGTGCTACATTAGAAGGACTGAATCAGAAGATGGCAACCAAAAGATGGTCACCACATGACCAAAAATTTAAAAAGCTTAAAAAGTTATTAATTTAATTTTAAAATCATACTGCAAACTCTCAAGTTGACATATGTGAAGTTCTGTTATAGGCAGTGAAGAGTACACCAGGCATTAACAAAATGTCTCTAAAAGTAAAGTTTCCATCACTAGTAGACTTTACAGTTCAAAAGTAAAGACTGTGGTATATTATTTTACAAAGTATTTGGTTTTATTGTGCAGATACCCAAGCCTTGGATTTTTATGAGCTTGTTTTTAAAAAGTTGGATCATGTTTTTCATGTTGACAAACCCCATTACAGTGCCTGAGGGAGTCCCTGCTAACAGAACGCAAAACATTTGAGAAATGTTGATAGACATCAGATTGATCAACCAACTGGACCTAGGAGATAGATATGAATTGTCTATTTTAACATCTTACTTCTGAAAGAAAAACTGATTCTAATGTTATTTTAAAGATAACCCAGGGATTCATTTAGTGGCAGAAGAGACACCAAGTCACCTCCCACTTATGAGTGGGAGGTTGTTCACAATATCTCTGCATCCTGATACAAAAAGTATGATAGTTCCACAAATACATGCAGACTACTGAGAAACAATAACCTCTGTTTTGCTATTTAGCTTATTTAGTATTGNTTTAACATCTTACTTCTGAAAGAAAAACTGATTCTAATGTTATTTTAAAGATAACCCAGGGATTCATTTAGTGGCAGAAGAGACACCAAGTCACCTCCCACTTGAGTGGGAGGTTGTTCACAATATCTCTGCATCCTGATACAAAAAGTATGATAGTTCCACAAATACATGCAGACTACTGAGAAACAATAACCTCTGTTTTGCTATTTAGCTTATTTAGTATTGCCTTTGATATTTCATCTGAAAGTGAATTTACTACTTACGAAGAAAAATGAAGTACATCTGGATTTGTTAAAAAGCTAAATTACAGAGAAACAACATAACAAGCATATAAAAATGAGATAAGAATAAATGTGAGATTTTTAGTTGTACAGTGAGATACAAATCACTGATTCATAAAATGCAGTTATAACTGAACTTAAAATTTGTTTTGTACTGGAAAATATCCCAGTATAATAAAGCCTCTGAGACTATGAAAATGTAATGACTAGGGCAGTGATAACATTTTTATAAGTTTGAGCAGCCTTTTATTAATTGTTTGTGGTTTATACTCTGAAAAATCAGAACTCAATATATTCAGTACATGTGGTAATGAGTTAGACCTAATGGGTAATATTATGACACTTCTTTTTTCTTTGAATTTGCTTCTATGGAAATGCTATTATATAATATCTCATTGTGTGATAAAATAAAGATTTTTTAAAAAGTGTTTTCTAGTAATATATAATTCTATCATTTATATAAGCAAGTCCTCACAGTAACATCACAAAATGGTTGTGGTTGGAAGTGATCTCTGAAATAATTTTATCTAATCCCTCTGTTCAAGCAGGAACACCCAGAACCAGTTTCACAGAATAATGTACAGATGGCTTTTGAATATCTCCAAGGATGGAGACTCCATAACCCCCATGATCAACCTGTGGCAGTGCTCAGTCACCCTCACAATAATAAAATATTTCCTGATGTTCAGACAGCAGCTTCTGTGTTTCCTTTTGTGCCTATTGCCTCTGCTTCTGTCACCGAGCACTGCTGGAAAGAGCCTGGCTCCATCTTCTGCACGCCCTTCCTTCAGGTATTTATAGACATTGATGAGATCCCTCTCTGAGCCTTTCTTCTTCATGCAGAAGAGTTTCAGCTTCCTCAGCCTTTCCTCACAGGAGAAATGTTCCAGTCCCTTAATCATCTTACTTAATCATCTCTTTACTGTCCTCTCTCCAATGTGTCCATGTCTTTCTTACTGGGGAGCCCAGAACTCGATACAGTCCTGAAGGTATAGCTTCAGTACCACTGCTGAGCAGAGGGAAAACATCACTTTCCTTGACCTGCTGACAAAACACCTCATAATGCAGCCCAGGCATGTGCTTTCTATACACACTGCTGTCTCACATTCACCCTGATGTCCACCAAGACCCCTAGGTTCTTCTCTGGAAAGGTGCTTACCAGCTATCAGCCCATGGTACCCACTGATGCATGGAATTATTCTTACCCAGGTGCAGGATTTGGCACTTCCCCCTGTTGAACTTCATGAGGCTCATGTCAGCCCATTTATCAAGCCTGTCTTGGTCCCTCTGGGTGGCAGCACAACCCTGTGGTATATCAGCCACTCCTCCCATCGTTGTGTCTTCTGCAAATTTCTGAAGGTTCACTTTGCCCCATTGGTCAGATCACTAATGAAGAAGTCAAAAAGAACTGGATCCACTATGACTCCTGGAGTCCACCACCGCTTACTCCTGGAAAGGCCGACTCCATGACACAAATCATCTCCCTCTGGGCTTGGCCATTCATCCAGTTTTCAGTTCACCTCCCTGTCTACTAATCCAGCCTACACTTCATCAGCTTTTTTATGAGGATCTTGTGAAAGATCATGCAGAAACTTTTCTTTTGCTAATGTTAAAGCAGAAAATACACACTGCTCATACCTCATCTAAAAGCCATTTCACTCTGGAAGTTTATCAGGTTGGTCAAGTATGACTAACTCTTGCTGAAACCATGCTGATTATTCCAGATAATTTTCTTCTTTTTCATGATTTCCAGGATTAGCTGCTCCATTACCTTAATAAGGATCAAGGCAACAGTGAGCTGCTTGAAGTTTTCCAGGACTTTGTTCTTGCCCTTCTTGAAAAGTGGCATTTGCTTTCCTCCTTCCTTTGGGGGCTTTCTTTGGGTGCTAATCAACATGATCTATAAATGTTAAATGACAGTGACTTTGCAGGGACATCTGCCAGCTCTCACAGTATTGCATATCCAAAGAAAGTCAACAAAACTGGTGAAGGGTCTGGAGCACAAGTCCTATGAGGAGTAGCTGAGGGAGCTGGGAGTGTTCAGCTGAAGAAAAGAAGACTGAGGGGGAAGAATTATTACCCTCTTCAGCTACTTGAAAGGAGGTTGTAGCAAGGTGGAGGTCAGTCTCTTTTACCAAGCTACAAGTGACAGGATGAGAGGAAATAGCTTCAGTTTGTGCCAGAGGAGGTTTAGAATAGATATTAGGAAAAAAATCTTCACTAAAAGGGTGGTCATTCATTGCAATAAGTTGCCCAAGGAAGTGGTGAAATTGCTACCTCTAGAACTGTTCATGAACAAGAAGTAACATGTTTTATTAAATCAGTAAACAAATTATTAAGAGATTATATACTCAACTAAAATTGAGGACAACGAATTTGCAAGAGTATATCACATAACTGTAAATGAATATATGTAAATGAAATATCTAAATTAATGTAAACATATTTGAAACTAAAAATATTATGCTTAAATGTTAAAAGTATGTCTAGCTAGCCAGAATGTATAATGAAAAAATGGCAGTGAAGTTAGAGTTCCTTAGTAATTCAGCACTTTGGCAGTAACCCAGAAAGATCCAAATACATGTGTTACCCACCCCAGTGGTTTAACTGGGACTTAAAAATCTAGTCCTACACACGCTCTCTGGACTGGATCAAAAGCCCTCAGCAGCTTGGAAGAAGAAGCTGCAAGTTAATGTTTAGTGCATATGATGCTATTTATTTTTGCCTTTGTTAGTGATACCACAGACTGTCAATAGAGAAGCATTTGGAGCATTAATTGCTTGTTCTTGATAATATACACTAAAGGCTGTAAATGCAACACTTTGGTATTGCTGGATTCAAAATTATTTTCTGTCTCCCCTTCTGTCTATTCTCTGTAGTCTGGATATTAGTATTATTCACATAAAACAGAAATTAGTTCGAAAAGAAATCATAGCGTTAAGTTGTGTAGGATTTATCTAATGAAATGCAGAAATTTACAGCCCATCACTTCCTAGAAAAGATGTCTAGGACAGAGAGATGCCCTATCTCCCTCCAGTGTATAGAAGGAGAGTCCAAACAACTCACTCAAATATAGCTGATTATATAATATACATGCAGAGAGATGATACTGCTGATCTCATTCCTCCTCGAGTTTAGGTTTTCCTATTCTTGTTCTTATCAGCCTGTGTATGACTGAAGCCATAACACCTAAGAATGCATAACTGTGAAATTAAAATAATGCAATTAAAATTGTGTTTTGCAACTTCATTGATTTTTTTTCCCAACAGAATCAAAGCTAATGCTCAGAATTATACATTTAGAGGAGGGAAGGTCAGCTGGGGAACAGTGAGGCACAACCTAAGAATTGCAGCGCTAATTAAGTTAAAACTCCTGTGAATCATACAAACATAAATGTATGCATGTTTATATTTATATTTATATATAATTGTGATTAAACAGTCACATAAACACTGCTAACATAGAGTGGGACAACCACATCTGTAATACAAGGCACTTCAAAAGAACAAAACTTACCTTTGAACCCAGCAGCACAATGACAAGAAAAGTGTCCACTTAAATCCATACAAGTAGCTCCATTTTTGCAAGGTGAACTTGAGCATTCATTAATTTCAACTTCACAGAAGGGTCCTTCATATCCAGGCACACAGTAGCAGCTGTAATTATGCAAGTGGTCCTGGCAGAATCCATATTGAGAGCACAGGTTTCCAACGCAGTTGTCTATATCAAGTTCACAAAATGTGCCAGTGTAACCAAGGGGACATATGCACCTGTGAGGAGNTAACTTCATTTCATATGCACTGATAGTAATAAATTAAAATCTTAGCTATTTACATAGGACAAACTAGGAGCTAGATTAATAGTAAGCTTCAAATGAAGATATTGAAAAAGAAAATTTTTATAAATATGAGTATTATGCATTTGAAGTTTGGGGTTTTTTTTCTGAAAAAATGGTAACTTGCTACAATATCTCTAGGAATAAGCAATATTACAACCTGTTTGGATGGATATAGAATCAGTATAAAAGTACTTTATCATTAGCAACAAAAGTTACAATTTCTGTTTAACTAAAAAAGGAATCTATAGAATTCCACAGATATCGTTCAGTATATTTTATGGAAATTGTTCAGAATATTTTTTTCCAAAATGTAGGAAGACATCTAAATTTTATAAGACTGTTGATGACTTTTTCATGTTTCCTTCTGCCTTTTGTTTCCTTTGCTGTGTGAAACAAATCTGGACTATCCCATAGCTGACCCACATTTCATAAAATTAGAAAATCTCTTGTACTTGGCAGTATATTCTTTGATTAATCCTCCCCTTATCATGTCCAGAGGTCTCCTCACACAGGAGAAAATTTTACAATAATCTTACATATTCTTGATCCATAGAGATGCTATCCAGATGATGGAAAGAACTAAGAAGTTAAGGAAGCCTCGATTATAGTAATTTTCTCTACCAATCCATCTGGCAGAAAGAGGATTTCCCCCTTTATTTTTAGCAGAAGTGAATGCTCATGTGGCTCTTTGCTTCTATCTCTGCTTTCAATATCTGCATTTTTTTATGGTAGACATATGGAAACTGAATCAGGAGCCGTGTGCCTTGGAGTACAGCTAATGGATACCAACTGCTAATGGGCTTTTAGTCCATGGACTAAAACAGAGCTTGCTTGAAGTGAGCCCTCCATATCTCATACAGTGTGGTTGTGAGTTCTTCAGCACCACCATTTTTGCTCTACAGATCCATTGCTTCTGCGGCAATGACTCAAGTATATACAGTTGTTGTATTCTCTCTTCCAGCCTCAGTCACTTCTTAGCAAATGAGAAATCTTTGCCTTCTCTTGAGAGCTTCAGCTGATTCTGTTTCTCATTTTTTTAAAGGAATGGAGTATACAAAAATTGTCTCATATAGTTACTTTACTGTGCTGGTTTTGGATGGGGCAGAGTTAATCTTCACAGTGGCTAGTACTTGAATTCTTTTAAACCACTGCTTTGATTTTTGCTGGAAACAGGGTTGATAATATAGAGATGTTTTTGTTATTGCTGGACAGGGCTTACACAGAGCCAAGGCCTTTTCTGCTTTTCACACTGCCGTGCTGGTGAGGAAGCTGGGGCTGCATGGGAGGCTGGGAGGAGACACAGCCCAGACAGGTGACCCAAACTGACCAAAGAGATATTCCATATCACATGACATCATGCTCAGTATGTAAAATGGAGGGAAGGAGGAAAAAGGGAGGGACATTTTGACTCATGGCATTTGTCTTCCCAAGTCACTGTATCATGTGATAGGCCCTTGCTCTCCTGGAGACGGCTGAACACCTGCCTGCCCATGGGAAGCACTGAATTCATTCCTTGTTTTGCTTTGCTTGTGTGTGTGGCTTTTGCATTTCCTATTAAACTGTCTTTATCTCAACCCGTGAGTTTTCTACCTCTTATCCTTCCAATTCTCTTCCCCATCCTATTAGTGTGGGAGTGAGTGAGTGACTGCATTGGGCTTGGTTGCAGGTGGTGTTAGACAATTACTTTTATAGTTAAATATAAATTTTGACTTGCATAAAATTTCATTATGCATAAACATTAAAAGCAGGTGTGTTTTTAGTTACCTTTAGTTGCACATTTTCTGAATCTACCTACAATAATATAGCAAACAACCTGTCATATTAATCTTTCTGGTGAAGTTNAGTGTATTTCTAGCTCTGGGAACGTGTATTTTGCCCTTATCACAGAGACAACCTGGCCATGTACTGGTGTCTCAGCACAGGGGCTCAGCCTCTCCATGGCCTGTCTGGGTGTCACTCCCTGTGCTAGAGTCAGTAGCTGCTGCCTGTCCTGCTCCAGCTTCAGCTCTGGGGGTGGCCCATCTCGTGTGTGTGTGTGAGGTCTCCCAGCAGAGAGCAGGAGATGCTAATGACACCTCTTCAGCCTCTTTCTTAAGGAGGACTAAAATGTCAACCTTACAAACGGAGGGCACATTAAAAGCAGAAGCATGACACTAGAAATGAGCGTATGAAAAAGTTTTGTATTGACATTAATGGGAATAACAATGTTTCTTAGCTTCATATGTTTCTTCTTTCATCCATATCAAGATTTTGAGGGTAACAGATACTAGGATAGAAAACAAATACCTCAGTTTTGCTAAAAACATGGATTTTAGTAGTGAGTAGCAAACACAAGTCATTTGGGGATTACTGTGCTCCCACACGGATCACACACATTATTGTATGTTACTACTCCAGAGCCTGAACCTAGTCAATCTTGCACAATAATTTGGTATGCTTGAGAAATAAATGTTAAGTGGAGATGCAAAGATAGACATGGAATTTAGTCTAGGAAGAAATGTGCTGCTGAAACACCTATGGTTATGGCACAGATGCAATGTGTTGCTGCCAACTTTTTGTCACTAAAGGTCTCGAAGAGCAGATGTGTGGGTAAATCGGTTGGTGCTGGTTGGTCCAGGCAGTGTAGCTTTCAAGGTGTCACCACGGCCTGCCTGCACTAAAGATATACTGTGCCTTGTGTTATTGAGTAAATAACCAGGTACAGCAAATAAATCTTTAACGTGACTGCAAAAAGCCAAAGACCAGACTGAAGATGTGTCTATGCTAACCTATGCTAGGAGATGACCTAGCTATTTTCTGTATTGATACAAGAGGCATATAGGAGCACTGAAGTATGGAGGGGGATAATAAAGACTTTCCAGACTCCCTCTACTTTGTTTTCTTAATATTTATCATTCTTTATATATATATGTTTATTAGTATTAGTCTGAGCATATTAGCTGAATTTATTCAGTATGAATTATCCCTTTTTCCCATTGACATGTGAACTGTACACACATAGGTGATCTAAAAGGTTATTTATTTTCACTTTGACTTTTTATNTCTTCACAGTGGCTAGTACTTGAATTCTTTTAAACCACTGCTTTGATTTTTGCTGGAAACAGGGTTGATAATATAGAGATGTTTTTGTTATTGCTGGACAGGGCTTACACAGAGCCAAGGCCTTTTCTGCTTTTCACACTGCCGTGCTGGTGAGGAAGCTGGGGCTGCATGGGAGGCTGGGAGGAGACACAGCCCAGACAGGTGACCCAAACTGACCAAAGAGATATTCCATATCACATGACATCATGCTCAATATGTAAAATGGAGGGAAGGAGGAAAAAGGGAGGGACATTTTGACTCATGGCATTTGTCTTCCCAAGTCACTGTATCATGTGATAGGCCCTTGCTCTCCTGGAGACGGCTGAACACCTGCCTGCCCATGGGAAGCACTGAATTCATTCCTTGTTTTGCTTTGCTTGTGTGTGTGGCTTTTGCATTTCCTATTAAACTGTCTTTATCTCAACCCGTGAGTTTTCTACCTCTTATCCTTCCAATTCTCTTCCCCATCCTATTAGTGTGGGAGTGAGTGAGTGACTGCATTGGGCTTGGTTGCAGGTGGTGTTGGACAATTACTTTTATAGTTAAATATAAATTTTGACTTGCATAAAATTTCATTATGCATAAACATTAAAAGCAGGTGTGTTTTTAGTTACCTTTAGTTGCACATTTTCTGAATCTACCTACAATAATATAGCAAACAACCTGTCATATTAATCTTTCTGGTGAAGTTAATCACTTTATTTCCTTAACTTTTATTTACAGTTACAATTAGCATGTGCACTGTAAAAATGCAACTATTCAATCCTTCTTTGAAAATGTGGCTATTATTATTAACATTGAATGGAAAATGTAACTTAGAGCTCTCCTTAACAAGAAAAGGAGGATAAAGAATTTTCTGTCATTTCCTGACTATTACTAGTTGTACAGTTTATCTTCAGAGACCACAGAAGAACTACACAAAAACAGATGTGATGTAGAATCTTCTAATTTCAGTTTCGTACTTCTGATTCCATACTACAAGCAAAGATGTCATGAATATCTTATTTTTTCAATTCTTTGGCGTCTGAAGAAATAGAAAACAGCTAAGAATGAAATGTGCTTTGGTTTTCCTGGTGAAATTATAACTGGATGTCTTTTAATTTGTATGGGTAATTTCCTAAAACAGTGTAATTAAGTGCTGTAATATTATTATTACTATTATTATTATATTTTAATTATAATTTAATTTATTCTTATTATCTTCAACAGTACTAAAATACTGAGCATGATATCAAAAGCTTTGAGGCATNGAAGCATGACACTAGAAATGAGCGTATGAAAAAGTTTTGTATTGACATTAATGGGAATAACAATGTTTCTTAGCTTCATATGTTTCTTCTTTCATCCATATCAAGATTTTGAGGGTAACAGATACTAGGATAGAAAACAAATACCTCAGTTTTGCTAAAAACATGGATTTTAGTAGTGAGTAGCAAACACAAGTCATTTGGGGATTACTGTGCTCCCACACGGATCACACACATTATTGTATGTTACTACTCCAGAGCCTGAACCTAGTCAATCTTGCACAATAATTTGGTATGCTTGAGAAATAAATGTTAAGTGGAGATGCAAAGATAGACATGGAATTTAGTCTAGGAAGAAATGTGCTGCTGAAACACCTATGGTTATGGCACAGATGCAATGTGTTGCTGCCAACTTTTTGTCACTAAAGGTCTCGAAGAGCAGATGTGTGGGTAAATCGGTTGGTGCTGGTTGGTCCAGGCAGTGTAGCTTTCAAGGTGTCACCACGGCCTGCCTGCACTAAAGATATACTGTGCCTTGTGTTATTGAGTAAATAACCAGGTACAGCAAATAAATCTTTAATGTGACTGCAAAAAGCCAAAGACCAGACTGAAGATGTGTCTATGCTAACCTATGCTAGGAGATGACCTAGCTATTTTCTGTATTGATACAAGAGGCATATAGGAGCACTGAAGTATGGAGGGGGATAATAAAGACTTTCCAGACTCCCTCTACTTTGTTTTCTTAATATTTATCATTCTTTATATATATATGTTTATTAGTATTAGTCTGAGCATATTAGCTGAATTTATTCAGTATGAATTATCCCTTTTTCCCATTGACATGTGAACTGTACACACATAGGTGATCTAAAAGGTTATTTATTTTCACTTTGACTTTTTATATGCATCTCTCTTCTCTGCAGAAAAGCTGTTGTATAACTTATTGCAGAGGTATTCCCTAAGAAATTGTGACATATATTCACTTATCTTCTGGAGTTTTAGAAAAGTGAGGAAAAGTATTTCTCCTCTTTCTCTAGTGGAAGAAGCCTATAACTGCTGCAGAAAACTGTGTATATCACAGTACTAACTTTATATGGCACTGTCAACAAGGTCCTGCAGTCAAATTGCATATATATTATAGGATGAAAAAACTTGTAAAAAGAAAATTAGATATAAAAAAAATGATATAATCAAACAGCTCAATTTACCCAGCTGGAAGAAAATGGGAAAAGTCAAGGATGAATAAAGTAACAGAAGCTTTACATTTTGTGATACTCAGAAATTATCTAAATTATAATTATTTTTCACAATCTCGCTGGCATCATGCAAAGAAGTGTTTCATACTCTAAAGCATTTTACTCTACAATGTGTCACTTTACTCTTTTGTTCTAAGATTAATTTATTTAATTGTATGCACTGAAATTTGTATACTGAATACTGAAGAACATATTAGCAATTCAAGTTCTACCACACACCAAACCTAATTTCTTAATGAGATATTTTCCTGCATAAAAACTAATGAAATGCTGACCTCAGAGCTATAGCTATTGACAATACAGCTTCTTCAAAAGTCTTAGTCTAACAGTTTTCAGTCCTTCTTGCTGGGGTTGTGATAAGTGTAGGACTTTATCTGAACAGGCTGGACTGAAGAAATGGGAAACAGGATAGGTAATGGAAACTACACTGATCTTTAAATTGTGTCTTTTCACTCTGTTGCTCCATTCCACTGAATAGACCAGAGTAAAGTACCTATTATTACTGTCTTATTTCAGTTAGGATCTTGATTGTCCAAAATGTAATGTTGACAAGAAAAAAATTTACAAATGTGAAGAAAACAGAGGAATAAATTTCCCCTTGGATTTCAAAACAGGAGGTTATCCTCTTTGAAGATCTCTTTCACTTTAATTATTCATTAAATGCTTCTCATTGAGCAATAATAAATCAGTTCCTTCTCTTCTCCTGCACAGAACATAATCAAACAACAGAGGTTCTTTAGAAGGGAAAAAATATTATTATTTTCTTTTTAAAGTAGAAACATTGTTTATTCACTGAGGTAATGAATCTTATCTGTCATTTTTTCTCTCAAGTATATATAATCAAAGGTCAAGAGATTCTTTTGGCATGTGGATGTAATTAGTCTTTTGCATGGTATCTGCCAGATTCCTATTGACAGCTACACCAACCACCCAGTGGCAGGAGCAGTAAATCTTTGACGTTATCATTTTAAATAGACACTGATTGCTTGCATTACGATATCTCAAACAGCACAGACTCAGCTGGATGTGCAACAATTAATTTGAATTAATTACAGGTTTTGTGTCAGTGTGACTGTGACCACTTTAGTTATAAAAGAAGGCTCACTAAACCAAAGGAGCAGAGCTCCTAAGACTTCTTTCTGTAATTATGAGGGCCTTAGTATGCAGCCTTGCTGACAATTACACCATATAAAAGTTTAAAACTCCCCCTGCTGCATTTAGAGCAATTCCCTATCCCGAACTCAAAGGAAATTCTCTGCATATATATAAATATACCTCTGTGTGACACTACAGTCTGGAATAATAATTGCAAAATGAGAGGAGAAAAAGAACATGCCATAGTAAGGGACAAAAAGTTAGAAATATTTCATTCAGTTGACAGCTTATTTCCTATCTGGAAAAAAATAATGGCTTGCAAAACGTGAGATCTTAGAAGAGGGAGATGTTCTTAAATCAAAGCTGGATATTTTCGATGATTTCCTTGTGTTAGCATTACTATATCAAGCTACCACTAGAAAAATACATTATGAGCAAAGTTTAATAATTTAGAATTTAAGATTTCTTAACTAGGAGAAAGGTATAGAGTTTATCAATAATTTTATGTAAATAAAAAAAAACAGATATAAAATTTTGGCATATCTTTATCTTCTGCACTTATTAAGTAAGGTTTTGAATGGCTATAATAGTTTTAAAAATGGATCTCTGTAGGGTTCTTCATGGCACTTACACATTTGATTCTCCATATATTCTGCTGACAGTTTTCTTATGTCTTCCTGAAACTACTTTGCATCAAATATAGCTCTTGATAAATACCCTAATAAAAAATTATAACCATTTTAGGATAGAAATGCAAATTAAAAGTCTTCAGTGCACCCACATTCAGCATTTCCTCTTGTATTCTTTTGGGTTTAATCATGTATTGGAAAAGGAAAATTATTTTTGTTTCACTTGCTAGCAATAACTTGGGAAACATCATTATTTTTAAGGCAGGCATAGTTTAGTTATTTTAAAAGATGTTTCACTCTTATTGAGAAACAACCACGCTCTTTCAACAGAGCAGGTAGTATACAGTAAATATGCCACACTTTGTCTTGACAAAATAATCAGTTGTGTTCTTTTGGGGTCAAGTTGTCTGCTAACAAAACCAACCATCTGGGATTCAGATCTTAATGGTATGTTTTCCTGTTCCTTAGATAAACAAACTGATCTGTCAATTTAATTTGTCTTTCAAAGACTGAAAAAGTAAGAATTAAGTGTTTTCTTTCAGTAAACTGAGTGTGGATAAGCAAGTTAAAATCAAAAGTTCTTTATTGCCAGATTTCTTCAGAACTACTAATTTCTTAGTAAATGCTAGTGGATTTTGTAATGTGAAATGACTTTGTACTTCCATCAGATTTATTTTCCTGATAAAGAAAGGAAAGCCACAGATTTATCAGTCAAATAAAGTGCCAAAATATGGTCCAGTAATTTGATACAAGAGTAGATTGCAACTTGTTAAACAGGAAGGATGTTTACTTTGTAAGGATTCTTTGACAAAAATTCCTTTAACTCTGATATGCTGAGAATCAATCACTTGTCTCCATTTGTGTGCCTATTTGGTGATTTCAGTTATTTTTACAGAAGATACTTTAAAAATAGAAGTGAAGTTGAAGAAATCTTTAATTGCTTCTATTTTTATTTTGAGCACTATTGCAATCTTTTCTAAGTAGAAACACTAAAGCATACTAATTATAGTGTTTCTAAGTGGGGCATGGCACAGCATAGAATAATATCTTTCAAAATATATTTACAGATACTATGAAGAAGTTTTATTTATTTATTCTGGATTTTATAGGGGCAAAGTAAATAATTCAAGTCTAATAACATCAGCTGAACTCTGTTTATTGAAGAAAACCTTTCCCATTTATTTTTTCGCCGTATTTTATAAAATCTCATTTTCAAATATCATATTACAGCTCACTAAGGAGAAGACGTAGAAGACGTACTTTATGGTTTTGTCAATAATTGAAATGATAATAAATTATCATTCAAATTTTAATAAGACACTCTATGACACAGTCCAGGTTCATAAATTGTTTGCCATTAAATAAAATAGATTATTTGTTTATGTGGGATTCTGCATAGTTGGTTTAACTTCTTTGACCAGTAAAGAGGAATAGTTGTGATTCCTATCTGCAACACTTCAGACTATATAGTTTTACTGAATGCACATCTTCATGGAAAATTAGTATTCCATGGCATTTTTTATATGAAAATTTTATTACTGCATCAACAACACTCTTTGTAATTCTTTTTGAAAGTCAAAACATCTTCATATAGCATAAAATACTTTATGAAGGCCTGTTAGAAAGCAGCATGTTAGTACCTGTATTTATTAATTCCATCTTCACATGTGGCTCCATGTTGGCACTCATTAATCTCACAGTCATCAATATTCTCAAGGCATGTGTTTCCAGTCCATCCAAGAGCACAGACACAGTGAGATCTCTGATTTTCTTCATTGTAGAAGCAACTACCTCCATTTGCACACACCTGAAGATGAGAATTACAAATATGTTGTATTGAGTCAAGTTCTGGTAGTGGGGGGTGCTATAGAGGTGGTTTCTCTGAGAAGGTGCTAGAAGCTTCTCCCATGTCTGACAGATGCCAGCCAGCTCCAGGATGGACACACTGCTGGACAAGGTCAAGCCCATCAGTGATAGTGGTGGGGCCTCTGGGGTGACAGAATTAAGAAGGAAAAACTTATTTCACTGAAGTAATTGCAGCCAGGGAAGAGTTGAATGAGGATATGTGAGAGGAACAGCTCTGCAGACACCAAGGTCAGTGCAGAAGGAGGGTCAGTAGGTGTTCCAGGTGCCAGAGCTGAGATTCCCCTGCAGCCCCTGGTGCAGCCCATGGTGAGGCAGCTGTGCCCCTGCAGCCATGGAGGACCACGAGGATGCAGAGATGCACCTGTGGCCTGTGGAGGAGCCTCAGACAGGAGTAGGTAGATGCCCAAAAGAACACTGTGACCCTGTGGGAGACCCATGCTGGACCAGCCTGCTCTTGGACTGCATCCTGTGGAAGAGACCCACAATCTAACAGATCAGGAGGAACTGCAGCTTGTGAAGGACTCGCACTGGAAGAGTTTGTGGAGGACTCTCATGGGAAGAAACCTACTATGGAGCAGGGGAAGGACTCCTCTCCCTGAGGAGGAAGCAGAGGCAAAACCAACATGCGATGAACTGACCATAACTCCCATTCCTCATATCCTTGCTGTAAGGAAGAGGAGATAGAAAACTGGGAATAAAATTAAACCCAGTAAGGAGGGGGGGAAGGGGGGAAGGTCCTTTTGAGATTTATTTTACTTCTGATTATCCTGCTCTGATTTTTTTAGTAATAAATTCAACTAATTTCCCTAAGTGAAATCTCTTTTGACTGTGATAGTAATTGTTAAGTGATCTCTCTCTGCCCATATCTCAACTCACAATCCATTTTCTCTCCTCTGTCCAGTTGCAGAGGACACTGATGAAGTGGCTTCAATGGGCACCTGGCATCTAGCCTGAGTCGACCCACCACATACATAAAGAATCTTTTCTTTACATGTTGTAGTTTTTCCTTAAGAATTTAATGGAATAAGCCATTGATAATAAATATGGTTATTTAATCTTTTTATGTTGTAATATTAAAAAAAAAATCTCAAAACCCCTAAAATACTGAATGTTATTAAATCAATATATCAATTTATTGTTTATTTGGTAAAAGGTATTTATGTTTTAATTTAACAGTATCATTTTCACAACTACCCTTAACATGTGCTTGTTTTAGGAGGGACAATAGTGAAACAGATTGTTATTTTGCCATTGAAAGAGTTGAGCAACTGTTCCTATGCTATATAACTTAGCTTAATATGTGGCTATCAGGAAAAAAAGAGACTGATCTTTTTTTTTCATTTTAATTATAATGCAAATCTTTTACATGTTTATAAAATTATATTTATGCTGTATGAAAATCAGAAGCTTTATTTTCAATTTGCAGATATTGAAAGATTGGTAAACTTAGACTGGAACAGCTTTTTTCTTTTTCATTTTTAATTGCTAGTATTACTTATTAAACCAGTCTTTCCTATACTCTTCAAAAATTACAGAAAGCTATGAGTCTGAATTAATACTCCTTTCCTCATTTTACTTTTAGGTTCCATTTTCATTTCCATGAAAATTTTGCCAGTATGAAGACAGATAACTACATATTCATTTCAAAGCAATTAATACCCCTCCTTCTAATCAATTGGTTTTTAAAGAAAATTGTGTCTAGAAGATGAGTTAATGCACAAGTACTTCAGTTTGATTGAGTCTGAATCTCTTTATAATGTCATTAAGATTTGTAATAATAACAGTCCTTGGCAGAAATATTCTAATATTCATTTGTCTTTGATTAAGTTTTAAATTGACCTTAAAATGAAGAGATTTTTGTTATGTTCTCTGTACTGAATTTTAGACTTACCTTGTGATACTTATTCAATATAACGACATCTTGAAGAAAACACAGTTCAACATAAAGGCAAAAAAAACCCTCCTATGTGTATGATATGGGAATTGTTATCTTCTTTTTTTATTATTTTTATGTGTTTTCTTACTTTTGAATTTTTATGTTTTTGCTGGCTTTGTCCTGACACTATTTTCTCAAAGCTCAATTAGTTCAAATAAGCTTATACTCAAGAAAACTATTCAGAAAACCTTAGGCAATTAAGACAAATATTTCAATATTGCCACAACATTATTATATTCTTATGTCATTTTGATACTTTATAGTGTGAAGAAAGGTGCTACCCTTTAAGATATTAGTGCAATCTAAAGATTTAAATTGAAATGAAAGGTATGGAATATATTTAAATACAAATCTTATGCTTCCACAGACCATAAACAGATCTATTCTCGACAGTCTGGCCATCATGCTTCTGTCTATGGCAACTACTTTATCACAAATCTGCCTCTTTATGTAGTCATCGTAAAATGTAAGAATCGTTTTCTTCCAATATCAACCAGGCGATTTTATTTCAGCTAGGAATATAATTAGTCCTTAGAGGATTTTATTGTTCTCCTATCTTTCCTTTGCAGGAATTGAGGGATATAACCCTACTGTATGTCTGTCTTTTCTCTAAGTATCATGTGTTGTCAGATGCTCCAGGTAAGACAGCAGTCATTTTTTCCAACCCCTCTTTCATCTTACATTTCATGGAATTCTCTGCAGTTTGAATGAAACTGCATTTTACATATATAAAAGCACACACACATACATATGTATATTTTTCCCTAAGCATATTATTTTACTATAGTCTTCAGGCTTTATTACTGCAAAGACAATTGTACCTGAGTATTCATATTTTTCCAGAAGTATAATTTTATTTAATCTGTCCTATATTCTTTCCTAGATTAGTGGTGGACTAAGTAAGTAGATAAAATGTTTGTCTTAAAAATACTGAAAACAGAAATTGTCTTATTTTACAGATGAGGAAACTTTGTTACACAGCACTTAAGCACCAGAACAAACATGAAAGTGGAAGCTCCTCTAAACACTAAATATATACTGAGCATATAGATATTTCCATTGAAAAGGTTGGAACTATGGTCTTGACTGCAAGTGCAACATGGGATCTTTGTCTCTTAAAAAGAGAAAACTTTCAAATAAAATATGCAAGTGGAGTTCAGTAATTTCAGTATTATACAGCTGTAGACAGACACTGAGAGGAACTTACAGATGTGGTTTAGTTCCTAACTCGTATGGGAATTATTTTTGACAAACCAAGGTGATGTCTGTTAAGAGTGTTTGTTTACATCTTAAAACTGAAAAGAGAATGAAAAACAATTGAAAAGTACTTTTTAATTCCTCTGCTTCCTTTAAAAAAAAAAACAAAACCAATTGGTTAACATCTTGCAGTTCCCATAGTTTATGGCTACTCTTTCAAATTTTTCATAGTAAGTGCTGAAGCAAATAGATTATTTAAGCTTGCTGAAAGAATTTTGAAATAGAAGTATTTTAAGGGAAGTAATAAAAATTTTAAGTTAGATGTAGCTGTGGCCACTAAAAATAATCACACACAGAATCTTAGGATAACTGAGGCTGAAAAAGACCTCTAAGATCATTGAGTCCAACCCTTAATCAAACACCACTGTGTCAGCTAAACCGTAGCATTAAGTCTCACATCCAATTGTTTCTTGGTGGCTCCAGAACCCCCCTAGACAGTCTATTCCAAAGTTTAACAACCTTTCTCTGAAGAAATTTTTTCTGATATCCAACCTTAACCTCCCCAAGCAGAGCTTGAGGCTATGTCCTCTTCTCCTGTTACGGTTGCCTGGGAGAAGAGGTTGATTCCTGTCTAACATCTCCTTTTATATACTGGAGAGAGAGAGAAGGTCTCCCCTGAGACTCCTTTTCTCCAGCCTAAACAACCTCACCTCCCTCAGCCACCTCTGACAGGACTCGCTTTCCAGACCCTTCACCAGCTCCATTGCCTTTTTCTGGACACACTCCAACACTTCAATATCTTTCTTGAAGTGAGAAGCCAAGAACATCTTAGAATGTCTCCCCATTTGTGATTGTTTGGGTCACAGGTGGACTTTCAAAGTTTGTAAACTATTCAGGGATGTGGTACCTTCAACACTGAAGGTCTTTGAAATGTGATTTATTATCTAACTAAGGCTTGCTTTTCCATGAAAGGTTGGACTAGATGGTCTTATGAGATCCCTTCCAACTACAATTATTTGTTACTATGAGTCATCTTATCAATTCTCTATGAGCTCCTGTTAATAAAAATATTAAAATTTGTAGCATATATTGAGTATTCAAATTGAAAAAAGGTATTTTCTTTATTCCTTTTCATGTCAACATGAGTACATGACAGAAGAAAAGGCATTATAATACATAATGGCTAAATTTAGTCCTGTTGGAAGTCACTAATTAATTTAAAGATGAAAAAATTTTGATTTAGTTAGAGGTCCTTCATAAATCTTGGTTCAGAGCAAGCAAACATTATCCTAACTACAAGGTTAAGATTAGATTTTGAAGTTTAAAGGAAGATATCTCCTGTCTTAATCTGTTCACCTCAATTGCTTTTTAAGTATTTGTTCAAAAAAAACCCCCACAACTGTATTATTGTTGGGCTGGGAAAGTAAAAAACAAACCCTAATGCATTCATATAATTATATATTTATACAGAGATAAAAGAGCCACAATTAATTATGTCTACTTTTTGTTTGTTAAGAAAATATTACAAATGGTAGCATGCTTTTCAATCTGTTTTGCTGAATACACAGAAGTAAGGCAGTTCAACATAACTGAGATACCACTGGAAATCTAAAAGAAATGAAAGGATGCAAAAATATATACTTATTTTCCATTCACAACAAATAAATTACAAATAAAATACTGAATAATGAAATTTACTAACTAGTATTAATTTTTAATTTCAAATTATTGATTATACTATTTCAGAAATGTATTAAAATATTTGTTTGAATACAGCCTTTGTTTTTTCCAATAAAGAAATAATATCTTTTTAATGATCTGTAAGCTAAGAAAACAAGTAAAACTCAAGGCTTTTTTCCTATTCCTTTTCTCATTAGAAAATCTACTAATTATTCACATTATGCCAAAATCAAGCATACAGTGAGTGTATATTGATATATATATAAAATTACTTTTTTCCCACGTGACATTTACGATAGTCTATTAAGTGTTTGTATGAATAAATTAAATATGTCTGAATGATTTTAAGTAAATATTACAACAAAATGTTTTACTAGCTCCCATCAGCATCCTTGGCACACCATCACTTTCCATACTAATCAGCCATAATGAAAATTGCACCATTATGATGCTGTGCCATGTAAAGTATATTTGTACTCAGTATGACACTTTAAATCATAAAAATCTTAAAATTTACCAGATGCTGAACAATTTAAGTATAAACCTTTGAGCCAGTGAGTATTTCAGTGCTATATTTCATATTCACTAATAAATGTCTACCCATGGACTTCAAGGTGACATAAATATTGATTGTTCTTTGTAAATATGTTGCCTAATATGCATACTATATTTTTATGGCGCATATATTTCAATAAAAGAATTGATAAAGCCTGTAAAACACTCATTATCATGTTTGTGTAATTTGGAAGGCTATGTACAGAGCTTTTAAAATAACTATCATAATAAAAAGTGCACCAGTATTTTAGTTTAACCCATACCAAAATCTCATAGTCCATCCTGATATGCATGAATCCTATCCAAATTTAATTGAAAAGATCATTAAAGGATAGTGAGAAAGAGACAACAAATAAATTTCTTCTAGAAAATTTTGAAAGTGTAAAAGTAGTATTCATTTCCATATACTGTGAACACTGAAGAGTAACTTGCAAGGCAAATTTGGATTTCTTTCCTAACTGCATTGTTCATCTCCCACCCCATTCTCTTCTAACTGCATTTTCATCTCCCATCTTTTTGTTGTTGAATATGGTTTTTACTTTTGTTTGTAATGGAAATGAAACTTTTGTCATTATTTCTGTGCACTGCTGTACCATCAGCCTTCTATTTAGTAACTTTTAAACATATCAAAGATTGCAAAAAGATTTTGCCTTCAGGTTTTATAATATAGCAGCAGCAAGTAGGGGACAGGAGACATTAGTGACTAAACCTATGAAGAACAAGTAAGGCAAAGCTCAGGCATTACATGGTTTGTTGGAAAATGACCAGACTAGTCAGATCACACACTTTTGCATGCATACACAGGAAAAAGGAATATTAGCATGAGAATATATCAAGAATGAGTACTGTGTTTAGGAAACCCATGTGAAATGAGGCTTCATCAGCTCACTGCTATTAGAATAAGTTGTTCGATTTCCCAAAAAACACTGGGGGGAATATATTGCTTTATCCTACCTCTGTGTTTCCAATACATGGTGATAAACATGTGTAATTAAATCCATGAGATTTATCCATACACAGTGCTCCTGGGGCACAGCTTATATTGTTGAATAGGCAGGCATCAATATCGAGTTCACATCTTTCACCTTCAAAACCTGCACCACAAAGAGAATGTTTAATCACAGTTCATTCAGAATATTGACATTATGTCTGTTCAGGGTGTTAGCAGTTAACACCACTCTACTAGAGTTATTTGGCAGTTTTATTTCCTGAACAAAGAGAAAAAGTGCATTTCTTCATAAAAATGTTCACTGCATTTGTTGAGATACATTGCTATTTTCATGTTGATATTTCTTAACATAAATATTTGGATGGCATTTTACTTGTTTTGGTAGAAAAGAGAATACATTTTCAATGGCTCACCTATAGGGCAAGTGCACTTAAAATGATCTTCATAGACAATACATGTTCCTCCATTTTCACATGAATTGGAACCACACTTATCAATTTGCACCTCGCAGAATTCTCCTGAGGTAGGAAAATAAAAAGTCCTAAAAAGGTTAGGAATTAATATCACATTCTTAAAGAAACACTGTGAGTCATATTAGTAATATTGATAGACTAGCTTTCTTTAAATAAGGTCTCTGGAATACTGGTTAAAGATCTTGTATAAGTTTTCAGACTCTTTTTCTCTCCACTTATACATATGAAAAATAGATCTCAGTGGTTTTTTTTTAAAAGTAAAACAAAAAATATTTTTTCAGCATTTGAAACAATTTAGGATACATCCAGAAGGAGATACAGAGCTGAAGAGGGTGGATTTTCCCTGGAAATAATTAACTGAAATGGAGGTAATGCCTTCGTATTTTCTTCTTTTTCCTGCTGCATGAGTCAACACTTTCTACTTCTACTGGTTTCTACTCAAGACTTTCAAATCTATTATATACATATTTTATTAGATATTTTCTGAGCTCTCTTTTGGCTAGGAAAAGGCTAGTCCACATTTATCTGCAGCAGCCTTTAGTGTCATTCACTGAACAACTTGCTCATTTAGCTGAAAACTGGTTTTAGCCCAGCAGGAAGACATAATTGAACTTGTAACTGGACAGTTCTAAAGAAATGTGCTGAAGAGAGATATATCTCTGGCAAAGTGCTATGAATCAATAAGGAAGACCATGAGTTTTACCATTAGTCTTGGAAAACAAGTAGATTTGACCAAAAAAAACCCCTCTCACTTTTCATTCTTATTCTTTTTGGTACTGAAAACAATTAAATGAATTATTTATATATATTCTTGATTTTTTTTCTTGTTATTGATATGCTTTGGTTTGGTTTGGGTTGTTTTTTTTTTGAAATTCACTATTTTACAGGAGGAATTGGGGGGGGGGCAGAGGGGACAATTTCCAAATTTATGAAAGATAAAGAACAGAGAAAAGAGAAAAAAAATCTTTACTGCTGAGAAAACTAAAAGAAGGTGCAGGAGTTTTGAGATATTTCAAAAACGAAAACTTCAGAAAATACAATAAGTGTAAATTACTGATGTTTTTATCACGAACTTATTTGTA
Source organism: Notiomystis cincta (assembly GCA_013398075.1). Lineage (NCBI taxonomy): Eukaryota > Metazoa > Chordata > Aves > Passeriformes > Notiomystidae > Notiomystis > Notiomystis cincta. The sequence goes on along the minus strand of VZRX01007289.1, from coordinate 71,903 downwards.
ATCAGTGTTACTTCACTTTATGGCTTGAGCAGAAAACACAGAAGATCTGTACAGAAGAAAAGCATTTGGGAGGAATAGACAAGAAATATTGATGATTTTTTAAATTAGACAATATGTCCTGTAAAATTTTGAGTCAGAAGTTAATATTTATTTTTAAATTCTTCATATGTCAAAAAAAGAGAAAGAAATTTACTTTAAATAAGAAAATCACTTTAAAATTTTTAATCATCTCTCCTTTTGATCTAAAGCTAGAGACTTCAGGAGAACATAAATTAATAGGATAAAATTGGTAAGAAAATGACTATGTCTTTCCTTCAGTATTTTCTGCCAATTTCATTCACTTTTAGTATACTGGAATGGGGTGCCCAATTAAGACCTAAAGACTGCTTTTTATGGACTTCTGTAAATGCAAACAGGAACATGCTGTGATTTGTTGGCCAAAAATCTCTATTTTGGGCCAACAGGGCAGGAACTACAGGTGCAACCTCATGTATTGACAGAGAGGTTGATCAGCAGGCTTTTAAGGACTTTAAATATTAATTTTATTCTTTCACTCCTCAGTTAAAAAATGCCCACTGATAACATTTATCACATTTTTAATAGCCAGGATTATATTTTACTCTAATTTATAAAGCTTACTTAGTTAAAAACATTTTAAAGTGACATGTAATAATAGAGAGCACAGGAAAATAGGAAATTAGATATTTCTTGCTATTTATTATTATTATTATAATATGTAATATTACATGGGAAACTATGGACAACCTGACCTTACATTTACAAGGCTCTCAATTGCTCTGTTCATATTGACTCTAATAAAGTATCTACATTTCTGGGGAGATTTCATCATGATTAATACTTTTAGAAAGCCACTTTCTATAACAGTGGCCAGCAAAAAGACACGCTAACACTTAAATAGATATTTCATTCCAAAATCAACTGAGTGTGCTGAGGAAGTTGAAACCTCCTAGCAATTGTGGGGTTTGTTTTGTTTTGTTTTTCTTAAAGAGGTTTAGAAGACAAAATCAGGAGAAAAAAAAAAAAGCTGGGAAAAACTTCGACACAATATATATTTTGGATCAATTTTTTTCATGTTTATTCATGAGGATGAAATTGTCTTGTCCAAGAAACCCTTATGAATAAATATTAGTGTGACCCAACAGGCTTTAAGAATTATTTTGCTATAAATCTGAAATTCTTATAGTGGCTGTATCCTTTAAGCAAACTTTATGACTTTTCTCTGCCACAATGAGGTCAAGAAAACCTAGTAACTCCAGACTGTTATAAAATTTATTGGAATCTGAATACTGCTGAGAAATGCATAATTTATGGTATTAAATTCTGATTAAGTGATAAATGGATATCAGGAGAGATCTCCACAGTAATCCACTTAGCTTTTAATGCCTAATTATCACTTCATAGTGAGTAAGGGCTGAGTAATTGAGAAATGCAATACTTAGAGAACTCAAATAAGATTTTTGTGCACAATTAAGCATGTTATTCCTCTATCAGGAATATGTTCAGAGGGCCCAAAGAATAAAGGGAAAAATAAAGAAATTTTACAACATTAGGAGGAAGGAAAAAAATTGATTAAAGATTACTGTTGCACTGTTTATTTTTGTAATGACCTTACACATTTTTTATCTAAGGATGCGTTCTTAAAAGTTAAATTGTTTATTTTCCTTAATTTTCTTTTGTTATCAATATATTTAGAGGAAACTTTCTTGTCCTCCTTGATTCTTGCTCTTTTAATTTCCAGCTTAACTTCAGCTTTTCTAACTCCATCCATACACACACAAGTAATTTCTCTATGTTGCTTTTATGCAGCTTCCAACTTCCACTTTCTCTATACCGTGGGATGAGACATTTAATTGCATTAATAAACTAAAGATGAAAGAATATACCTTGCTTCTCATTTGTGTGTTTGTTAGCTTAGAATCCATGATGAGCTAAAATAACTGCATAGCTCTGTGGTTGGTACTAGCCAGCTAAGAAACAGATAAATTAGTGTATTTATGTCTGTACCTGATAATAAACTTACTAGTTTATTTATATAAATAACCATAAATAACCCAATCCAGGTAAAGTTCACTTAAGAATTCTAAAGAGATTAAAATGTGACGCTGCTGAAGCAACATCAGTAGAGTGAAGAATCTTTTAAATGGACTTTGGGACCAGAAGAAGGAGAGGTGGCAAATTCAATACAAATTCTAAAAGTAAACTGAGGGGTTTTTCCCTCGTAGCCCTGCAAAATAATACTGCCTGTTCTAGCAATCGACCATAAACTTTCCACTAAATTTGCAAGGACTGAGGGTCATCACATTGAGTCTGTCTTTCCTGCAGTGATATTTTACTTGGCCTAATTGTGAAAATAGTTTGGTTTTTTTTTTTCTTCTGATTTGCTTTACTTTTATTTATCTTTATACAGAATAACCATAGTTATAAGTAGACAATAGGAACAAGTAGAAATTGTAAGTACAATTGTATTTACTAGCCTAATGCAGTGCTGTATACAAATGCAGAGCTGGTACCATAACAAGAGACCTTGAGAAGTAGAGACATAGGATGTGATGTGAGGAACACTGGAGTGATCAGAGATGGGAGACCCCATAACGATGGACAACTCACAGTGCCCGGTTAAAGAATGAACACCCGTAACTGGATGAAACTGGACTTAAGACTAACAAAAGAAATTTTATTTAATATACTTTAGATCCACCATAAAATGTAAACTAAGATTCAAAATAGAACTGCAGTCCAATGGAAAAAAAAAAAAAAAGTGTAAGTGGACATATAGAAATGACCCCAAGTGGATCCTGGAGATGAAGAAAAAACCACCAGTATGAATGGCACATTCCTTCCAGTGAAGGACTACAGATTCTGCAACACTGCTCCCAACAGCAGCACTATAAAACCTTTGACCTTAAGATCTGGAAGAGGTGGGAAAAGGGTGAATATAATATCATAAAAAGGGAGAGAAACTAAAAATTGTGTTAAAACTGCCTTTTCACTCATTTTCTGTAACAAATAGATTTACCCTGAAAATTATTTTAATTTTAATATTTCAGTTACATTATCGATTAATTTTTGTCTTTACATGCATATATGATGTGCTTCTACCCTGCACATAAGATTTTCAACATAACAGAATTGTCTAGAGGCTTATGTACCATTTAGTCTGACTTTATCAAATAACTTCCTGAGGGTTCTTAAGAAGAATGTAACTCACTGCTGCATTCTATATTGCGCAGTATAACAACATACACAGCCAGCACTTCTAGTGTGCTTCATTTTTAACTGACCCAAACATTTTAACCTATAAAACAGAATTTGTATTCCTTTGGACTTTGGCTGCATTTACAGTTGCTAGACATATTTTTGGTTTTATGTGATCTGCTTTAGTCTATTTTTGTATTCTACTCTAGTCCATTTTTGTACTTCCACTCCTAATTTAATATTATCTTCTCTTTTTTTTCAGGAACTATTTAACAAGCAGTATGCTAATAAAGAGTGTATAAAGATGATCTAAACTAAACATTTTCAGCTTGCTATTTCGTATAGTAACAAGTGTATCAAACAAAATATAATACATGACTTAACACCTCTCTTCAGTGCACAAGTAATGGATTGTATCATAATTATTTTTTAAATTATTTTTCTCCAGATTTAAAGTAATTCTGTGAAGCTACAACTAAAAATATTTTTTATGTTTTTTTGTTCACTGTCTTTGAAGGCAGTTGTAGCACCCAATTAGATTTACTGCATGTGTACACACGTGCACATGCTGAAATACTCACAGAACCGTTACTTTCCAATAATTCAAACCAAGAACCTAGTAGGAACTTTAAAAAATATGCTCTTTGGCAGAGCATGGGCAGTTCAGGTTCACTCTCTGAAATGTCGAAATTTACATCCATACTATTGCATTTTAGGTCATGAAAAATTCCACTTTTGTTGTATGATTTGTATCATCCTGAACCTGGTCCATAAAAGGTCATGAGTGGAGCACTCTAAAATTCTCAGTTCTTCCACATATCCTAAACAGAGCACAGAGTGAGAATCTTGGTACAGACATTGTAAGGACTTAAAAAATACACATTTTATTCCACTTCCTGGAACTTTACATTCATTTATTTACTTATTTATTTTCAAATACACTAAATCCACTTACAGTAATAATTACTGGAACCACTAGAACTTCAAAGATAGGTTTTCATAGATTCTGAATATTTCCTTATTTTCTCTTGCTATTGTGCAGAACTGTGCAGTAAATGTGTTCTTAACTAAATCTAGATGTGATAAACCTTTGTGGTTTTCAAAGTAAAGTAATTTCAGTGAATGAGAAAAGAATTAAAAAATAGCAGAAATAAAGAACTGATATGACATTCACACATGTAGGGGTTCAAAGTTCTGCCTGGCAGTTGAACAATCAAGATTAAATGACTTGGTTTTGACATTACAAAAAACTCTTTTATAAACTAGTTATAATAAATATTCAAATGAGGATTTATTGAAGATTAATATGTATGTTTTTTCAGTCTTCTTAATACGAAATATAATTGCCTACTGCTAAACAAAGTCATTCTATCTATAGGTAAACATTAAAGAAAGGATTATGTTATCATTCTCATTGGTGGAAGCATTTTTGCTATAGGTCAGTTGAGGAAACTTGAAACTGGAAATTCTTCACTGGTTATAGATGAAATCTAGACAACTTGTTTAGACTAAACTATTAAATTTTAGATTTCTAAAGTACATTGTACTGAAATAGCTCATTTATTGATTATCACTACCATTTCCCTGTATTTAATGAAAAAAAATTTAAAATTATACAGCCATCTGAAATGGCAGCCATTTCATATTTATCTAGAATGAAGATATTTATCTACAATGATTATTGAAAAATAATCTAAAAATATTTACTTTGTCAAAACTTGCAGTTTTAATTATTTTTTTTTCAGTTATTTTACTTCCAAAATTCCATTGTATCTAAATTTCAGGATGGTGTTTCACAAATCCCTGAGAAGAAGAGTTATTCTTCTGAGAAAAAGAAATTAAATAAAATAAGCCCAAGAACAATGTGATAATAATTTACTAATGACATAACTTTTCAAATTAACATATAAAAGGATAGTTTCCATTAGCTCATGAAAAACAAGAATTTACTGGGGTTGAAGATAGCAATTCCAAGACTGGAACTCATCATGCACTAGGTTTGATTAGATTTTGATTAGGTGTAAGTGATTAGATGCATTTACACCATATCATGGGCCAATGTTCTAGAAAATTATTTCCTTTTAAGGAAAAAACATAACCTTTCCAACATACATAAAGATATACATGTCCCAATAGGTAAAGCAGCCAAAGTAAAACACCCAGGTTCATTAAGTACTGTCCCAGCTGCACAGACTAAGGGGATACAAACTATAATAGGAACATTTTCCAGTTCAAGTGAACCTTATTATGCTTATCATCAAAATTTACCAGCTATCATAATTTATTTACATGGAGCTGAATTTAAAGCTTTTTGAAAAGATCAAAAAGACTCCCTCCCACTGACCACAATCAGCTTATAACTTAGTGCAGTTGTCTACTAGTGCATGAATTATACACAGTCAGATATTCTCAAATGTTAAATATGCAGTTAAAATTTTACCTTCTCCTGGTTTAGAATGCAATTAATCATTTAAGGGCACTTAGGAATAGTCCTTTCTGAAAGTTCCTCTGCAACTGTTGTTTAAGCACAGTCTTTAGTGGAGAGACTTTTTACAGAATGTCTTTAAATTTGTTTGAGATGTATTTTAATAACCTTGGCTCTTAAATGAACTCATTATTCTGGAACACACAATTAGGCTTTCGACCATTTAATAGATTATCTGTCCTTTCTCTTAGCTGCATTCAAGATTTAGCTGAAAATCTGGACATAAAGATTCATCTCTTGGCAAAGTCTTTTTCAGACCTCTCTTTCAAAGAATCTTTTATCCTCTTGTGAAGGTTTTGTTTCTTTGTTTTGTTGTTTGTCAAAGTGCCCTTTATATGTTTCATTAAAAAATCTGGTTCATATAAAAACCACAATAGGATACTAGGAGAATATGCAAAACAATTTTCAGTCCTGGAACAGAGAAATTTTGTCCATCTTAATCCTTTTTCATTCATCACATATGAAATATGAAATACAGAACAATCATTCACAGAGACACCCACTAAAAGAAGGAAAATTCCAGAAGGAGCATCCTACCTAGCCTAGATAAAAAGCACCATACTGGCAGGTTCCTCTGTTCCTCTGGAAGAGTCTTGAACATCACACTTGGGTTCCAGAGGTGGGGTTTTATAAGTTTTAGAAACTATTCCTCAAATTGAGGCAAATTGAGTCTAATTATTTAGATACAGAGATTCTGGAGTGAGAATAAGATAATGGTTTAAGAGCCTGGAATAAAGATAAATGTCAGTGCACTGAAGCAGCAGTCCAAATTTGGGTGAGCAACACAAAGATTGATTGTGGGATAATAGAAAGAGAATGGGTTGGAAGAGACCTTTTAAAGATCCTTTAGTCAAAGCCTCCTGCAATGAGCAGGTACATCTTTAACTGAGGTTGCTCAGAGTCCAGTTCAACTTGTCCTTGAATGCTTCCAGAAACAGGGAATCTATCACATCTCTGGGCAACCTGGTCCAGTGTTTCACAACTGTCATTATGAAAAATTTCTTCCTTATATCTAATGTAAATGTATTGTCTTTCACTTTAAAGCCATTACCCCTTCTCTTATTGCTACAGACCCTTGTAAAAAGTTCCTTTTCAGGTTGTTTTTTCAGAGGCTGGAGTATTGATATGCCTGAATAAGGTGTTTAGAGAATCTTCTCCAAGCTGAACGACTCCAGCCCTCTTAGCTTTTCCTCATAGGGGAATTGCTCCAGTCCTCTGTACTGGCTCCTGTCTTTCCTGTACTGAGGGCTATAGGACTGAATGCAGTACTCTGATGTAAATTTAATATTAATTAATGTTCTGATCTGAAATGTTAAATTAAATCTGTAAATTAAATTTCATATCCAAAGCTAAAAGATGTCAGTCTGAGGACTTCTAAAAAATTAAAACAGAGCTACAGAGATCAGCTTTGTAATGGAAACAGTCACTATATCTACAGTATAGTGTTATTCATCTTTCCAATGCATTATATATTTTTAAACATGCCACAATTATACTTACACTGCACACCTTATCATGTTTTAAACCCATTACCATGATAGGTGATTTATAACACTGTTGACAATTTTTGTACCTTGATAAGATCTGAAATGGTGTGCTTGCCTGAGTAAACACAGGTTCAGCTGAGAAGCAGAAAAGAATGTCTCTATGGTTATTATATATAATTAACATTTTTAAGCACTTCAGCTTGTTCAGAAGACATTTTGAATAATTTTTGCATAAAAGACCTACATCCCTCATGTTTCCTATTGATGATGTGATGTTTTTTTTGGGGTGATATATAGCTGTTTGAATGTTCATTAGCTACCCAGCTACTTCTCTCAATGTTTAGAGAAAGCTACAGTTTCCCTTGTCACTAAAAGCAGATTTATACATTTCAGAATGAGAATGAATAATGCAGTGGTGTTCTCAATAAGAGACTTACAAACTATCCACAGAGAAAGAAAAACCTTTTAAGTTTTACTCTGAATGAGAAAAAAGGAAAGGATAGACATCAATAGCTGTAAACCCAGAAGAATCAGACAAACTAAAGCCAATCAGCACAGTTCTAACTCTCTGACAGGTAAATCTGAGAGGTGGATGCCTTAATAAAATGAGTCATGGTAGGTTGATAGGAAGTGGGAAGCAGAAGAATAAAATGGTAGGCTATTTTATACACACATGGACTTGAAGTCAAATTTTCACAGGAACACACTGCAAATAGGAAACACTTCTGCTATGGGCCTTAAACATTGCTAATTTTTAAATATTAGGTTAATGATGTAAAATACCTCTTTAGTTTGAGTTCTGGGCTAATAGTAGCTTGTACTTCTCTTTAAAAATATGAGGTTGATAGAGGTGGGTGAAAGTTTTTTTGAGTTCATGATCAGATGTAGCTATCTGAAGGATTCCTTATGCCAAGTTTAATGGTGAAATTTAAAGCATGTCTTCCAGTTGAGAACTTTACTAATTATATACTTAGAAATCCAGACCTTGATACAGCTATACTTCTTAAAAAACAACAGCACTTTTAAGTTAACAGTAACTATTCTTGATGAACAAAACCTCCATCAAAATTCTGTCTTATTCAAATGGGCAAAATATATTTTGCACAGCAAATTAAACCAGAAATGAACTATTAAGAAACATCAATGTACTCATAAGTATCCCCCTGCACTGGGAACATTTTGCTCCATTTTAAAAGCAGGCAGAATTTAAAAACTGATATTACATTCCTCCTTGAATTATCATGTAGAATGTTTTTATAGTCTTTTGGCATTTCATGCAATTCCTGCATGCCAAAACAATAGAAGTATTTCCAGCACAAAAATTTCAATAGCCTTAGTATTTTGTGTGGAAACCAACACCTGAGAAAAAATTGTTTACTTGAACTACTGTCTGCTTAGAGTAACTACAAGTATGCAACATCATCAGACAATTAACTCTAGTCCTCATTTATTGTTCATGAATTTATCTGCTTCAAATTAAGTAGTATGCCAGTATGGATAACATGTCCTTTTTATTTTTTCATTACTTACTTCTCTATCCTTTCATTACGATTAGTACAGCTGAATGCCCTGGAGAGACTGACACTGTTGTGTTTTCATGTAATTCATCTTGCTATCATCTTAGGTGAGAGGTCTCAGTAAGGATCAGCATCTCTACAACACATCTTCTGGTGAGGCATCACCTTGAGTCCTGGATGCAGTTTTGGGCACTTTAATATGAGATGGATATAAAGCTTTTGGAGACCATCCAAAGAAGGGCCACAAAGAGGTGAAAGGGCCTGGAAGGGAAGCCATGTGAAGAGCAGCTGAGATCACTTTGTTCAGAAGAGACTGAGAAGAGACCTCAGTGTGATTTTCAACATCTTCACGAGGGGAAGAGGAGGGGCAGGTACCAGTCTGTAGTGACCAGTGACAGGACTCAAGTGAATGACATGAAGCTGAGTTGAGAAAGGTTTAGATTGAACATCAGGAGAAGGTTCTTCCCCCAGAGGGTGGCTGTGCACTGGAACAGGCTCCCCAGGGAAGTGGTCACAGCACCAAGCCAAGAAGCACTCAAGAAGTGCTTGTAAAATGTTCTCAGGCACATGGTGTGAGGAGTGGTGTGAGGTGCACAGGGCAGAGCCAGGACTTAGGCATGGTGATCTTTGTGAGTCCCTTCCAATTTAGTACATGCTATCATTCTGACTTGCAGAGTCAGAGTAACTCATGTTTTTCCTTGGACTTTTACTGGCACCGGGAGATGCCTGCAATGGAAGTAACATTAAAAGGACAGACTAACTAAGACTATTTTCTTTTCACCACAACTAATGCTGTATGGACACACTCTTAAAAGTAATTTTAAACAGCAGGTAATGCTTCTGGGCATCTGCTGAAGAAGATCAGAACAAGAAGTACTTTGGTTATTATTGCTTTCTGTCAGTTATCTCTGAAAGTTCGTCTTTAACAAAAAATCGAGTCTTCTGAAAAGCAACAAGCTCTTCCCTTTTTATTCACCTATGAATGTAAGTATTCTGAGTGAATTCCTGTAGCACCACTTAACAAGGGAGTTCTTTTATTCCGTTATTTCACTACATGGTTGTTGATGTTTGGGATCTATGTGCACTAACCATTTGTCTTTCAAAGGTGACAATGGCAATAATATATAAAGTGCAATGAACAAAGCTTAAAATGGCAGCATCTGTTGCTGAGACAGATACTGCTGTGTAATTCCAGTAACACTCTTGCAATGTTGGGACTTCCCTTGATGCTACAAAAATTCCTTTACTTGCTCATCTTTACTACAGGGATTAGAGCTGTGGGAAAGAAAAAAGTATTACTGGTTTTATTTATTTGAGTTTTGAGACTTATTTGATTACCACAGCACTTTGACATGAAACAAGGACTTTCCCCAAATATTCTAGAAATGACTGAACTCCTGCCTGCTACCAGCAAGTACTGAATGAATTCCTTATTTTGCTTCACCCATGTGAAAAGCTTTTGCTTGACCTAATGATTTATCTTTATCTCAAGTTTTCTTACTTTTGTGCTTCTAATGCTTTCCACCACCTCAGTGGTAGAGCAACCAGGTGTTTGGTACTTAGCTGCCCACTAGGGTTAGAATATATCACCACTGTATCCTTGAGAACAAAAGAATTAAAGTATGTGAATTTGACCAGAGAGAAGGATTTAAATTAGGCCATGTAATTCCTTTGTTCCCTAGTATAAACGTTGCCTTAACTAGACTGTGAAAGATATAGGAACTTTTATATCCCATATCTCGTCCTCTGGGACATTAGTTATTATGACACCCGAGATGCCTTCTAGAGAATCCTGTTTCAAGTATCCCACATGGTTCAATAATGCAATTTCCATCAATGTATGTTTATATACATTTCCCATATACCTGTAGAAATTAGAAGATCAGTCTCAACTCAATAAAACTATAAAAGAGGAGGAAAAGAAGTGTGGATAAATCTATGAACAATCTTAATGAGTTTTATAAAAGGTTTTAAGATAAGAAAAATGTATTCAGTTGATGTAGTACCTTAAACTCTGGTTGGTGAGTTTTCTTGGGATTTCAGTTCATTTTAGCTGTTGTAAGATTATTTTAATTAAAGGACTTTTCTGTGAAGTGAGAATGAAGTGTCTAACATGGCAAATCAATTCCTGCCAATATGATTGCTCTACACACAAGGAAAGATAGCAATAAATTAGAGGAAGCTTATTCAAGGACAACAGGTGCAGGACCTGAGAAATTGCTGACATGCATTGTTTCAATGTCATAAACCATATTACTTACAAGCACTGTGGTAGATTCAAAGGTTTTTATCCACTTTCAGAGAAGAGAAAAATGAAAGTGAAAATAAGAAACTAACTGTAGAAAGAAAGTGAAAGCACAAAAATAATAATACCTATTCAACAATAAATATTCTTTATTCTCTGAGCATTTAAACCAAATGTGGGGACATTTTTATGAGTAAATTACCCAAAATGTTTTTACATATAAACAGAAATAAAATCTATAGTTTAAAATTGCATATGTATATATTAAGTTTCTACAAGGTTTTGTTAAAGAGTATGGAACAAAATTGAAATGGGTTTATTACTTTTTAAATCAAAGTTCTGCTTTTCACAGCTGAGAATGTTACATCATGTCATATTTTGTGTTCTCTAAGATGTCTGTTCCAAACATGATTTAAATGTTAATGCAAAAGCTACAGCTGTAGTGTCTGTAATTTCAAAACACAATTAAGAACCTATAGACGTGAAACTACAATAGCTTTTCTGCAGAAACTATTTAATTCAGAATCAAATAGATGTACCAAAATTGCTACTACATTTCCCTTCCTTCTTTCCCTTTCCAAACACATAAATGAAACAGCAGACAAGTGTAAATGAAAATTTTTATGGATTAAGACTGAAGAAGTAACTGGCTATTTAAAAGTAGAAAAAGAAAAAAAAAAATCTATAAAAATATGTAGAACCTCTTACAATGAAAATCCACAAAAGAAAGAATCTTGGCCTCTTAGCAACACGTCCCTGAAAAACAAAGTTGCTTTCACTTGAATTCAGTCATGACTCAGTGTTTAGCAAGGTTTAATTCTATTAATTGCATATATTTATTGTAATTTATTGTAATCTGTTAACTTTTATTTCATGATCATATTGTACACTAGAGACCTTAAATTATCTCAAAAGCCTTGAAGTATTGTAGTGAAACATTACTTTTCTTAACAAGTCCATAATTTTAGGTGTCACACCAATTTAAAAATGTCCAGCTTAGATTGAAAAAATAAAACCCTAAAGGGGATAATGGAGAAGTGAGAAGAAAGTTTGATAGTTAAAACTCTGGGTTATTATGCTATTATTCCTTTTTAAAGGTAGTAGATTTAAAGTCTATTTTCTGCGTATATTGCCATCAGTTCTTTATATGAAATTAATTTTCGTTCTTTGAGTAATAAACATTGTTCCTATGTTTCAAGTTGTTATTTCTTAAATTCTCTTAATACTTCTAGCATTTCTCTTTAGATTGACGTACATGTGTCTAATGTCTCTCTCCATAATATTACCTAAACCTGCAGTGAATCACATTTGAATCTTCCCTTTCAGTTCCCTCTCTAGGCAAAGATTAATGAAAGATTTTAGAATCAGACTTCAATGAACTTCTATTTGAAGGGTAAGGCTGGAGGAAAAAATCAGAAATTTTTTTCTTTGCCATTTAAAAGACCAGTGTGTTTAATATAAGCTACTTTTTAGGCTGCTTTTGTATTTAATTAAAAGAGAAACATTGCTGAAGAAATTGTGTCAATGACTAACAAATATCTGACACAGTGGTTATAATCCCCCTCTGAAAAACTGATTTACTGACAATAGAGAGCCTCGAAGACTAGGCTTTAGTTAAGTAAAATGAATCAGTTAATCTCACGCTAAATTAAATTTCATAAATCACTGGTGGTCCACTAAGGAATTAAAATAGGAGGTGGAATTCAGATCTCAAAAAGTAAGTAAAGTTATCTGAGTAAATACAGGCTGATACAAACGAACAAACTTCCCGAACTCCATTTCTCTCAGGAACTATAATTAGATGTCAGACATGTAGCTCACATGAAAAACGTTTATACATAGACATACACTTAGGCTCTGAAACTGAAACTAAAGCTTATTCTAGGACTACTCTTACTGTGACCTTAACTGGAAAATTTAAAAGTAACTGGTAAATTCAATTTAGATTTTATAGACATCACAGCAGAAGGCAGAAAATGCAGAGAAGTGTGATTACTCTCCAAATATTTCTCTATCCTTTTTTTTTTTTAAATCCAGCATTCTTTAATTTGAATATTTAAAAGGAAATGAAACTACAAACTTCTGCATGATTTGTATATGCCTTACCTGTAAAATCACGAGGACACACACACTGAAACAAAGGCCGTTCTCTCAGTTGACTCATATCAATGCAAGTTGCTCCATTAGAACAATTATTTGGGTAAATTAAACATGCATTTTCAGCAAATTGGCAAAATTTTCCAGTCCATCCAGGTGCACAGAGGCACTAGATATAACAAACAGACAAACAAACAAACATAGAAAACCCAAAATGAAAATGTGACATGAAAATTTGTAGAATTTTCTTTGGGTCTTATATTTTACTTCTGAGTAAAACTGTGCTAGAATCCAGAATGTTGCATCTAGCTGAGACTATTCTTCATGCCTTTATTTGCAGATGATAAAACAGTTGAGAGAGGCAGAACTCATCTACTAGGACTGTTGAAAAATTGAGGGAAAAAAGAACACATGAGTTGGAGGAAATGGTGAGATAATTACTGGCTGTAAGGGATAAAAAACCCAGCAGAAGCAGAAGAACTGAGTGTGCAAAGAGCATTTTAAAGGGCTAGAGATGAGGGAGAAATTGAGCAGTGATAACAAAGCCCCTGCAAGACAAACACCGTCACCAACCAGCAATCAGAAAATGTAGTAGTGTTTCTGTTATACATGCAGACTCTGACTGTTAAATAAAATAAATTAAAATGTTTATTCAGGGAAAATGGGAAGATCCGAAGCTTATATTAGCTCCTCAAGAGTCCTGAAACTCATACAAGTGCCCTGATCAAATATAATTAGTAGTAGCTTGCCTTGAATCGCATTACAAGGGCAATTAAACAACCAACAGTAGCATGCAAGTATTTTAGAACACTGAGATGGTGTACCAGGTTCACAATGCGTAAATATTTTACATGAGTATGTGTACATGTGACCACCAAAGACAGAGAGAGATGTTGTTGTCACTCATGCAAGTAACGAGAAAGTTGCCAAAGATTAGCATAAGGCACAGAAAATAGGCAGAATATATTGCTGACTACAGAAAAACATTACTGTAAAGCCATAAAAAGCCCCAGGGCAAGTAGTACCAGGAGGACACCATCGTTTTTTGAAGGGCTAGGAGAGTATTTGGAGGGGGAGATAAGATACTGCAAACCATCAAATACGTAGAGGAAGGATGGAGACAGAAGACAAGCTCAATTCAGTAATGACTTCTCTCATCAAAGAGCTCACGACACAGATTACCTTGACCTTTATTGTTAAGAACCACCAGGGACCACAGCTGTCAGCACTAACTCTTCAGCATCAGCTCCACAACATTGTGTGATCACAGAGAATTTGGAATGTAAATGTTGCAGAGTAATGGTATGTAGATGGTACTGACTATGTCTAACAATCTTGAAAACTACTAGCATTAAGTATGCTGTTTGTGAATTAATTCATACAAGTTCGTTTTAGATTTTCAAACTGGCCCTACCTCTCAGTCTTTTAAACATTCCCTTTACAGTGATCTCTGATTCCCTATCTGACATATATATTTTGTAAAAATGAACAGTACTCAGGTTGTCAAGTGAAGGCTTTAAGAGAACTACACTGATGAGAGTCCCTTACTGTCAATCTCTGCATTCAGTGATTAGAACAGCAGATAACTGAAGTAGAGTGCCATCTCCAAAGTGACCTAGGTATAAGAGGAGCACGATGGCCTACAGAATAAATGCAACTTACCTTCCAAGGCCTGGAAGAACACAATGTTCTCCAGCAGCTGTATATTTCTTTGTATTTTCTGCACTTTTATCCTCCATCACTCTGTTGTGACAATACCCATACACGCCCCTGCCATTTCCTGATTTCATTCCACTCAATCTCTAGGAATCCCTTGCACTGCCATGTTTTGTCCTTGTCATTGATGTTATTTATGCTTGATTAAATATGACACTACTAGGTAAAAGGTAATAAGAGGTAAAAACAAGACGGCATATTTTAGGTAACTGTATCTATGGATCTATCTTTGTTAGTCAGTACACAAAGCTTCTCTCAGGCAAGCCTATAGAAAAATGATTTATTTTTTATGTCAATATATTTTACACTCATAGGACTCCAGAATTATTTAGGTTGATAGAGACCTTTGAAGGCCATAGAAGCCCTATTCCTTTCTCAAAGTAGGTCAAACTTTAAATGCAAGCTGGTTTCTCTGGATCTTGTCTACTTGAGACCTGAATATCTCAAGGATGACAATTCCACAGCCTTTCCAGGAAACTTGTTGCAGCACTTAAGTACGCCCACACTACATTATGAACAATTTTTTCTTAAAATCTAGCAATAATTTCCTTTGTTGCAACTTCTTCCAGTTTCCTCTCACTCAGTGCTGTGCACATCTGAGAAAATCTTGGCTCATTTATGATCACTCAATGAGGAGCTGAAGAAAAGAATTATGTCCCCCCTCAGTTCTCTGTTTTCAAGGTTTAACAAAGCCAGATCCTTCAGCCTTTTCTCATATGCTGCAAAGTTTTCACAATGTTGATGGCTTTCTGCCAGACTTGTTACGATTTTGTCAGTCTTATTTTTTGTACATTCAGTTCCACACCTCACAGAGTACTCCACAGGTAGCGTATGAAGTGCTGAGCAGAAGGGACTGATGACTTTACTTGACCTGCTCTCTATGCTTTTACTAATGCAAGCCAGTATTAGATGAAGCTACCTACCCTTTATCATGATTTGGTTACATTGGCCCATTCCCTCACTTTCCATAGGTATATCCTGTCAAGCCCTTTGGATATTTATTAATACCCTCCTTGCCTATGTTGTTCCTAGTTTGACATTTCTCTTTAACTGACAGTATTTCATTCCTCTATATTTTGCTACCTGGCACAGAACTTGGGAAATTTGAAAGTACATATTGTAAGTAAAAAACAGAGCAAAGACACTGAATGTCATCCACCTCATTCGGCAGTGGACATGCATTTTCCTTGGTCTCATTTTCTTCTGCCACTGTATCTATACAAATGGGATTTATAAGATAGTTTCTCCTTTATGATTATTTTTCATGAGGACACATTTGAAAATTCTCCTTAACTAGGCCCAGCCTTTAATCTAAACATTACTATTTATTGATGAAAACAGCTTATCCAATATTTTCTTTCTTTACATGTCTTAAGACCATTCTGCAAGAAAGAACTTCAAATAAGTTCACCCAAGTCTAACCTTATTTCCAGTGGATACATGTTAACTTAAAAAATATGTTCTCAGAGATGGAATTGTGACTGTAGTTGTGAAAAATAAATTTATTTTTCATCTAGCAAAGTGACTTTTCTGCACCTGGGGTGAAACATATTGCTGGCAAGACAGCATTCAGGAACTGAATCGTTATTTCCAGACTATGCCTGAATCATTTTGAGGATAATTGAAGGACAAGTCTTAGGGATGCTTAAGCCAGCACTTTCCACAAATATTAAGCAATTTTTTTAAGCTTAATTGTAATTGTCTCTACAGCATACTGATGCAATAACCTTTCTTTTTTTCCTTCACAGTTTTCAATTGCCTTGTAAGATGACTTGCAAAATGAAGACTGCTTTGCCTCTTTTAAAGTTCATGGAGGAAATTCCAACTTAACCCAAAATTTAGGCATTAAATGGGGTATAAATGCTTTTGATTTTTGAATTTATCTTCTGTTATGTTGTTTATTCCTATGCTCAGATTTTCTTCTTTGCCCACTGCTCCCTTCTACCCCTCATTCCACAAATATAATCTGAGTTATGTGTACATCCTTACAAATGTTTATATTTTCAAATTTTTCTGCAGGTATTTTTGACATTAGTAACTGGAGTGACTGGTTTTTGGCAAAAAGGCTTCAAGGACTCAAAACATGCTGTTTGGTCAAATGATTAAAAATAAATAGTATTTTTATTTTTCTCCACTGATGGAGCTCTGAAAATTGTTTAAATGAAGAAAAAAAATCCTTAGCTCAATAAGAAAAATAAAATTCTGCTTACGTTTTTGTGTATGCAAAGTTCATTCCTAACTGAAATTCTAGAAGTCACTCACACTGGGAAAATAATAACTGCAAGAAATATGTAGAAATTTAGCTTGTAGCCAACATAAGTGTAGCCTCTTAGTGGATTGAAGGACTTATTTGGGGAGAACATTTTACTCACCTCCCTATTTGAACGGATAGGTCTTAAAACTTTACAATATTGATTATTAACCTAAAATACACCTAGGCACATAAGTGATTTTTAGCTTTAAAACAGAAAATTAATTGGTCCTAACCACCTATAACATTTGCAGACGACACCAAGCTGAGCAGTGCAGGTGAAGTATGGGATGCCATCCAGAGCCACCTGAACAAGCCTGAAAAGTGGGTCCATGGAAACACACGATAAGGTTCAACAAGGCCAACTGCAAGGTCCAGCACATTGGTTGGGGAAAACCCTGGGACCAACAGGGGCTGGAGGAAAAGGATTGAGAATAGCCTAGTAGAGAGGGTTGGAGGTTGTGGTGGATGAAAAGCTGGAGACGAGCCAGCAATGTGTGCTTGCAGCCCAGAAAGCAAATTGCATCTGGGGCTGCATAAAAAGCAGTGTGACCAGCATGTCAAGGGAGGTGATTCTGTCCCTCTACCCTGCTCTGGTGAGACCCTACCTGGAGTGCTACATCCAGCTCTGGGATCCTCATTATGAGAAAGCCATTGACCTATAGGAGTGGGTCCCCAGGGGGGCCACAGAGGGCTGGAGCAGCTTTCCTAAGAAAACAGGCTGCACTGCTCACTCTGGAGCAAAAAAGTTTCNTATGCTTTTACTAATGCAAGCCAGTATTAGATGAAGCTACCTACCCTTTATCATGATTTGGTTACATTGGCCCATTCCCTCACTTTCCATAGGTATATCCTGTCAAGCCCTTTGGATATTTATTAATACCCTCCTTGCCTATGTTGTTCCTAGTTTGACATTTCTCTTTAACTGACAGTATTTCATTCCTCTATATTTTGCTACCTGGCACAGAACTTGGGAAATTTGAAAGTACATATTGTAAGTAAAAAACAGAGCAAAGACACTGAATGTCATCCACCTCATTCGGCAGTGGACATGCATTTTCCTTGGTCTCATTTTCTTCTGCCACTGTATCTATACAAATGGGATTTATAAGATAGTTTCTCCTTTATGATTATTTTTCATGAGGACACATTTGAAAATTCTCCTTAACTAGGCCCAGCCTTTAATCTAAACATTACTATTTATTGATGAAAACAGCTTATCCAATATTTTCTTTCTTTACATGTCTTAAGACCATTCTGCAAGAAAGAACTTCAAATAAGTTCACCCAAGTCTAACCTTATTTCCAGTGGATACATGTTAACTTAAAAAATATGTTCTCAGAGATGGAATTGTGACTGTAGTTGTGAAAAATAAATTTATTTTTCATCTAGCAAAGTGACTTTTCTGCACCTGGGGTGAAACATATTGCTGGCAAGACAGCATTCAGGAACTGAATCGTTATTTCCAGACTATGCCTGAATCATTTTGAGGATAATTGAAGGACAAGTCTTAGGGATGCTTAAGCCAGCACTTTCCACAAATATTAAGCAATTTTTTTAAGCTTAATTGTAATTGTCTCTACAGCATACTGATGCAATAACCTTTCTTTTTTTCCTTCACAGTTTTCAATTGCCTTGTAAGATGACTTGCAAAATGAAGACTGCTTTGCCTCTTTTAAAGTTCATGGAGGAAATTCCAACTTAACCCAAAATTTAGGCATTAAATGGGGTATAAATGCTTTTGATTTTTGAATTTATCTTCTGTTATGTTGTTTATTCCTATGCTCAGATTTTCTTCTTTGCCCACTGCTCCCTTCTACCCCTCATTCCACAAATATAATCTGAGTTATGTGTACATCCTTACAAATGTTTATATTTTCAAATTTTTCTGCAGGTATTTTTGACATTAGTAACTGGAGTGACTGGTTTTTGGCAAAAAGGCTTCAAGGACTCAAAACATGCTGTTTGGTCAAATGATTAAAAATAAATAGTATTTTTATTTTTCTCCACTGATGGAGCTCTGAAAATTGTTTAAATGAAGAAAAAAAATCCTTAGCTCAATAAGAAAAATAAAATTCTGCTTACGTTTTTGTGTATGCAAAGTTCATTCCTAACTGAAATTCTAGAAGTCACTCACACTGGGAAAATAATAACTGCAAGAAATATGTAGAAATTTAGCTTGTAGCCAACATAAGTGTAGCCTCTTAGTGGATTGAAGGACTTATTTGGGGAGAACATTTTACTCACCTCCCTATTTGAACGGATAGGTCTTAAAACTTTACAATATTGATTATTAACCTAAAATACACCTAGGCACATAAGTGATTTTTAGCTTTAAAACAGAAAATTAATTGGTCCTAACCACCTATAACATTTGCAGACGACACCAAGCTGAGCAGTGCAGGTGAAGTATGGGATGCCATCCAGAGCCACCTGAACAAGCCTGAAAAGTGGGTCCATGGAAACACACGATAAGGTTCAACAAGGCCAACTGCAAGGTCCAGCACATTGGTTGGGGAAAACCCTGGGACCAACAGGGGCTGGAGGAAAAGGATTGAGAATAGCCTAGTAGAGAGGGTTGGAGGTTGTGGTGGATGAAAAGCTGGAGACGAGCCAGCAATGTGTGCTTGCAGCCCAGAAAGCAAATTGCATCTGGGGCTGCATAAAAAGCAGTGTGACCAGCATGTCAAGGGAGGTGATTCTGTCCCTCTACCCTGCTCTGGTGAGACCCTACCTGGAGTGCTACATCCAGCTCTGGGATCCTCATTATGAGAAAGCCATTGACCTATAGGAGTGGGTCCCCAGGGGGGCCACAGAGGGCTGGAGCAGCTTTCCTAAGAAAACAGGCTGCACTGCTCACTCTGGAGCAAAAAAGTTTCTGGGAAGATCTTCCTGTGACCTTTCATTAAAGAGGGCTGTAGAAAGATGACTAGTTGTAAAATCAGAGGAAACTGAGAAGCTATATCCACATCCTTACAGAAACTAGATATGAAAATTAGAAGAGTAAAGCACAATTGTTGCCCCCTGGGTGGAATGCAGTTGACATGCTCAAAACCTATTCCATGACAATTCCCAATACACATGATCTGCAATTACAGGCACCTGATAAGGGGCATGGAATGGAAGGTGGAGCAGAGTGGAGACACTGCAGCCAGGTGCTGTTGAAACCCAGGGAGGGGAACTCCGTGATGCTTTGCAGCAGAGAAACTGCATAGTACCTGTCAGCCAGGGCAGATAGGGGAAGATATCCTGCTGCTGAGACAGCAACTGTGGCAAAATCACATTCCACAGATGAACTTGGTTCATTATATCCTAACTATAATATTAATGCACACCTCCATCCCAAAGTTACCCTCCTCCAGCATATGATCCTACCCGCAGGGTGTGTGGTCTCTATTTTATTGATTGTATCTCTAAAAGTGAAGTGAAAGAAATTTACACCAATCAGTAACAAAGGTATGTATGATTAGAGTCAGTCAAGCTCCACCTAAACATAGATCAATAGTATAAAAGTAAGTAGACAATGGGGGAAAAATTAGGGAATACTCCATCATAACTGCTGGGATAAGTCAACAGGCTGAACCTGTCTTCTCCCCTGTACAGACACCTATTGGGTAACTATAGAACTGTACTCTATCTCTGCTGAATATTTTTGCTGGGGATCTTGGCTTGTCTGTGTATTGCTTTGAACATGATTTTGCAGTGAGACACTACCACTGACAAGCCTTGAAACTTAACCTTTCACAATTTTATATTAAAAAGGAACGTTATTCTGTGAACTGTTGATGTGAGTCCTTCACAGGCGCTGGCAGTAGACAGCGAAGAGCAACATACTCGACATGGTGGAAGACCCAGTGAGGGATCATAAAGTGGGAAGACCCTCTAGGGGTCTCCCTTATGCTGTTGGTGTGTGTCCCTTAATGAGTCAGTCAAGCCATTCTCTGATCTTGCCAGACAGCTCAGTGAAGGGTCCCCAAAATGAGACACTGACAGGTTGAGCACAAGAGTCTCAGCTTTCCCAGGGTGCTAACAGACAAAAACACTAAGAGCTGAGTAAATCTCCCCTTTTCACATGACAAGAGCTTATAAGAAAGTTGGGGACAAATTTTTAGCTGGTTATATAGCAATAGAAGGGCTAATGATTTTAAAGTAAAAGAGGGTAGATTCAGTTTAGATAGGAGGAAGGAATTTTTCACAATGGGAATTGTGAAATGTAGGAGTAAGTTGCCCAGAGAGGTAGTAGATGCCTTGTCTCTGGAAATATTGAAGGTCAGGTTGAATGGGACTCTGAATAATCTGATGTAGTGGAAGATATCCATATTCATTGATGGGGAGCTAGACTAAATGACCTTTAAAAGTCATTTCAAAACCAAATAATTCTATGATCTCTGATATGATATGCTCCTTCATATGAAACCCTGATTTTAGGTAAAACAATTAGGGGTCTCAGCAGAAATATTTCATAGCTTGAATTAATTTAATAAATATTTTTAAATATTTAATAATATTTATTTTAATAAATATTTTAAATAAAGATTATATTCTTTCATTTCTCAGGTGAACATATGGATAAAAGAGAAGCTAGAATTCTACCCACACACATCTCATATAGAAGGGAGATGAAGTTATCTTTTGTGTAGTTTGAGCAGGTGCCATTCCTCTTTACATAAACCACTTCATAAAATAATGAAATTTTATTAATATTTAATTATAACTTAAAAAGACAAATTAAGAATGTGCATTTTTTGAGGTTTTTGGTAGTAGATGACAAAAGGGCAAATACTGAAGAATGAAAAAAACGATACATCAAGAAATTCAAGTTATAAACTTATTGTACTGTATTGCAAAGAGCTGCCGAAGACAACACGAAATTTATACAGCACATGGAGAATGTGTGTCTGATCTTACTGGCATTAATAAACAGGTAAAAAATTTTTATGAGTTATGTGCTTCAGAAATACACAGTGCTGAGTCAACTGAGTGAAATTTTATGGACTCTTTCTACAGACATTCTCCTTATCTCAAGGGGCCAGCTCTGTATTAGATAGGAAAGTCAGTAAAGAGGAAATTTGGGGAATATCTGTATCTTTGAAAAGTGGTTTGAACTTGAGCACAGGCTTGATTTTAACTTCTCAGAAGTTGCATTTAAAAATAAAGCAGAACATTTCTGTTGGTTATATCTGGTGTGTTTTGCTGCCATTAATAATTAATTATATGGTATTCTACTATATAAATTCAGATTCATTCTATAAAGATATATGGAGTAATTACATGATCACAGTTTTAATTAAATATTTTTCATTTTAATTTCTTCTTCAAAAGAACAACATTTAGTTTATTACATGCAGATCTCTACTGTTTATTAACTTCTGTACAGCTCAGAGATAATTAGCAGCACATATGAATGTACCTAGGGTGCTTTGATGGTGTTTATTTCAATAGAATAAGAAAAGTGGGAAAATGAATTTTGATAAAGTCCAAATTAAGCACTAAATAAGGAAAAATCTGTTTAGGACATTTTAAAATTTATGTGAACACTTCTGCAGAATTACTGCTACTGTGTGAAAGAAAATTGACTAATTAATTTGTGTAAAACTAGCTCCTAATGGAAGTATCTGACTTTGAACTACTGCTGTTTTGAACACTCAGCTGGAAGGACAAACACAGGAGAGACATCAATAGAATTAATGATAGTGGCAAAGTGGCTTCACAGAGATGCAACTGTAATGTTCTCATATGGTCTGTGGGGAGAAACAGTAGGAGAGACAGTAGATTTTTTAAAAAGGAAAATGACAATAATCTATTTTATACGTTGTACATAAGTATAACAGTTGCATCTGAGAGCAGTAGACTTTGCAGTGCCAATTTTCATTGCTTTTAGCATTGGTAGTAGAACTGTTATAAATATTCATAATAATTTTATCACTCTAACCAACTGCTTTAATATATAATATGCCAAATATATTAAATGTTTGTTTCCTTATGGCTTTTTTATACTCAGAAAACAAACAGTGCTTGATAGATTGCAGAGGGCTTAAAAAAGCCCCAGTGCATTTTTTTAAAGAACTGAATTTGTTAAACAAGTTAATATTTTGTATCAGCTATATTGCCTTTCAGTTCTGGATATGTGACCTAGAAGTTATTTCTCCTCTCATGTAATAAATACAAATGGCTTCTCTAAGAATAAGTTGGAGGCCTTCTTAGGGCTGTCAGATCTAAGCAGCATGACATAGATCCATTCTGGAGATTATTGCCAATTCTATGTGGAGATGCTTTGCTTCTGGTTTATAAATTCAGCCAGACTTCTAGAGATAAAGCATTATTATAAAGCTTTAGGACTGAGAGTGGCTCCTCAGGGAAGAGCTTACTAAGAGGACCAGAGCAGCAGACTTTCCACAAAGGTTTTTCAGGGAAGCCTGGGGGCTTGGCACTGCTCACTGCTTTCTGCAAAGAAGGATTTTGATTCCCAGCCTGAAAGCTGGCTGATGGGCCTGGTTCTGCACCCACAAAGGCAAACCTCATCTGCAAGGGATGAAACCTGGACCTCTGTCTGCCTGACTGCAATTTCTGTACAAGTTCTGCTAAAGGAGGTCCACATATCAATTTGACATGGGGAAAAATCACAGAAGCAAGAGGTTCCCTCGTCTCTCTTCCTTCCCATATTGCCCCAGAATGACCATAGCTTTGGTGAAGACAATTTTCTGTGTGATTATACAAGTCTCCTGCTTTGTAGAGAACACAGTAGTGTTTGGGCAGAACGTATTTGCTGGGTTTTTTAACATCAACTACAGCAGTGTGACCCATGGTGTTACTGATTATTAATGTATATTCATAATTTTGCTTTATCAATCATATATCCTCTTGGTGCACACTTTGTTCTTGAAATATCTCAAACTCACCATAAAGCTCCAAATATAAAAGTTATGGCTTCATTATATGGATGACATCAAAGAGTATAATGTGAACAACCACAGAGCCATCTGTAGGGCAAGATTTTAGATACCAATTTTTTCTATTATATTAATTTTTCTGCCCTCTTACAGTGAGTCATGCTATTAGATAAACAATATTGAATGTACATCCACATAAGAAAGCAAAAGTCTGGTGACTGGGGAACAATTTTCTGGAGGGAATGCCTCTTGTGTACCTGTTCTCATTAATCAGTGTTTTCCAGGGAAATTACTTGTAAAAATTAAAACCATTACTCCTTTTTACTTAGCTTCACTCTCCCTTAAAAGCACAATCTACTTCCATTGCACAGTAGGAACACTGGTTAGAAACTGGCAGCATGTCCTGTTGCTCTTTTTGAAGATACCAGGACATTCATTGGCAATTATTCCAACATAAACTTTCACATCTAAGTATTAGTACAGCTTGTCAGAGAAATTTCAAACATTTTCTTTGAATGACCAACAGTAGGTGTAGTGGTAAAACCCAGAATGATAACACAGATTGTTTTTTTCTTTCTTTAATGCTGCTCTAATGTGTATTTGCTTGCCAACACAGCTCTGCTGTTCAGGCAATATGTATAATTTGTTTAGACCTTGTCTCAAGTGTAGTGCGGGCAAATGGAAATGGACCTTACAATGACATTGCTTCCTCTTCAGTTTTCAGCTTCAGTTTTTGTGTCTACATAACTCAATTTCTTTGCTAGCTGTCAGCACACAGCCTTGCATGAGTCAATGGTTTGACAGGATGATGGGAGAAAGGCATATTGACAAAATAGACTATGCAGACCATAAAAGTTTAAAGATAGTTACTTGTAGTGTAATAAGGAGAAGTTAGGAAAAAAAAAAAACAAACCAAACCAAACAAAAAAATCAAAACAACAAGAAGAACCACATACATATACACACACACACACAAAAAAAAAAATTCACCCTGCAAGAAGTGGAAAGCATTTATAATTTTCATGCCCTTCCATAGGAAGCATTTGGCAGATCACAAATGGGAGAATTTGTAGCAACCACTGTAGAGCTGCACTTTATTGTCCCTCAAATGTACTTTTGTAAATAATCATAACTGACCTGTAAATTCTGTAATTTTTATGCAATTCTACGGTCTATTTTCATATCTCAACATTCCCAATACTCTGTTTTCAGAACTGTGCTCCTTTCCAGGCTTCCAAACTTCAGTACACTAGAGTTCTGTTATCCTCAGAATTTGTACTGGATTAGTCTAATATATTTTTTCAGTATCTTTATTTTAGTTGGTTGGTTTGGGGTTTGAGGTTTTTTTCAGTTTAATACAAATTATTCAAGAAAAACAGGGGATCTTAAGGAGAGATAATACTTTTTGCCATGATCTAAGCTACTTGCTGTGGATAAACATATAGTAAGGTACTTGACCCACCCTTGGGACCTAGAGGAAAGCTTTACATCCACAAGTGATTTCTTGTTTGTATACTGCTTTTATCAGCTTTTACTGCCCAGTCTTGTGCCAGAGGCTTTACTGGAGCCATTCTAAATCACTGAGAGAACTCTACTCAAACCACTCCATACCCTGAGGTGGTTAGCATGTGGCAGCAGTATGATTAGCATGAAACAAACAACAGCTCTTTCTTCCCTGTCACTTGCCTTTTGGGCATTGCTCATATTTTCCCTATCTTCAGATAAAGATAAGGTACAGCCATAAATCGTTTAAGACAATCAGATTAAGAGCAATGAGAAAATACTATCAGCTGCAAAACAAGAGCACTGACTTTTCACTTAAAAAATTCGTTTAAGACAAAGAAAAGTTGCCATGAGACTAGAAAAATCTATTGAAAAGTGTATCTGTGGGCAGATCTTTAAAAAATATTTTTAGGAAGCAGGGTATCATATTGTCATAATAATGTAGTTAAATATTTTTGTTGAATAAAACTCTGCTGAAATCTGAAATTGGTTCACATCACACAATTGTATAAGTGTGGTTTATGTCCAAATTGTTTCAATTTAATTCTTTTCTTAAAACAGTACCCCTTGTCTTCTAAGTAGATGGAGTTAAAAAAAGTGACAAATCAGTGCAACATTAATTAAAAACTTTCCTATGGTATGGGTATAAAAAAAGTGCTACGCTATATTTTCTTCAGAACTTTAACAATGACTATATTTATTCTTAGAAGCAGTTCCAACATTGCAGCTGCCAAACAGGAGAAATTCAATAGCAGAATTCTTGCAATAATTGATTAATCAATAGTAAGTAATAGAATTTTTCATATCAGTATTTTTTGAGAGAAGATCTGTTCATGTTCAAGAATTGTGTTTGTTACCCGTTAAAATCATATGTCCAAATGATATCCATATTTCTTAAACTGAGTCAAAGCTGTATTGTTGTTTTTTTTGCATTTTAGAAACCAACAAAGTAAATGTCAAATCTTTGATCTTCTTCAGAGCTCAGCTAAAATGGAGAGATTTATGTTTTCACTATTCATGGCAACTTCAGAAAACATAATCGTTTTCCTAACCTTTTAATATTGGTGAAATGAGTCTGCTGCATTGACTACTAGAAGCAATCCACAATAAGGCTTTCAGCTTTCTGTGGGAATTATGGGGTTTGGGTCCCACAGCAGTAGATCCTCATGAAATTTAATGTCTGGTGAAGTTTTTCCCTAGGACAGGGAACAAGTGACCTGGCATTGATTTGACAGGAAAATGCTGAAACACAGCATTGCACCATATTACCTACAAAGTTTTTGAAAATACTCCTGGTATAATCAATAGAGCATGGAAAAAAGCAGGTGCTCAGAACCATGGACAATACTTTAATCACTTCATTGCTAATGTGGCTCCAAAATCTTTGGCAACAACGACTGAATATTTTAAATATAATTGTTCCTTTATTTTTCTTCTGAAAAAAACATGTAGACCACAGACTGTCTTAAGATTGCATATCTGTATGTACTTTTGAGAATATGATTTTACATTATTTCTTTATTTTATTTCATAAAGATAATTTTTAATAGAGTCTTCCTCATTTGCAATCTTCCTAAAACAATTTAGGTGATACAGCTACCCGTGATGTCCTTTCACTGACAGTCAAAGAAGTATGACTACTGAAAAATGCTTCTATATTTACAAGTCCTTATTTTTGATTTCAGAGATTGTCTTTCTGTCTTCCTCAATGGTGAGGTGTCACATTTTTAAATTCACTTTGAGCTTAAAGTTGCCTTCCTTGTCACTGACTATCAGAAACACTTACTACTGTGTAACTCATATTCTTTTTTCTATGCCTACAGCATTGAATTTGCCTCTCCTAGAACACGTTTTTCTAAAGTAGTGCAGCCCACCAAGAAATACTTATCATATTTGTGTATTATTAACTACACTACCATTTTCTCTGGTCATCTGCACACACAGAAGAGGGAGGACCCCAGAAACTACAGCCCTGTCAGCCTCACTTCAGTGCCCGGTAAAATCGTGGAAAATATTTTGAGAAGTATTGAAAAACACTGGGAGTGTCATAGAAATCGATCATAGCCAGCACAGCTTCATGAGGGGAAGTCATGCTTGTCACACCTTATTTCCTTCTATAAGAGGGAAAACCACTTAGTTTATCAAGGAAAATGAGTGGATGTAAGCTTTTCAGCAAAGCTTTTGGTACAGTCTCTCAGAGGATCCTTCTGGACAAAATATTAATAACCAGATTACATGATGGGTGAGCAGCTGGCTCACAGGTCAGGCACAAAGGGTTATAGTGAATGGGGTGACATCAGACTGGTGACCTGTCACTAGTGGGGTTTCACAGGGCTCCCTGTGCTCTTCAGCATCCTCACAAATGACTGGGACAAAGAACTTAAGGGAATGTGATCTAAGTTAGCTGGTGACACTGAACTGGGAGGAGTTTTAGACTCCCTCAAGGACAGAGAGACCCTGCAGAGAGACCTTGAAAAATTAGACAGGCAATAACCAACCATATGGAGTTTAACAAGGACAAGAGCCAGACTCTGCACCTTGCTCAAAATTTTCAGGAGGAATTTAGAGGGTTAAAAGAAGCAGATCTAATATTTTTTTCCCAAACTGTCAGTTGGAATGAACGTCGCCACACTACAGTTTCATGATGAAAGTTTTAAATTTATATTAATTTTAAATGTGTTTATGTGTAGATAAGTAATTTGATTCTGGTTAAAATAATGGCAACACATGATCTCAATTCAAGCAATGTATTTTTAAAGACTGCAACATAGCTGTGATTATAATCTTTGTGGGTAATGACACTGGAACACAATTAGTTATATTTTCTTTTTTCTATAGAAAAATCCTTCAGTTATCTTACTTGATATAGTACTAAACACGGTCTCATTAGAAAAGTCGTAAAAAAATCCATATTACCCAAGTGAACTGCCCTTGTATTATCGATTAAAATAAATAAAACTCATAAAATTGTGCCCCTCTTGTCTCTTAGAGTAATGAATGCATTTCAAGTTCTGCTTGTCTGAAGCTTTTATACTTTGGTACACTGAATTAGTTTAACATGTATTAAATTACTTACAGTGAATCCTCCAATTATATTAAGACACAATCCTTCATTCAGACAGTTGATGCTGAGCAGCCTGCAGTAGTCAATTACTTCCTCACAGTTCTTTCCAGTGAATCCTGGCATGCAGCTGCAAATACACCAGTGTATTTTACAGAACTTGCATTTTAAAAGTTAATTGTATTTAATTACGTTCCATAATTCTATTAACTAATATTCTTATAGTAACAAAACAGATCTCTTATGTTATTTAAAATAAACAGGATATGTTTTCAAGAAATTAAAAATCTCTTGCGTGATTCTGGATAGTCTTGGTTTTCATAAAATAATTTCTTTAATTGATTAAAGTGTTTTCACACCAATATTTCATATAATCTTCCAGGAAAAAAAATATCCAGAATGAGGTAATATTTAATAAACAGTTGTAGACAAGGTTATATGGTTTTGGAAAACTATTAGAAGGGATAGGTCAATTTAAGCATTGGAGAGCTGTTTTAATATAATAATAAAAATGTGATGTGAGAAATAAACATCAATCATTGATAATGAATAAAGAGTAGTATAAATAGAAAATAATGACATGCTTAATTATGTAAGGAACAATGTAGAGAGAACAATGCATAGTTCTTTTGTGTTTAATTAATTGTAATTCAGTATTTCCTTTAAAGAAAAAACTAGCATTCAATTTTTGTGACTGTTAGTTCCATGTGATGCCAATGGGGTGATGGATGACTCATGTATAGTAAAAGGAATTTAAGATATTTATTCTGCATCGTGTCAGCACTTAGTAGGAGAAAATCGCTTCCTAATGCAGCTCTCCCATATTGAAATCCCATGTGCACAAATAAAAATTATTAGATTCAAATGGATAGTAAAGAAGTCTATGCAATAATGGAACAATGTAGGAAAATATTTGAATATTTCTATCTTGATAGATAATCCTCGTCAAACACTCTCACCATGTTCTTACAGACACAGCATGTTCCTCTGTCTAAAGGGTATTTCTGCTATCATGGAAAACAAAATTAAGAGGAATAGAAAGGAAATGGCCAGTTAGCTGAAAATTTGAGTTTGTGAAGGAATCCAAAAGTAATAGATGGGAATTTCTTTAACTTTTTCTAAGAGGCAGTTTTCAAATTATTCAGTCCAGAAGCTGGAAATTATGAAGATTATAGATAATTGCTTCTGGTTTTCCTATGTTCTTGCTCAGATTAGATACAAGATCGAGACATGTTGCTTATGTTTTCTAATATAGAAAAAAACCTATCCAATCCCTGGTTACAAAATGCAGGAAGCTTCTCACAGTTATGCAGCATACTAAAGTACGTGATGCATTTTCAATAGCAACTATGTAACAAGATTCAATAGAAAGCGCCTGAGTTAACCATAAATCAGGNTTTTTTTTGTTTTGGTTTTGGTTTTGGTTTTGGTTTTTGGGGGGTTTGGGGGTGTGTGGTTTTTTTGGATGTTGTTGGATTGGTTGGTTTTTTTGTTTGGTTGGTTTTTTGTTGTTGTTTTGCAAGAAACATACCAATGTAAGAAAAAGGAAATGTAATCTAACAGAAAAAGTTGAGAGTAAAGTTCCAAAGATGGCATCAACAGGGCATTTTCTCAGAACACCCTTTTACATTTGTTGTGAGGGTTTATTGTCCTAAAGTACATGGATAATAGAAGAAGATAGAAAGCAAACAATCACAGTTTATTGTAATGGATATGCTTGTTCACTGCCTATTTGAATTCACCTTAAATTCCGACATTTAAGAAAAAATTAAAATATTAGATTCTTAGCACAAAGTTATGTGTGATATCAAGATCGAAAGGATGGAATTAGAATACAAGATAGTTATACATCATAATTGAAGTGGGGAAAATTAAATTGATTCCCTTTGGTTATATGTTTAGAATGGAAAACAACTGCTTTCCCAAAGAAAGGAGGATGTGTTGAGAAGAAGCTGGGATTGTGTAGGATTTAAGAACATAGTTTGTACATAAGGAGGACAACATAGCATAGGGGGAAGCAAAATAAAAAGTAATTAAGTAAAATAATAGAGCCTGTTGACTGTTGGACCCCTCTATCCATCAACACCTCCTCTGCATTTTAGCACTCTGGCAAGACTACAGCTCTCACAAACAAAACTACTGAATGTGATCTCCTTGTGAAAAATATGTAATTCATACTATCTCAAAATGCTTTCATTCACCTAAATGCCTCCTTTCAAGTACAGAGACATAAATATATGGAGAATTTATATTTATTAACTATTTCATATTAAATGGTGGAAAACTGTTTTTAATTTCACAAAAAAGAAAGACATTATTTTTTATTTATTAAAAATAATCATAAAAATATTACAATCAATAATTAAAGCCTTTGGGGACTGGATGGCAAAACTAAGCCTGAACACTGGAAATTTTCATAAGCAATTTGACAGGGTACTAGATAATCTCATCTAAACTCCCTTTCCCATGGAAAGGGACCTTTCCCATGGAAGGTTGTACCAGAAGATACTTCAAGATCACTTTCAACTTGGGCTGTTCTATGACTCTCTGATAATATTGTATAGTTATTGTGTTCTAATATTCTATGATTATATTGTAACCCTCTACTTTTGTACAAAGAAAACTGTGAACTTGTGTGAGATGTGCCACGTCACCTGTCCTGGATATTTCTCTCTAGAAGATATGACTCATGTTCTGGAGTTCTCATCCTTCATCAAGAATGTCTGATGTGCAAATTGGTTGCTAGGGTAAACTATGTGGATTGAGCACTATTCAGTGTTCTCTCTAGGTTGTTAGTTCCCTTTTAGAGTATTCTTACTGTTAATGAGNGGAATGAACGTCGCCACACTACAGTTTCATGATGAAAGTTTTAAATTTATATTAATTTTAAATGTGTTTATGTGTAGATAAGTAATTTGATTCTGGTTAAAATAATGGCAACACATGATCTCAATTCAAGCAATGTATTTTTAAAGACTGCAACATAGCTGTGATTATAATCTTTGTGGGTAATGACACTGGAACACAATTAGTTATATTTTCTTTTTTCTATAGAAAAATCCTTCAGTTATCTTACTTGATATAGTACTAAACACGGTCTCATTAGAAAAGTCGTAAAAAAATCCATATTACCCAAGTGAACTGCCCTTGTATTATCGATTAAAATAAATAAAACTCATAAAATTGTGCCCCTCTTGTCTCTTAGAGTAATGAATGCATTTCAAGTTCTGCTTGTCTGAAGCTTTTATACTTTGGTACACTGAATTAGTTTAACATGTATTAAATTACTTACAGTGAATCCTCCAATTATATTAAGACACAATCCTTCATTCAGACAGTTGATGCTGAGCAGCCTGCAGTAGTCAATTACTTCCTCACAGTTCTTTCCAGTGAATCCTGGCATGCAGCTGCAAATACACCAGTGTATTTTACAGAACTTGCATTTTAAAAGTTAATTGTATTTAATTACGTTCCATAATTCTATTAACTAATATTCTTATAGTAACAAAACAGATCTCTTATGTTATTTAAAATAAACAGGATATGTTTTCAAGAAATTAAAAATCTCTTGCGTGATTCTGGATAGTCTTGGTTTTCATAAAATAATTTCTTTAATTGATTAAAGTGTTTTCACACCAATATTTCATATAATCTTCCAGGAAAAAAAATATCCAGAATGAGGTAATATTTAATAAACAGTTGTAGACAAGGTTATATGGTTTTGGAAAACTATTAGAAGGGATAGGTCAATTTAAGCATTGGAGAGCTGTTTTAATATAATAATAAAAATGTGATGTGAGAAATAAACATCAATCATTGATAATGAATAAAGAGTAGTATAAATAGAAAATAATGACATGCTTAATTATGTAAGGAACAATGTAGAGAGAACAATGCATAGTTATTTTGTGTTTAATTAATTGTAATTCAGTATTTCCTTTAAAGAAAAAACTAGCATTCAATTTTTGTGACTGTTAGTTCCATGTGATGCCAATGGGGTGATGGATGACTCATGTATAGTAAAAGGAATTTAAGATATTTATTCTGCATCGTGTCAGCACTTAGTAGGAGAAAATCGCTTCCTAATGCAGCTCTCCCATATTGAAATCCCATGTGCACAAATAAAAATTATTAGATTCAAATGGATAGTAAAGAAGTCTATGCAATAATGGAACAATGTAGGAAAATATTTGAATATTTCTATCTTGATAGATAATCCTCGTCAAACACTCTCACCATGTTCTTACAGACACAGCATGTTCCTCTGTCTAAAGGGTATTTCTGCTATCATGGAAAACAAAATTAAGAGGAATAGAAAGGAAATGGCCAGTTAGCTGAAAATTTGAGTTTGTGAAGGAATCCAAAAGTAATAGATGGGAATTTCTTTAACTTTTTCTAAGAGGCAGTTTTCAAATTATTCAGTCCAGAAGCTGGAAATTATGAAGATTATAGATAATTGCTTCTGGTTTTCCTATGTTCTTGCTCAGATTAGATACAAGATCGAGACATGTTGCTTATGTTTTCTAATATAGAAAAAAACCTATCCAATCCCTGGTTACAAAATGCAGGAAGCTTCTCACAGTTATGCAGCATACTAAAGTACGTGATGCATTTTCAATAGCAACTATGTAACAAGATTCAATAGAAAGCGCCTGAGTTAACCATAAATCAGGTGAATCAGTTAAAATGTCTATCTGTGGGTATGGCTCTGAGTCCGAGGAATGCACAGACACATCTAGCATGTCCAGAAGCTTAAATCACTTACTAACCTTAGTTAAGTGTTAAACTAATTTGATTTAATCAGAAATCCCTGGAAACCAACCACAATCCATGCATATAGAGGTAAATGGACACGGGAAAACCTTCCTGTAAAATCGTTATATGCTTTGAGGCTGTTATAGACACAACCACATGAGGACACTCCATGCAAGTAGCAATGGACCATATAATCCTCACCCTCCTCTTGAAAAAGGTGCTGCATGCAGTCATATTTCTGCCATTTCAAGTACTTGGCTTCAAGAGTCTTGCAAAGTCTATTCTTAACAAATTTCTAGTTCATTTATTGTTGCTAAAAAGAGCTTTTTGTAATAAAATTTACATACGAAAGGAATGTAAAATAATAACAAAAAGATTTTTTTATATTTTCTTAAAATTTTTCAATAACATCTAAAACCAAATCAGAGCAACACAATTACAATGTTTGTTTTACTGATTTTTTTCCAATGATCTGAATTGAAAGAGTTCTTAGATTTTTTTGTTTCAAGCTATGATTATTTCATTCACCAGACAATCTAGTAAACCAATTTTAGAAGCAGCTTTTTCAAATTTTTTTTTTTTTTCTTTTTTTTTTTTTGTTTTTGTTTTTTGTTCGTTTCTTTGTTTGTTTGTGGGTTTTTTTTTGTTTTGGTTTTGGTTTTGGTTTTGGTTTTTGGGGGGTTTGGGGGTGTGTGGTTTTTTTGGATGTTGTTGGATTGGTTGGTTTTTTTGTTTGGTTGGTTTTTTGTTGTTGTTTTGCAAGAAACATACCAATGTAAGAAAAAGGAAATGTAATCTAACAGAAAAAGTTGAGAGTAAAGTTCCAAAGATGGCATCAACAGGGCATTTTCTCAGAACACCCTTTTACATTTGTTGTGAGGGTTTATTGTCCTAAAGTACATGGATAATAGAAGAAGATAGAAAGCAAACAATCACAGTTTATTGTAATGGATATGCTTGTTCACTGCCTATTTGAATTCACCTTAAATTCTGACATTTAAGAAAAAATGAAAATATTAGACTCTTAGCACAAAGTTATGTGTGATATCAAGATCGAAAGGATGGAATTAGAATACAAGATAGTTATACATCATAATTGAAGTGGGGAAAATTAAATTGATTCCCTTTGGTTATATGTTTAGAATGGAAAACAACTGCTTTCCCAAAGAAAGGAGGATGTGTTGAGAAGAAGCTGGGATTGTGTAGGATTTAAGAACATAGTTTGTACATAAGGAGGACAACATAGCATAGGGGGAAGCAAAATAAAAAGTAATTAAGTAAAATAATAGAGCCTGTTGACTGTTGGACCCCTCTATCCATCAACACCTCCTCTGCATTTTAGCACTCTGGCAAGACTACAGCTCTCACAAACAAAACTACTGAATGTGATCTCCTTGTGAAAAATATGTAATTCATACTATCTCAAAATGCTTTCATTCACCTAAATGCCTCCTTTCAAGTACAGAGACATAAATATATGGAGAATTTATATTTATTAACTATTTCATATTAAATGGTGGAAAACTGTTTTTAATTTCACAAAAAAGAAAGACATTATTTTTTATTTATTAAAAAATAATCATAAAAATATTACAATCAATAATTAAAGCCTTTGGGGACTGAATGGCAAAACTAAGCCTGAACACTGGAAATTTTCAATAAGCAATTTGACAGGGTACTAGATAATCTCATCTAAACTCCCTTTCCCATGGAAAGGGACCTTTCCCATGGAAGGTTGTACCAGAAGATACTTCAAGATCACTTTCAACTTGGGCTGTTCTATGACTCTCTGATAATATTATATAGTTATTGTGTTCTAATATTCTATGATTATATTGTAACCCTCTACTTTTGTACAAAGAAAACTGTGAACTTGTGTGAGATGTGCCACGTCACCTGTCCTGGATATTTCTCTCTAGAAGATATGACTCATTTTCTGGAGTTCTCATCCTTCATCAAGAATGTCTGATGTGCAAATTGGTTGCTAGGGTAAACTATGTGGATTGAGCACTATTCAGTGTTCTCTCTAGGTTGTTAGTTCCCTTTTAGAGTATTCTTACTGTTAATGAGCTTACAACCCATTCCAATGCAAAACGGATTCTTAATTGCCCATTTTTACATTCTGTTATATTGATCTAAATAATGACTACCATGCTTATTCTCGCATATTATCAAAGAAAAGACAGTTAAACCACAATGTCTTTCCATAGACAATTTTATTAAATGATTTCTATGGTAAAATGAGGTTTATGGTACAGACCATTTCTACAAATACTTTGTGGAATTATAGATTATTCAATATGAATAACGGGGCCAGGATAATTTTTATTACTTTTTTTTTTTGGTTGGTTTCTGCTAATAAAGGCAATCTACATCTGGATATTAATTGGTTATGTTTTG